>CM022297.1:240613413-241115080 GCA_011799875.1 Thinopyrum elongatum
GCTAGAGGAAAACAACGGTTGTTGGATGAAAATCAGATAACATATATTAAAAAGTGGTTGAAATTCCTTGTAATTTCAAGCGAATGATATATAAAAAAACCTTTTATATCACTTTCTTATAATATGTTGAAAAACTACACTAGGAATGTTGGGGACATTATTATTTTAGGATTGTTTAACCAATGCGGAACAAATGATCCATTACCTCCCATGGACTAATATTATGTTAGGTCAATCACTTAAGGGGAACTTGTTGCATCCACATACCCTTCCACTTGTTAGAAGAACAATGCCTACATAAAAATGAGGAAGTTTAAAAAGTAACAATGATCAACCATCTATTAAAGTTTTGTGCCAATGCAGGTAGTAAATTCTGGGTCAATATGTCTTGTTGTACCATGCGACAATATCGGTGAGCCATTGTGGTTGACATGAAGTAATGGCAATGAGTTCATCTAAGGAGGAGAGTGATGGATGTCTGGGTTAGCCTCTAAACATGAATGCCGATGCTATGAAAGAGCTACAAGATAGTAGGGGATTTCCACAGATCTCTAGCCCTTAAACCACTCGACTAAAATATGTAAATTTCTAAGCGCTTATCTGGTCTATTGGTTGAATGGTAAGATATGTGATAGTGTTGAACCTAGATGCAAGCGAAATTGGGTGGGAAGGCCTCTCCTTCTCTGGGAGGGCGCCAATGAGGACGCATGTTTTCTCCTCACTCTTGCCCTCTAGCAAACCAGGCAGAATCTGGATCTAGACGCCTAATAATGGCACCGAGTTTTATTAGATTGGTTTGGGAAATAACAAAGGACTGAGACATGAACAAGGGTTAGGTTTATCCTTTAAAAGGTGGCAAAGTCATGGCATATCGGCCAAAAGTTAAAGTCATTTGTGGAGGATTCTTAGATTGGTGTAGGATAGCCACCCATTTGCGGCATTTCAACATTTTGTGATGATTCATCCCAAATGGAAATCCACCCATTAGAATTGACCACACGTTGCAAGTTTCCCCCTAGGCCTATCACAAACGACTAAAATGACCATTCTATGACGGGGCCCAATGCAAGTTGCAAATAAAAAAAATTGTGCCCATTTGCGTTGTTCCGTGAAAGAACTATGTGTGTCCCGATCCTTCGAAAGGAAACAATCCATCGATTTTGGTAGAGACTACTTTGATGACCTGACTACACCGTTAACCTATAATTTATCATAGCAATCACTAATCCAAATAAAATTGTATATTTCGTCCACGTCTTTGTCCATCATTGTGGTGGCTTCGGAGTACCAAAATCTCCACTTGAAGCTACGTCTTTATTCCTTGTGTGTTTGAGTCCATCTCCATGGTTGGTCATTCTCTAGTGTTTGTCCTGTCATCTATGCGATCCTTTATTCCACGGTAATACAAACACATCTGATTTAGGCAGTGTTGCATTCTCATTAACATGAGAAGTAGTTCCTAGAAACAAAAGTAACTGATAATTGAGTTGACCTGCGCCGAGCTCTAATGACTAGTCCTTGTATTTCCAAAAATTGTACGTGTTAGGTTTAGTTACATATTGGTTGCGGGAGGCGGTAGGGAACGTCTTAGGCCTTGTACAATGCTAGGTGCTTAGGGAGATGCTTAGAAAAATAAACCGTTTTTTTGAAGCATTAGTGCCTATTTCTACAGGAGAGACGCCTAATTAAGCGTCTGCCCTGTACAAATAAGCACCGGTGCTTAAAAAAAGCTTGGTTTATTTCTCCAAGCACCTCTCTTAAGCATCTTGCATTGTACAAGGCCTTATAGGGTTTAGGTTATCCCCTCCTATCTCATCGGTCTTTTGGGAGAGAGGTCCCAAGACCTCTTATAAGCTCGTGTTGCTCTCCAACTGGGTCTTGGTTGGTGGACGATACACTCTCGTGTAGCAGTCCATGACAAATGTGGGTCAGAGATGTTGTTTGGCGGACCCGAGATTGCAAAGAAAGTGGTACGAGAGCTGAGATGCACGAATATAAATTCCGATGACTCACATGTGATGCATCATAGTTGGTGGATTGTAGCGTTGGTGTTAGCGGGTCCATGATAATCGATGTATGAGGGGAAGATTTATTAGGTTTAGTTCTAAATCGATTATGGGAGGAGGTATAACACAACTTACAAGCATGAGAGTGCCCCGTCCTGTCATGCTATCCTTTTGGGGAAGCGGCCAAGACCTCTTATAAGCCCGTGTTACTCACTGATTGGGCCTAGTTGATCGGCCAAGATGCTCATCTAGTGGGCTGTGGCGCATATGGGCCGGACACGCTGGTTTAGTAGACTCGGGATTGTGTATTGGTACCAAGGGCTCCTCATCATTCCATCGATGATGCCTTATTCTTTAGTAGTGATATGTGAAACCTGGACAAAATGTGCATATTAGAAAATATCGTAAATGCTGAAGATTTCACAAAAGTCATGTTAAATTAAATTATTTCATATAGAAAATAGTGAAACCAACTAAACAATGTTCAAAGATTCATGGAACTTACTCGAGACATTCCAAAAAAAACAGGAATGCCTACTTGACTGAAAAATTAACAAAGTTTTCATGAAAGTGCGTCTCAAACGTACTTTTGTGAAAACCTTGTTGTCCTTGCCCAAATAGCTACAGTAGTTTCAGCGAATGGTTAGAGGGACAGTGGTATCCCCATTTCATCAGGGTTTAAGTCCTGGTGCTCGCATTATTTCTGGATTTATTTCAGGATTTCCGGCGATGCACTTCCAGTGGGAGAAGACGTTCCTGTCGACGACATGGCGCCTACGGTGACTTCGTAAATCTCAAGATGATATACCGGTCCAGTCTCTCGAAGGTGCTAATAGGGATTGCGTGTGTGTGCGTGCGTTTATAGGGACGAGTGTATGCGCGTATGTATGAATGTTTGTGCCTATACTGTGTTAAAAAAAAGACCAACATTCCAGGGATTCTTTTTTGGTGAATTTTCCGGCTATCCATCCTATCATGGACAAAATCTCGTAGTTTCTGTCTCTGCACCTCAACCTTGATTCACCACGTTTTGTCGTTGAAGCGGTCCTGGTAATGAAGATCACGACCATATTCCGCAAAACGCTAAAAAGAATAAGCGTAGTGCAATCCAGCCAGCGGGATCATCAGTAGAAAAGTGATAAAGTCGTTGACCGTGGTAGGCTGACCTGGTGCAAATGTTTTTTGTATATATACTTGATCAGTTGGTGCCAACTGCCAGGACAAGGACAGAACGCAACTCGGTGCTAATTAAGGAAGGGCAACGATAAGCGCCGGCGGACCGGCCCAAACTTCGGCCGGTAAGCGCGCACGTTGGATTAAAACGCTGTGTGTCGTTAGATTTCCTCGTCTCTCTGATCCAAACCTCTGATTTGAACGCACGCAAATAAAAAAATATCCACACAGTTCGCCGGTCGAAGGCGCCGCCCGCGCCTGCCGGCCACCGGCGCCCGCCGGCGCTCGTCCTCGACTAGCCGTGCCGCCCGCACTCGCCCGACACCATGCTCCGTGTTGGATTTAGAACGCTAGATCAAATCGTCGGAGTGTACATCCTACGTGCAAAGCTAACTTGCAAGCAAGCACGCAGGCAGCTTAATTGATATACAGTAGTACATGCACGATGAGCTAGCGTCAAGTGGATTCGAGTCGGGAAACGCTAGGCGGAAGCTCTCGTAAATAGGCCTGGGCTAGCTACAACAAAATCACGCGACGGTTGCAGCTTTTTTGCATGCCCGTCGTAGCTTCTGGGCTCGTCGATGGTAGCTTTTTTTGTTGCCGGTTGCAGCTTTCGTGCTCGACGGTTATAGCTTTTTTCGCCGCCGGTTGCAGCTTCTATGCTCGCTGGTCACAACTTTTTTTATGTCGGGTTGTAGCTATGAATTGCATGGTTGCAGCTTCATCATGGCCGGCCGAAGCATCATCATCGGTTGTAGCATTGGCTTTCGGCAGTTGCAGCACCCACCGACGCGGTTGCAGCTTTCGTGGAAACGCGAGCCTCTATGAAGCTTTTCTCCATTGCCTGTCATCGGTTGCAGCTTTTTTCATCTACGGTTGAAACTTTTTCTATCAATGGTTGTAACTTTTTCTGTTGCACCTGTCTGGTTGAACCTTTTTTCATCTACGATTGAAGTTTTTATGTCAACGGTTGCAACTTTTTTCGTTGCATAGTGCCTGATTGAAGCTTTTTTCGTATACGGTTAAACTTTTTTGTCAACGGTTGCAGCACTAGCCGCCTCCCGGCTTCCGCCATATCCGGCTGAAGTTTTTTCATGCACGATTGTAGCTTTCTCAGGTGCCGGTTTCAGCTCTGCGGTCGCACAGAGCTGGTTGTAGCACACATGCAGCAAAAAGCAACGCTGATTCCAACAAAAATTACCACCGGTTCGAGCAAAAGATCTGTCTGGTTGTAGCATTGGCGGGGGAGCTGTTTGAGGTGCATGGGGAAGGAGATGCTTGCAGCGTTGGGAGAGGGGGTGCTCGCAGAAGTAGCAGGAGGTTGTGCCAGTGACGAGCTCACTGTGTGTAACGAGAGAGAAAAGACGCAATGAGATAAAAGGAAGAAGAAAGTAGAGAAAAAAAAAGAGTTACACAGAAGAGATAAGAGAAGGGACATCTCGCTTGAAGGCCCACGAACTCACGTAGCCTAGTCCGCTTCCGCGTAGAAAAGCGAGCGAGCGAGGGGCGACCGGCCGAGCGCTCGGCCGGTCGTCCGCAGGGAAACGTTTCCCATTAAGGAAGCACACGTCGGAGGCAGAATATTGAAAGATGGGTTCACACACACCTAATGCGAACAGTATATATAAAATAACAAAAACTGTTTAAAAAGTCAAACAATTCTATTTTAAACTAATATGATGAGTGTTCTGCTCATTTGTGAAATTCCGAGAAGAAATGACATCCTCGATACTCTGATTTTACCGGGTGACCCAAAATGACCGTTCTATGACCAGGCCAGCATGCCTCCCCCTCCCAAGCGCTGTGCGGCAGGCGCTCCATGTGGTGGAGGAAAGGGAGCTGCCACCGTGGTGCATCCCGTCTTCGAGAGCTAGCTTCCACGCTCGCTTCCATGGCCGGCGTTGCTCCTCAGGCGCCTACTTAGTGTAGGAGTGTGGCGGGATGTGGTAGTGATCTGCAGTAGCAAGACCCGTCACCCGCTCAGACGACAATGAGGCGTGATCTGACCTGTCGTTGGTCAATGGCGACCTTAGCTGGATGGCTGGTGCTATCCCGTGGTCGTGAACTCGGCTAGTTGGCAGTCGCAGATGACATCGGTTGGGGACCTCAGTTCATCTACCGCGGGCGAGGACGGCGGAGATTGTGGCTGCACATGGTGGTGTCGTCTAATACAGATAAGCCAGTGTCTGCTCCTCGGAAAATGGTGCAGGGTCTCTGGAGCGCCCCGTTGGGATTTTGGCGGTGACGGTGACCTTCTTCCCACATCAAACTTCGCCGTGTTGTGGTGAGCAGCTTTTGTAGTGGGCCAGTTGCTTGTTCATTGGGCGTCTTCATCTGCCGTCAGTCCGTGCGCGATTGCAACGACTGGGATTGTGCCAAGTGGAGGAGATATCGTAGGATGAATCCGATTGGGTGGAGCATCTCGAGTGCCTATTCTCGAGCTCCAGGGATGAAACTCCTTGGTTTGGCCCTTTTTTGGTCATACCTGGCAATGGCAACGTTTTTTATGTTGTTACCTTGTTGAAGGCATTGCTCGGAGTTTGCTCAGACTTGATCTTCAGGGTGAAGACCAACGATCTAACCTTCAAGTGTTGGATCCGGTGACGGCGTCACTTATGTGTCGTTCCCTTCCTGAAGGCATGATAGAGGCGAGGGTGTCCCGATCTTTCGATGAGATGGTAACTATCGATTTGGTGGAGCCGACTTTGACGATCCGACTACAAACATGCACGACGTTGCGCCTTAGCAATCGCTAAACCAATCTCCTGAGGTTACTGACGATGCTGGAAGCACGATCAGCCTGACCACGAAGGTCTATTCCTGCACGCAATCGAAGAACAAGCAAGAATATGATAATGCAATCTGAATATTGCGAATATAGATGAAGTATTGATAATGGTGGGGATCCGAAAGCGGTCTTGGTCTGGTCGTTGGACACAAACGAAGTACACGAAGTTGCAATGGCTAACTTTTAACTAAACAAATCCCAAGCAAAAAGCTACTAGATGGATCTACTTATATAGGAGCAAGGGGTGGCGGCCAAGGAGGTGGGAGGATGTCCCAAGGCAGCCTAAAACTAACCCTAGGTCGTACAAGGCCAATGGGCCCAAGTGGAGGTGATGCAACACCTTTGGACTTGTAGTTTGACTTGGATTCTGCTACAGCGTTAGATTGTTTCGACGACAACTCAACGCTCCGGACGAATTTGAAGGTGAAACCAATTGGGTTTGAAAGAGCACGAAATCTACTTTCCAACAAAAAAAAGAATCACCCAATTCGGAGTCCGTATGAAATAGTTCTTGGCGTTTTGAGTCAGGTATGTCTGTGCAGTCCGAATCTGAATCCAGAACGTGAGAGACTTGGACTCTATCTTCTCTTGGCCCAAAAGTGACGTGAGAGGACTTTTTGAACAGCACCTAAACTTCTCTTTTTCCCTTATCTTCATATGTGAATTGTACAAATGTCCCATACACCTGCAATTAGACATGGCACAAAAGTTTGTGAAGTATTTTTGTCGTGGATGACACAAATAAATTATTGCATAGTTTGCATTAGAAATCACCTCACAAATATACATGTATGCAATATTTTTGGTCATATCCAAGGTAGTCATGTCCTCATCATCCTCCCCTTCTTGAAAACAAAGCCGTCCTCGGCGTTGCTTAAGTTGAAATGTGGCTAACAAAAGAGACAATGTGTACATGTTGTATATGTATATGTCATCCAGTTTTACTTCCCTTAGTTTTTGCATATATGACACATGTATACATGAGTAACCTTCATAGTTCATAAAATCTAAAGCCAAAATATTATCACAAGAAGTAGAAGGCATGAAAATATTGCAACTCAGTTTGCACATATAAGTGAAGCTCTTATTCATTTCAAAAGGTTGACAATGTTCATCATTAAACCATCCTAACATTGGTGAATAAACCTTAGTTGCATCAAATTTACATGCTACAACATGCTTAAATAAGCAAACATGCAATAAGTCATTGGTCACAGAATCATCACCAAGATTAGAGGTCATATTAAAATGATTAAACATTGGTTCTTTTGCATCAACAGTTAATTCAATGGGTGCACTCAAAATTGTTGGTATTTCAGTTGTTTGATCACATGACGCATTTATGACAGTAACACAATTCTCTAAAATAGGTGACGTGCCCAAATCAATAGGTAACTCAACACATGATGTATTCAAGTTAATTAGGCATGCATCATTCTCATGTGAAAGTGGAAAATATGTACCTTTGTCATTACCTCTTATGATCAACTCAGATGATGTAGGCACTCTCGATGGTGATGTGTCACATGGTGAAGATGATGTAGTCATCGCAACAACGGATGTGGTTGTCATAGTACGCCTAGTAGTTGAAGAAACATCTGTATCAACACTTGGAATGTGCACCGTACGCTTGTTCTCCTTGTGGGCAAGACGAAAGAAATGGTCCATAGGATAACACTCTTCATGAATTAGTATCTCTTGAATATCACGGTTTAATCCTCCCCAAAATCTATCCATAAAATCTTCTTCACTTTCTTCTAAAAATGAGTGCAACAAGGTAGTTTGTAAATCATCATAGTATTTTGTTACCGTGTCAGTGCCTTGTTTAAAATGTTGTAATTTTTTAATCATGCCACGAGTATAATAAACATCAACGAATCTATCTCTCATGACAAGTTTTAAATCATCCCAAGTAGTAGGTATAAGATCAGGGTTTAACCGACAATATTCACTCCACCAAACTAAAGCAAAGCTACTAAAAGTACTAACAACAGCTTGAAATTTTCCACGCTCATCAAAATTACGGGAAGCAAATATAGCATTTATTTCGTACTCCCATTCAATATATAAATCAGGTCTAAAACGACCAGTAAATGGTGGCATGGAAACATTAACCTGATTATGTGCATTCTGATGTAATTGCTCCTCTTGTGGCGGTTGTTGTATTTTCTTAGGTGATGGCAAATCTCCCACGATCGATGAAGCCCAAGAACTAACAACTCCGGAACCTGCCATGATTAGTAGAAACAAAAAAAATCAAGAATAATGTTCCTATGAACTACTAGGATGTGGTGGTAAAGCGCTCACAGTAAAGCAAATATCAATATCTTACAAGTTCTTACCATGCAGCAGGTGGTGACGGGCAACCAGCGGTGTCAAATAACTCCGAAGATTGAGTAAAGCGATTGCCAGGTGAACGTACGTATACACGGTGTAGAAATATGTGGAGCTGGGTTGGCTATATATGGTAGCAAAAGATTAGCAATAATCAATTCAGAGATGCAATGTTGAATAAACGCTCAACGACGGTACTGTGCTGGTCCTAAGCTAGACCGGACTAGAGACGCGAGCCTAGAACACTAATAAGGTCACGGCGTAGCACAACTAGCATCAATAAAGGATATGAAGTAGCTCTAGACAGCAAGATATAAGTGAAGATCACAATGGCAGTAAAGATAATGATGAGAAACAACTACCAAGTAGCATATACCAACAATTCTCTCTCCAACTTTACTCTATAAAAGTTTGTGCCAATTTTATGATAATTTTTCTCAAGAAAGGCACTGACTCAAGCTTTCAAATGCAAAAAAGAATCACTCAATTCTGAGTTGATATGAGGAATCAAAAAATTCTAAAACTGGCCTGAAAAACTGGAACAAGCTGTATTCGCGAACTTTGGAGCGCAAAAATACCTATTTAGAAGCCGATTTTGAGGTGTCAAATATTGAACAAGCTTCTGCAACTATTTAGATGCGGCTCGTCACTAGCTTTAATTTGAGTACTCACGGAGCCAAAACAGACTTCGTATGAAAAAGATATGCCTGTTTTACTGAACACTGCGCAAAACAGATTCCAATCCGAATTCAGCTACGAGATTGAGTCTAAATAGATCCGAATTTTGTGTTTTTTTTCTTCTCTCTTTTTTTTTCTCACACTTTTTCTTTTCTTTTTCTTTCTCTCTTTTTTTCTCTGACTTTTTTTACCTTTTTTTCTCTCTTTTTTTTTCTCTATCTTTTTTTTTCCTCTCTCCCTCTTTTCAAAACAAACTAGATAAGATGCAGATTGGATCAAGCAAAGATGTGAACGACCTCAACTATGATTATGACAATGAACGGTGGGTAGCACGTGGTGGAAATTGACGGATGGTGGATAGCGGAAGGAATAATGATGCAGCGGTGGCGTGACTAATGTGAACAGAACTCGAAACTCTAAACGAACTAGACACTAAGACCAGCAACTCGACACGACGATGCAACCGATAATTCAACTATACAAGCACTGAAAAGAAAAATGCGAAGGCTCAGACTGGCTTGGATAAAGGATGAACAGATCTAACTTTTTTTATGGCTTTTTCTTTGGACAATAGGTAAGAAAATAAATCTAATCTAGGGATAACTGGAAATTCTCAACGAGCAACCTGAAAACTGATACCACTTGATAGAGGCGAGGGTGTCCCGATCTTTCGATGAGATGGTAACTATCGATTTGGTGGAGCCGACTTTGACGATCCGACTACAAACATGCACGACGTTGCGCCTTAGCAATCGCTAAACCAATCTTCTGAGGTTACTGACGATGCTGGAAGCACGATCAGCCTGACCACGAAGATCTATTCCTGCACGCAATCGAAGAACAAGCAAGAATATAATAATGCAATCTGAATATTGCGAATATAGATGAAGTATTGATAATGGTGAGGATCCGAAAGCGGTCTTGGTCTGGTCGTTGGACACAAACGAAGTACACGAAGTTGCAATGGCTAACTTTTAACTAAACAAATCCCAAGCAAAAAGCTACTAGATGGATCTACTTATATAGGAGCAAGGGGTGACGGCCAAGGAGGTGGGAGGATGTCCCAAGGCAGCCTAAAACTAACCCTAGGTCGTACAAGGCCAATGGGCCCAAGTGGAGGTGATGCAACACCTTTGGACTTGTAGTTTGACTCGGATTCTGCTACAGCGTTAGATTGTTTCGACGACAACTCAACGCTACGGACGAATTTGAAGGTGAAACCAATTGGGTTAGAAAGAGCACGAAATCTACTTTCCAACAAAAAAAGAATCACCCAATTCAGAGTCCGTATGAAATAGTTCTTGGCGTTTTGAGTCAGGTATGTCTGTGCAGTCCGAATCTGAATCCAGAACGTGAGAGACTTGGACTCTATCTTCTCTTGGCCCAAAAGTGACGTGAGAGGATTTTTTGAACAGCACCTAAACTTCTCTTTTTCCCTTATCTTCATATGTGAATTGTACAAATGTCCCATACACCTGCAATTAGACATGGCACAAAAGTTTGTGAAGTATTTTTGTCGTGGATGACACAAATAAATTATTGCATAGTTTGCATTAGAAATCACCTCACAAATATACATATATGCAATATTTTTGGTCATATCCAAGGTAGTCATGTCCTCATCAAGGCGTCGCTTTTGAAGAATCTCTCTCGTAGTCCTTACGTTGTCATGAGACAGTTGGCGCCGATGGTTGTCACTATACATTGTCAATCGTTCTTTTTATCGCTTCAACATTTTTTTTCTTCGCTAGGCATAGCTTCGGTCTTATATGACTTAGCTCTTTGCTAGCGTGTTTCTTTGCGTGTGTGTTTGTATTGGTTGTGTGCATCCTAATTATGCAGAGACCGGGTGTAACTCATTATAATTGTATCCCTTGGCGCTATCGTCCCCGCTAGGGTGACTCGGGCGGCGCCCAAACCCTAGCCGCCGGGGGCGCGATCTCCCTCTTCTCTTCCCTCCGCCGCTGCCGGAGGACGCCGCCGGGCTAATCCCGGAAGCCGATGGCGGTGGCGGGGGACTCCCTCTCTCCCGTGTCTTAGGGGTGGTGCAGGGCCCCCTAAACGTGTGGTGGCGCGGCCGATCCAATCTATGCGGTGCGAGGGCGGTGGCTGCGGCGGGCGGCGGCGTGGTGGTCGGCCCTGCCTCGGACGGAGGCAGTTGCAGGCGCGACACGACCCTGTACCGGGAAGGGCGGTGGCTACGGTCGGCGGCGGCGCGCCGTCAAGCGTCGGATCGACGGCGATGGCGCGGAGGGCCTGGTGGACTGGTCGGGGGCGCCTCCGGTCAGATCTCATCTGGCCGGTGCAGCCGGCGGTGGTGGCCATCTCCCCCGTCCGAGGTGGTCGGCCTGAGGCTGGATGGTCAGATCTCGAGATCCGTCATCTAGTGCCGACTGCGAGTCGGGAAGACATAGTTGCCGGTGAAAACCGAGCCGATGGCAGGAGATGGCTGTGTTTTGCGTCGTTATCTTGATGAAGGCATCGTCGTGTAACTACTATCGACCCACTCGTGCTGCTCCGGGGGAAACCCTAGGATCTGGTCTTCCAGATCGGACGATGGCGGTATTGCGGTGTCGTTTCTCTCTTGGAAGCATCGTTTGTGGAGCAGCGCTGAAAGACAGAGGCAGGAGATGGAGCGGCTCCGTCTTGCACGGAGCTTCGATGGAGATGTCAAGTCATACCCAGCCGACAGGTGTTACGCTATGTCATGCCTGGTCGGCAGGCGCTACGCACGACAGATCTTCCAGAATCTTCGCGTTTGGATGGACGAGCGCAGGATGGTGGTGACGTTGGGCGCCGTGGTGGCGTCGACGGATGGACGGACTGGCAAGGATGATGCGGATCTCTCTCTTGATGATGGCTCAGCGGTCCGATGATGATGGCGGCGTCTAAAACGTGTGCATGTGGTGTACGCTTTAGGTCTTCTGCACCGGCTATTGGTTCCGATATGTTATGTGGATGGATCGGCGACGGCGCCGGTTTTAGATATGGGGAGTGAGAGCACTCCATATTATCGAGTTTTGTAGGTATGAGTGGTGGCTTCGGATGGCTTGATGTATGTTCTTGTCAAACCTTTGTTGAATAATAAATAAAGATGGCCGCATGCATCGATTGATGTAGAGGCCGAGGGTTTTAACCTTCTTTTAAAAAATATTTTATTGAAAAAACGGGTGACCCCAAAAAGGCAAGTTTTTCAGGGTGAGGTGTCAAGATTTGATTGGATATTCGGAGGGAGAGATTTAATATGATGGAAAGAGGCATAGGATTATTGCCCCAGAAATAATCCGGAGAAACTCTCAATGGGCATTTTAGTTTGATTGATTTTTATAGAAAAAACATTGGATTTTTATTTTATTTTACCCTTTCATTGTTCCACCGTTTGGTTTGTAGGATATTCTTCCTGCCCGGCGGCCCGACAGAAGTAATATCAATTACTCCCTCCGTCCTTTAAAGAGTGTATTTCCAATTTTGTTGGAAGGTCAAACTATCATAAAGTTTGATCAAGTTTGTGTAAAAATATATCAATGTTTGTGAAACCAAATAGGTATATGATGAAAATATATTTCATTATGAATCTAATGCTACTAATTTCATAGCATAAATGTTGATGTATTATTGTATAAATACGGTCAAATATAAAAATATTTGACTTTCCAACAAAGTTAGAAGTACACTCTTCAAATGACGGAGGGAGTATTTTTTTTAACATCAGTACAGACACAAGCGCTCATATATACGCGCATACACTCACCCCTATGAACGCACACACGCACACCCTACCCCTATGAGCACCTCCGAGAGACTGAGTCGGCATATCATCTTGAGATTTTACGAAGTCACCATAAGCGCCTCGCAGTCGACGGCAACGTCTCCTCCCACTGAAAGTGTATCGCCGGAATTCCTGAAATAAATCCAGGATAAATGCGAGTAATAGGACTTGAACCCTGGTGGGTTGGGGATACCACTGTCCACCTAGCCATCCAAGGATAGGTTGGTTCGCGACGGAGGGAGTATTATCAAGGGTGCCTACTCCTCATAATAGTATCCGACTAGATCGGGATCGCGCCTTGGCGCGACGTTGCCGGTCTCAACGTTTTGGTCAAGCAGGTAGTGCTCAATTAGTGAGAATTGTCATTTAGCATATTTATTCGAACAAGAAAAAAAAATAAAAGAAATAAGAAACATTAATTTATAATAGAAGCAAGACAACAAAAGATAACCACTTGACATTAAGTTCAGTACTAAGAGCGCAAACATAAGAAGTACTAATATAAAACAAAGTTTGCAACATATCCATATATAAGCAAGGTAGCTATCCATCATTGGCTAAATTTATATGGAAAGCAAATTCACTATAAAGGAAACATCTCAAAAAGCAGTAGGCAGTAAACACTTACTAATGGTTCAGTACAAAACATCAAGGTACATCACACGCCATTGACAAATTTCATATGAAATGTATATACCAAATCATACTTGTTGTAACAAATATACTCAGAACAACCTGGTCCTCAACTTTCGCTTCTTTTTGCAAGTATATTGGAATTCCAAAAAACGGTCTTGGGGCGCGGTGCCTTGTCCAGCACCATGGTCCAGCGCTCAGATCCTACAGGAGAGTCAGGCATGCAGTGTCTCTAACAAACTTGAATTTACACCCTAAACAACAAAACATATCCCTAATTGCAGAAAGTACACCCTAAACAATAAAAAATAGAGAGCTAGCTTGTATTAGAGATGAGAAGGGGGGATAATAGTATTGAAATGACAAAACGATGTTTCGGTTATCTTCGCCCTTCTCTGGATCTGATCTGAAACAGAGCAATATCTAGGGAGCCTTGATGCAGAAATTCAGCAAGCCATTTTTGAGAACTCAGTGTTCTCACAACCTAAATTTGAACTGATTATAATTAGAAAGAAGATCCATCAACATATCAGTACAATAATAAAGGCAAAGGTGGGGTTGTGGGAGTAATGGGGGTACAAGCAGTAGAGGAATCTGAACCTTTTCCATGTGGCCTCATCATCTTCCTCTTGCTCTCTTTGCACCAATTTAGCAACCTCTAGCAACGAGAAGGAGTGAGCCTCACATCCAGCACCTGCGGTGGGCGCTCCTCGCATAGATGTAATCTGCCCTCGCCGCTCCCAGGTCGCAATTAAGCACATAAAATGATACCTATGCAGAAAATCAGTGAGCAAATATATTTGAAGCCAAATAAATTAACTGTAAATTTTGAGTCGGTGACCTGGAACTCGAATATGCCAAACATGTGTAAACAAATAAATGGAAGATGTATGATTAATTGGAGTAAAATATACAATGATTAACCCAAGAGTAATATTTGCAGATGTTTGCAGTGTAGTTGATCATGATGCACTACACAATATCAACAGGCGCTCTTTGATGCAACAATATTTTATTCATAACTTGTATTCCTTAGAAGCTTTTATTCAAAGTTAATATGGTTTTGATGTTTCAGAAGTTACAGGACACACAAGAGGCACATCAACTACGGATTTGTGGACTGGGCTAGATACTTGTATGCTTTTTGTAAGAGGGACGCCATTAGAAGACACGCATTAACCTCGAGCCTGGTCCGAGGTACGTTAGAACTATGAATATCAGTTAGTTGATCTGAAAGGAACTGTATCGAGTGGGTGAACTATCAATCATTTTAAAATACAATAGAATGGAATAGTATGCACAGTAATTTTAGGACCACAAGCTCATCGCACAACAGTGCAAATTCAGTGCATATAAGCAAAATGAAGTATCAGAATATGAGAGCAGATGACAGATATATTTATAATTAAATACAAAGGGAATAAGGCAATGGAGACTAAAAATTACCTGTCATTAGGACATGCAGTAAAATCACTCTCCCTCAAGAGCATTATCCCTTATGTTGATAGGATACAAAAACTAAAATAGGTAAATATATATTGTTTTCTCGATTTCTAAAAATTAAAGCACACATTGCCCAAACAATTAACACCAATGGCCATTGCCACAAAAATATAGAGCTGCAAGGCAATAAGCATTCAGGTATAACAATAAGAGAAACACAAATGCCAAATAAATTGTTAGCGGATGTTCGAGTCCTGCTGCTTGCCTGACTTGATCTAAAAATGTTTTCTACTTCGGACCCAGAGGATAGTCTCTATGATGGAACATGTCTCGATGGAACCACATCATTCACAGTGTTGGTCCGACAATTGGTATTTGGACCATTGGCATTGTCTTTTCCATTCTCCAAAGCTAACCGTCACACATAATCATCTAGCTGCCAGAGAAAAGAAAAACATAAAGTTACGTGTTTATCCATTCTAACACATTCACAAATAAAACGCTGAAATACAAAGTATGTACCACCATGCATATACAACGCAATATTCTCTATCAAGGTTACTAAAGTAAAGGATCCATGTGCTAATGAGAAAATAATTCCATCCCTAGTAGGATCCAGCCAAGGAAGAAAAAGCACACTCCTGTAATCCACAAACAAACAAACAATGAAGGAAAACCACTAAAATCCAACCAGTGGATAATACTCTCTGTCTCCACCAATACAAGACAAAAAAAGATAACACTCTTTTGCTAGCATGCACATCTACACGAACGACAAGCACAGTTTACCGAGCTCAACATCAAATATACACGAGCACGAGCACCAACCTAGATATGCAAAAGGAACAGCAGCAGAGAGAAGAGGAAGAAGAGGGGTCGACCTGTAAGTCCCTGAACGAAGACGCGAAGGCTGCCACAGATCCAACAATGACAGATGAGGGGGGCAACCAAAAGGAGCTCCTACACTTGTCCGCAGCAAAGCAAGTGTCAAAATCATGGCTCAACTGAATCCAGAACTGTGCATCAACAATGAAAAATAATTTGTGCATAGAGAAGAAATGGAAGCAGGTCATACAATCTGAAAGAATAGCTAGAGATTTCTCTGACAGCATGGGTAGCAAGGAAAAAATTCACACATATGCAGCAGATTTAAAAAACATAAAGCTAGCCTCCTCACAATTAATTTCCCACTCCTCTTATTTTCGCGCTCATTAACCAAGCCCTTGAGCAACACAAGAGTGTTTTGCTCAAGCCTTCTTGTGTTCATATCCTACTTGAAATTCCTGCTAACGGAATACAAGGGAGCATCATATAAGCAAAAAAACTAACAAAGGAACATGAGAAAAAGAGGCATACCAAAGCAGCACCCAACATTAGCAGCGACATTGAAGTGCTCTCTCAGTTCCAGCATCTGAAATATACAACCTAAGATGCAAAAATATGTATCATTTCATCTAAATGTTAACATATGCATGGATTGACAAATCTGTAACTCAAAAAAGTACCTCAAAACTAATCCATCTGAGGTCTGGGATAGTACATCTAAATACTAATTAATCAGGGCATTCATTCTCCATAGCAATCCACAACTACAAAACCAAGAATAACCTTAGTGATCATGACATGGATGAACTAGTAGCAAAAAGGGGACTGGGACCGAGAAAGATACATGCATATAGAGTGAGGGAGACATTGAAATCCTCACATTAGCACCACCAACGGGTGGACACGACACGAAGCTCTCAATGCATCGACAATTTCGTTTGTTTGCTGTATGCATAAGCAGAAAAGGGGGATCAGAACTGTGTGCGTATGTGTGCATGTGAGATATAGGAACCTGGGATGTAGCACCTGAGTGCACGCGCAGCGCGAGGACAACGGTCGGGCAATGGGTGACCCTGACGGAGTAGCCGCATGAGCAGCGGCATGCGCTTCTCCCGTCGATGGCAATGGCGTGCTCTTTTCAGAAATATGTAGGCCTTCTCATGCACCCTGCGCTGTTGTTGTTGTCACTGGATCAGACCTACACATTGGTCAACCAAAAAAACAATAGAAGGACACATATGTAAGCACAAACATTATTCAGATGTACACCGTGCAAGCATCGAACGACTATGCACCTGAATAGACTCGTAATCAACTTGTTGTAAGCAAACAACTATGCAATGGATTGTCCTTCTCTATCCCAACATCAAATAGAAATATCAACCTTCATCTTGAACCTCTCCCTCTCACCTAAAAACACGATCTTTTTTTATCCATAAGATGAATATATCGAATCATGGTAAATAGCTAAACTGAATCTAAATCAGGAAGAGGTACAGATTTTGATATCATGGAGATTGATAATTGTACTCATCTGAAGAACATGGTATGAACAACATTGAGGCATAAATCAACTAAAATTTATTTCTATTACCTGACATGTAGCCAGATGTAAACTCAGAATCAGAACATATAAATTGGGGCTTAGGATCCACATCACCTTCATTGCTTCATGTGGTTAATCACAAAAGCAGGTTAAGCACATCAAGCTAAGCGAGCAACAAATTAAAGAAATCAGTGGATGTGCCATATAGGTCATACGTTTTATTGCTACTCGATGCCTTTTCTTTTGGAATATAAAGGAACTGAAGTTAATATAATACAAAGAGCAACTCAATCAATCTTAGATCTTTGGGACCAATAATACAACAATCTACTGGCCCCTCTCAAGTTAAAATTAACCAATGGTGTGAACTAATTATAATACCATACACAAGCTACTAATGGAACACACAATGGTGCAGAAGCAGCGGAAAATCATAGATGCATAACTACTCCAGTGTCTGCTGCTAGAGTAAGAAGAAGAACGGACCTGCACACCGGCGGACAAGGACAGTGTGTCAGGAGATGTAAGAAAGAACATATCCAAGGGGGAGCACCCACGGGTGGCGCCGGCGAGCGCGCGGTCGGCTATGACCACCTTGACCCGCCACTCACTCCGGTGCTGCATCCAGGAACGAGCATGCAGCATGGTATCCTCCCGGCACTTGGGAGGATGCATCTAACGCACATCCCAGCACCATAAAAAACTACAGAATTGACCATTCATTCGTATCAATCAAGTGATGAGATAATCAGAATCATTGCAGTTTAAGAGACCATGGACCATATGCTATTCCAGCCCCTAGTATCTTGAAATTCAACTTTGGGACAGCAACATCCATATGTCAGAATCAACAAAGCAACCTCGATCAACAGGGACGGGAGATCATAGTAACCTGACATGTTATCAGCTCACGGCAGTCACCAATCTAATAGCAAATCCTAACCCTAGAATAGCATCAAATCGAATGGCAACAGAAGACCTAGATGAGCACTGGGAGATAACAAATCGAACGAAAAATATTATACAATAGTAGCGGTTCCTAGATGATGGATGCAGTAGCAGTCAGAGAGAGAGAGAGAGAGAGAGAGAGAGGGCCTGGAGTAGAACTGCAGCTGAGCCCTGCCTAGCGATGGAGGAGAAGGAGGGGCCACGGGGGAGCACCTGCAGTCAGCGTAGAAGGAGGAGTGACGGGGGAGCCACATCGAGCGCCTCCGGCGGGTGCTCCTCGCCCTGCGCCTCTACCCCCGCCGCTTCGGGCCACAGCCGTCCTCAACAACGCGCCACCGCGCCCGGGCTCGAGCTCGACCACGGCCGCCGCCGAACAGGAGCAAACAAGGCGGTGCTTCCCGGAGGTGAAGGAGTCGGCGGGCCGGCGGCCGGCGGCGCGAGGGGGGCGGGGAAGAGAGGAAGAGAGGAAGAGCGCGAGCTTTGGAAGGGGAAGGGGCGGCGGCGGCTCCCCCTCCGTGAACAGGAAGAGGGAGGAAGACGATTGGGGAGAAACCCTATGGGCATTGGGCTTTTATACCCATAGCAAAATTACGAAAATGCCCTCGGCAGGGGACAGGAATTACGCGCGGTGGCACAAGATTTTTACGGCGAGACGGTAACTATTCATTCCTACAGTGCCTCGGCTTCGATCCAACAGCCGAGGTCATCCAGTGGCTCGATCTGACGGTCCAAAACCCATCAAGCGAACGCATCCGACGGCCCACGATCGCTGAGCTCTGAGGAGGCCCGGGAGCTCCCGTCTCTCTTATTTCTCGATACAGCAGCACCTGAATATAGGAGGATAGCGCCTCTGCAACCACCAGCCCGACCAGCTTCCAAATTCCAAGCTGTATCGACTCGTTCGTGGTAATGGTGGCCATGATGGCAGCTGCACTCTCGATGGATCAACACGTGTTGTGTGATTCCAGCAGCACGTCCTGGTGCTGAATTCAAAGGATGCGCGCGCAATTTAGCTTGGCATCCGCGATCCAACTCATCCCAAGCTGCTTAGCGATGGAGCGCCATGCCCAGGAAGGACACGCGTCCGGGCGCGCCGCCGCTCTGTGGGGCGCGCTCCATCTCTTCCTGCTCCTGTCGTCCTCACAGCTGCGCGGCGCGAGCTCCGCGCCGGGGGAAGCTGAGGCGCTCGTGGAATGGAAAAGCAGCCTGCCGCGTCCCGCGGCTGCGTCGACCGGTCTCGCTTCATGGGAGCGGGAGGCCGCCGCCAAGTCCACCTCCGCGGCGTGCTCGTGGCACGGCGTGTCGTGCGACGTCTTCCGCCGGGTCGTCAGCGTCGACGTGTCCGGCGCCGGCCTCGCGGGCACGCTCGACGCCCTGGACCTCTCGTCGCTGCCCAGCCTCGGCAGCCTCAACCTCAGCTTCAACTCGCTGACGGGATCGTTCCCGTCGAACGTGTCCGCGCCGCTCCTCCGCCTCTGGTCTTTAGATTTGTCCAACAACAACTTTTCGGGTTCGATCCCGGCGATGCTGCCGGTGTACATGCCCAACCTCGAGCACCTCAATCTTTCGTCAAACCAGCTCGCCGGAGAGATACCGAGGTCCCTCGCCAAGTTGACCAAGCTTCAGAGCCTTATTCTCGGCTCCAACCGTCTTTCCGGCGGCATACCGCCGGTGCTCGGTTCCATCTCAGGGTTAAGAACGCTCGAGCTGCACAGCAACCCGCTGGGCGGCGTCATCCCCGCCTCTCTCGGCAACCTCCGTTTTGGTGGAGCGCATCAATGTCAGCCTCGCTCTGCTGGACTCAACCATTCCGACGGAGCTCAGCGGCTGCGCCAACCTTACCGTCGTTGGCCTCGCCGGGAACAAGCTCTCTGGGAAGCTGCCGGTGTCGTTGGCCAAGCTGACCAAAATACGGGAGTTCAACGTGTCCAACAACATGCTCACCGGGACGATCTTGCCGGACTACTTCACGGCCTGGACCCATCTCACGGTGTTTCAGGCTGACAGAAACCGTTTCAACGGCGAGATCCCCACGGAGATCGGGATGGCGTTGAGGCTGGAGTTCCTCTCCCTGGCGACCAACAGCCTCTCCGGCCCGATCCCGTCGGTCATCGGAAGGCTGACAGACCTGAAGCTGCTGGACCTCTCCGAGAACAAACTCTCCGGCACTATCCCACGGACAATGGGCAACCTCACCAGATTAGAGGTTCTTCGGCTGTATGACAACAAGCTCACCGGCGGGTTGCCGGCCGAGTTCGGGAACATGACGGCGCTCCAGAGGCTGTCCATAAGCACCAACATGCTTGAGGGCGAGATTCCGGCCGAGCTCGCCCGCCTGCCAAACCTCCTCGGCCTGATCGCCTTCGAAAACCTCTTCTCCGGCGCCATCCCGCCGGATTTTGGCGGGAACGGCTTGTTCTCCATGGTCAGCATGTCAGACAACAGGTTCTCCGGTGGGCTGCCTACGGGGCTGTGCAAGAGCGCGCCGCGACTCCGGTTTATCGCCTTCGACAACAACCACCTCACCGGCGACGTGCCCGCCTGCTACAGCAACTTTAAGAAGCTTGAGCGCATCCGCATGGCAGGCAACCGGCTGGCCGGAAATTTGTCAGAGATCTTGGGACCTCAGCAGCCGGACCTGTACTACATTGACCTGTCGAGGAACCTGTTTGAAGGCGAGCTCGCAGATCACTGGGCTCAGTTCAGGAGCCTCTCATACCTGCACTTGGTTGGCAACAAAATCAGCGGAACAATTCCTCCCGGTTACGGTGCCATGGCTGCATTGCGAGATCTGAGCCTCGCATCCAACCGTCTCACTGGCACGATCCCGCCTGAGCTCGGAAAATTAGCATTGCTCAAGCTGAATCTTGGTCGCAACATGTTGTCGGGACGAATCCCTGTGACACTAGGGAACATCGCCACGATGCTACTGCTGGACCTGTCCGAAAATGATCTCCACGGAGGCGTGCCGCTGGAGCTGACAAAGCTGAGCTCCATTTGGCACCTGAACCTGAGCGGCAACAGTCTCACCGGCGAGGTTCCAGCTCTGCTCGGCAAGATGAGCTCGCTGGAGAAGTTGGACCTCAGTGGCAACCCGGGTCTATGCGGCGACGTGGCTGGCCTGAATTCCTGCACCTTGAATTCCACCGGCGGCACAAGGCAAGGCTGAACCTTGTCATAGCGCTGGCCGTTGCCGCTGCGCTGCTGGCCTCCGTCGCTGCCGTGGCATGCGTGGTCGTCCGCAGGAAGAAGAGACGAACCGGCGAAGATACGCCCGAGACCGAGAGAACGACGAGAGGCAGCGAAATGGCTCTGCAGGCTTCGATATGGGGCAAGGATGTGGAGATCTCCTTCGGTGACATCCTGGCAGCGACGGGGCAGTTCGACGAGGCCTACTGCATAGGCAAAGGCAGCTTTGGGAGCGTGTACCAGGCCGACCTTCCAGGCGGCCACTGCCTCGCCGTGAAGAAGCTCGACGCGTCAGAGACAGACGACGCGTTCAGGGGCATCAGTGAGAAGAGCTTCGAGAACGAGGTGAGGGCCCTGACGCACGTCCGGCATAGGAACATCGTCAAGCTCCACGGGTTCTGCGCCTCCAGCGGGTGCATGTACCTTGTCTACGAGCGCGTCGAGAGGGGCAGCCTCACCAAGGTGCTCTACGGAGGCAGCTGCGAAAGGTTCGACTGGCCGGCAAGGGTGCGCGCCATCAGGGGACTGGCGCACGCGCTGGCCTACCTGCACCACGACTGCTCGCCGCCGATGATCCACCGCGATGTGTCCATCAACAACGTCCTGCTGGACGCCGAGTACGAGACCCGGCTGTCGGACTTCGGCACGGCCAGATTCCTCGCGCCCGGGCGCTCCAACTGCACCACCATGGCTGGCTCCTACGGCTACATGGCACCAGGTACGTACGGTACCATACACGCATGACGCCATTGTAGCTGCCCGCAGTCTCACATCTGTGGTCTTGTTTCTTGCCGCAGAGCTCGCGTACTTGAGGATGACGACCAAATGCGACGTGTACAGCTTCGGCGTCGTGGCCATGGAGATCCTGATGGGCAAGTTCCCCGGCGAGCTCATAAGCTCCTTGTACAGCTTGGACGAGGCGCGTGGCGTGGGCGAGTCGGCGCTCCTGCTGCTCAAGGACGTGGTGGATCAGAGGCTGGACCTTCCTGCCGGGAAATTGGCTGGGCAGCTGGTCTTCCTCTTTGTTGTGGCCTTGTCGTGCGTTCGGACGAACCCTGATGCCCGGCCGACCATGCGCACCGTTGCACAGGAGCTCTCTGCTGAACGGCGGTCTACCTTGGATAGGCCATTCGCTGCCATCAGCATCGGCGACCTTACAATTCTGCAGGTGTGATGATTTGGATAATGCTAGTATTTGTACCGAGACAGTTTTTTTTCTTTTGCTTAATTGCATAAATGTCATTGTATATTTTGTCAATTTGAGAAATGACACTGAAAACGGTAAAGCTACGCTTACGTAATGGTTCTTACGCATCTTACGTATATTCTGATTTGGCAGTCTTATATTGGTTAGTGATTGAAAAATGCTACACCTACAAAGAGGTGCTACGTGCCCTAAGTAATTTTTCAAAACACCAATCAAACCACCCCCTATTCTAGGGTGGGCCCATGCGGCCCAGAAATGACAAGTTAAAAGCTGCCAGAACAACAATTACGTACAGAACGTAATAATCCCTTCGTAGGTGTAGCAAAGCCCGTAGTAATTGGGGCACCGGCTCACCCTTGAAATCGGAGGGATAGTTTACTTAGTGCGGAAGGTAATTACGTAGGTTACGTTAGAAGCTTTACGTAGATGTAGCATTTTCGCACCGAAAATTTTCAGCTTTCAACGAGCTTTGCTACACCTACTTAAGATTATGAGGCGTGGGAGAAGGTGGACTCTGGCTGCAGCTCATCCAGGCAAAATACCTTCGTGACCAGCCTCTCATGAGTGGTTCCTAGTTTTGAAAATCCATCCAGCAGATTAAGGAGGATATTCGTCTTGGGCTTTCCTTCTCCATAGGTAATGGGGAAGGTACCCAGTTCTGGTTGGATCCTTGGGTTGGTGGCGAGACTCTCCGGGTCGGTTTTCCTAGTCTGTTTGTTATCTACGTTGACCCAAAGACCCTGTGAGGGAGTTATGGACTAAGGGGTCCTCGGGGCGCCAACCCATCGAATATGGGCCGAACTGATGAAGCCGTATAGCGACAGGAGCTCTATGAAGCCGTGGTGTGCCCTTCAAGTCAAGGATAGGCAGGATCTCTTTACCCCTTATTGTAATCTATCTCCGGTAACCCTAACCCTACCGGTGTCTATATAAACCGAGGGTTGTAGTCTTTAGGGCTAGAGCTACATTCATCACCTCATCACCTTAGGGTTTAGCTCATGCTGATCACGAGGTAGATCTACTCTGTAACCATACTATACATCCAATACAATCAAGCAGGATGTAGGGTATTACCTCTTTGAGAGGACCCGAACCTGGGTAAACACCGTGTTCATCGTCCCTTCTTCCCCATCGATCTAGATCCACAACAAGGGACCCCTACCCCGAGGTCTGCCGGTTTTGACACCGACAACTTGGTTTCCGCGGCCTCCCAGAATGGGCAGTGAAACATCTTGTTCTGTCACACGTTTGGGCTGGAGGAAATTGTAGAGTGGGCTAGATTGCGGGCAGCCCTCCCGCCGGTGGTGCCGGATTCTCCAGACACCATCTGTTGGAGTCTCTCACCCTCAGGCGAGTTCTCCATCAGCTCGGCATATCATGCTTTCTGCCCTTCGCCCACTATTCCTTGGCTATCCCCTCTGTGGAAGGCCTCGTTACCCTCTAAAGATCAAGATCTTTGTGTGGCAACTTTTGCGTGACCACCTACCTGTGACGCCCCCGGCTCAATCGTGCACTAATCATACACGCAAATGCACACGATCAAGCCTAAGGACTCACGGGAAGATATCACAACACAACTCTAAAACATAAATAAAGTCATACAAGCTTTATATTACAGGCCAGGGGCCTCGAGGGCTCGAATACATAAGCTTGCGTACAAGCGTCAGCGGAAGCATCAGATATCTGAGTACATATATGAAACAGAAACACAAAGGCCTTT
Organism: Thinopyrum elongatum; assembly: GCA_011799875.1. Taxonomy (NCBI): domain Eukaryota; kingdom Viridiplantae; phylum Streptophyta; class Magnoliopsida; order Poales; family Poaceae; genus Thinopyrum; species Thinopyrum elongatum. The sequence goes on from CM022297.1 coordinate 240,637,673, forward strand.
AGAAAGGCGGGGCAAAATAAAACACTACGATCGAAAGGCGTAGGCCTCCTGCCTGGGACCCTCCGATCCTACTCCTGGTCGTCAGTCAACTCGTAGTAGTATCCATCCTCTGGGTAGTAGTAGTAGTCGATCGACGGGGCATCTGTCTCAGGGGCTCCGTCATCTTGGTCACGTCAAACTGATATGGGGAGAAAAGGAAAACAAAGCAACCGTGAGTACTCAGAAGTACTCAGCAAACAAGGATCTACACTACATGTGCAACATTTTCAAAGGGAGGCTGTATATGTGGACTGGGCTGCAGAAATGCCAGAATAGAGAGGAGGCCTAGTCCTATCGAAGACTAGCATCTTCAGAGGTCTTGCAGCATTAGAAGAGTGTAGACAGTACCATATAATGTAGCAGTATCATTATGTCTCAACCTCACCCAGAGATCCTTTCTCGACTCCCTGCGAGAAAGCAATCCCAGAGCCATACAGTCATCAACCTCGTCCGGAGATCCCTTCTCGACTCCTTGCGAGAAGCAATCCCAGAGCCATAGTATCCAAGTATCCAGTTCTAATTGTATCAATCAGGATACAACTCCGAGTGTCCTTTACCGTAGGACAGGCTATCGATAGAAGTTTTCTTCCCTGCAGGGGTGCACCAACTTACCCACCACGCTCGCTTAACTTCGGCCGGACACACTTTTCCGGGTCATGCCCGGCCTCGGCCAAACGACACACCGCAGCCCTACCTAGAGCTCAGCAGAGAGGTCCCCGCTGGTCTACATCCTAAGCGCAAGGGGGTCTTGGGCCATCGCCCTCGCCCTCCGGGTCGTTGCGCACATGGTGGATACCAGCATCGCCTCGGGTGGCCGACACGATCCGACCGTGCCGCCATGCTGAACTGGACGTCTGACAGAGCTTTCGGCTGATGCATACGATGTAGAACGCCCATACTATGCCCACGTGATGGTTAGTGCTATCAGGCCAGAGGCCTGCTCGGATCAAATATCCAAACTGTTAGTACCTTGGGCTTGCGGTAACGAGCAGAGACTCACGAAAGATGTGACCCCGTCGCCCCGTCTCGAGGACTTGCTGCAAGGGTTAAGAATGCCCGGCCGCGCCTCGTATTCACCACTCGGGCACCATACAGGCAACCCGTCTTCACATCACACGCGGGTACCCCTTAGGGTCGACCCGCCTTTCCAAGTAACAATAGTACAGTCCAAGTATCCGTGTGTCCATAACATCAGGGGAATCCGAGGTATCACCCTCGTTGGATTCCTACTCGATGTATCCGTCAAGGTGAACTCGGAGGAATCACCCTCGCTGGGTTCACACTTGAGGTGTTGTACGACGGTGTCGTTATCGGAAGCGGTGAAGGAGGAATCACCCTCGATGACCACGACCGAATAGCTACCCTACAGAGTTAACATCAGAAGTGCTACACGAGGTATCACCCTCGGCACTCGATAGTAACGCTGCAGTGTCGTTACAACTAATGGGGGGGGGGTGATGTGCGGTGTCAGGGCCTGGTCTTCAATCCCGTTGATCGGGTCTTCGGATAATCCAGCGGGGCGGTCGGGACTAGTGGGGTCACTGATAGGTCTCTACCCAGCCTATACTAAGCAGTTTAGGATATGCAGGTAATTATCAACAGCAGGATACAATAAACAGGCTATGCATCAGAATAGGTAAAGCTGTAGCAGCAGCAATTCTAATGCAAGCATGAGAAATTAGAATGGGCGATATCGGGATAATCAAAGGGGGGGGGGCTTGCCTGGTTGCTCTGGCAAGAAGGAGGGGTCGTCGGTGACGTAGTCGATCACAGCGGCATCAGCAGCGGTCTCGGGGTCTACCGGAGAGAAGAGGGGGAAGAAATAGTAAATATAAAGCAAACAAGAGCACGTCATGATAATACGCAGAGCTAGGGGTGTTCTGACACGGTGCTACACGATATAGGTGAAGAGGGAATAACATCCGGCAAAGTTTTCCCGGTTCCGGACATTTGTCAGACAGATGACCGGAGGGGAACGGTTCCATGTTCGGATAGTTAGGGAGATGTGGCGGACGAACGGACCGCGTATTCGGATTCGTCTCGTCGTTCTGAGCATTTTTCATATATAAATTATTTTCATCGGAGTTACGGTTTAAAAGATATGATTTTCTAAAGTTTTTATTAATTTCTGGAATTGTTTTAATCATTTAAATTCGAATTATCCAAAACAGTATGAGGGTGACATCAGCATGACATAATGATGATGTCAGCAGTCAATTCTGGCTGGCCAGAGTCAAACCTGACATGTGGGGCCCACATGTCATTGAGACAGAGGCATAATTAGTGTTAATTTAACTAAGTTAGGTTAATTAGGGGGGGTGGGGCCTACTGTCAGTATCTGTTAACTTAATTAATTAGCTAATTAGGTTAATTAGCATGTTAATTAGGGTTTTTATTTATTTTAAAACGTTTTAAGGGGTGGGGCCCGCGTGTCAGCGACACGGGCTGCCCAGTCAGCACTGCTGACTGGTCAAAGAGGAGCCCCGGACCCACCAGTCAGTGACCCTGGTGGTGGGCCAGACGGGCCACGTCGGCGCCAGCCGCCGGAGACGCGCCAGCGTGCCCCGAGCGCGCTGGCGAGCTCCGGCGAGCTCGGGATTCAGCTGTGGCGCACGGTTTTGAGCGCGGTAGGTCGCGTTCAAAAGCAGGCGATGGGCCGCATCGAGTGGTGGTGATGCTTCGCCCTGGAGTGGCCGGAATCGACGTCGGCGGTGAGCTAGGCGGACGCCGGGGCTCGGGTTCGAGAGGAAACGGCGACGCGGTGCGTTAGCGAGCAAGCTAAGTGCCCCGAGGGCCTCTACGTGCGCGTGCGAGCACAACGGGCATCAACGCGGACCAAGAAGGTCACCGGTTGGTCGCCGGTGGCGAGCTCGCGCGACGGCGGTTACGGCCTAGCTAAATGCGACGTTTGGGCATGAAAGGAAGGGAAGGAAAGAGGGGACCCGGTGCGACTGCTCACCGTGGAGCTCAAGAAAGGCTCGGCGAGGGTTTAGGAGCAGCAGTGGCGCCGTGGTTGGAGAAGATGGCCGGCGGCTCGAGCTTGAAGAAGGGCTCGATCCCGGAGCTGCAGCGGCCCCCGGCTTGAGCTAATGGCCGGAGAGGAAGGAGAAGAGGTAGGCGGAGCTGGTGAGCGCGTCGGCGAGGCGAGTGAAAGCCGGTGGCCGCGTGCTTCACGGGACCACGGCCATGGCGGCGCTCGGGGGTGCGGAGGAAGTCGACGCAGAGGGAGAGGGAGGCAGCTAGGGTTCGTCCTGGGGGTGGAGGAGGGGTTCTTATCCCCTCTGGCGGGCGCGGGACGGCGCGACGTCGAGCGAGGGGAAGGGGTGGGCCGGGCGCGCGCGCGCACTAGCTGTTCGACAGCGCGCCTGCGGCGTCAGGGGGTAGGGGGAGGGGGGCTAGTTGGGCTGGGCCGGCTCCTGTGCGGCTGTGGGCTTAAGTGCACAGGGGCATTTTTCCATTTCTTCTTTTCTTTTTCTGTTTTCTGTTTTTCTTTCCTGTTTTGTCTGTTGTTTTTATTCCAAAACACTTCTGTAAAATATGGAACTTGCTCATATAATATCAGTACATTATTAATCAATGCTAGAAATTGGTTTGGTGTCCATATCTTTTTATTTGGGTTTTATTCAAATAAATAGGTATTAACCAACCCTGTTTTGTGGTTGTTAGAGTCCCATAATTTATTAAGTATATGTTGAATATAATTTTAGAAGGGTCTCTGGATTATTTACAATATTATGAACAATTTAGTCTTCAAATTTGAACAACTTTTATTTTCACTTTCAGTTTAATTTCCATTTGAATTTGAATTTGAAAAGAGATATGATACTAATGATGATTAAGCACTGTTGATCATGATGACATGGCATAATCCAAAGGGTGATCACTGTAGTTAACCACTGGGGGTGTTACAAGTCTCCTCCACTAACAAGAATTCTCGTCCCGAGAATTAAGAGGTAGAAGGAAAAAGTTCGGGGTATTCCGCACGAAGATTATCCTCGCGTTCCCAAGTGGCTTCATCTTCAGTATGATTTGACCACTGCACTTTGAGGAACTTGGTAACCTTCTGACGGGTTCGACGTTCAGCTTCATCGAGAATGCGGATCGGATGCTCCTTGTAAGATAGATCATCTTGCAATTCGAGCATCTCGTGATCCACTGCGCGGTGCGGAGATTCCTTGAAGCATTTACGAAGTTGCGACACATGGAAGACGTCATGGATATGAGAGAATTGCGGCGGCAACTCCAATTTATATGCCACTTGACCACGTCTAGCAATTATGTGGAAAGGACCAATGTAGCATGGAGCTAGCTTGCCCTTGATTCCAAAACGGTGAGTGCCCTTCATAGGAGTGACACGCAGATAAGCTTGATCACCAGGTTGATAAGCCAAACCCCATCATTTGCGATCATAGTTGCTCTTCTGGCGGTCCTGAGCCGCCCTGAGATTTTCCCGGACAATACGGACTTGTTCTTCGGCGTGCTGAATAATATCCGGACCCACGAGCGGTCGTTCCCCAGTTTCTGACCAATTCAGAGGGGTTCGACACTTACGTCCATAGAGTACTTCGAAGGGGGCCATTTTCAAACTGGCTTGATAGCTGTTGTTATAAGAGAACTCGGCATACGGGAGAGATTCTTCCCACTTCTTGCCGAATGAAATAACACAAGCCCGAAGCATGTCTTCAAGCACTTGGTTGACTCACTCGACTTGGCCTTGGGATTGGGGGTGATAAGCTGAACTCCAGGTAATATGAGTTCCCATAGCTGTTTGGAAACTTTCCCAGAATTTGGAAGTGAAAAGGCTGCCACGGTCCGAACTGATCTCCTTCGGAATACCGTGGAGTGATACAATTCTGGAGATATACAACTCTGCTAACTGGCTAGCAGTGATAGTTTCCTTGACGGGCAAAAAGTGTGCAACTTTAGAAAGTTGGTCGACGACGACAGGAATAGCATCATGACCCTTCTGTGACCTGGGAAGTCCTGTAATGAAATCCATCTGAACCTTATCCCATTTCCATAAAGGAATAGGAAGTGGTTACAGAATTCCAGCTGGTTTCTGATGTTCTGCTTTAACGCGACGACACACATCACATTCAGCAACATATCGAGCAATATCCTGCTTCATTTTAGACCACCAGTACCTTTGACGGAGATCACGATACATCTTGGTGCTACCCGGATGAATAGACAGCGGGGTATCATGTGCCTCCTTCATGACCTTGTCAGTCATGAGTTCGAAGCGAGGTACCACAATGCGGTTTCTGAAATACAAGGTTCCATCTTCAGACAGTGAGAAATCCCTGTACTTTTCAAGGTGGAGATTTTTCTTCATCAGATCAATTTCAGCATCTTTAGCTTGCGCATTCTTAACAGCTTTCTCAAGATCTGGTTGTATCACAAGGTTACTAAGAGAACCCTGTGGAACAATACGCAGATTCAGCTTGCGCAACTCTTCAAAAAGACGAGGTTGAGCTCGCCTAACCATGAGGTTGTCGCAATAGGACTTGCAGCTTAAGGCATCAGCCATCACGTTAGCCTTGACAGGGGTATAGGATATACCCAAATCATAGTCCGCAATGGCCTCCATCCATCTTTGCTGACGGAGGTTTAGAGAAGGTTGAGTAAACAAGTACTTCAGACTTTTATGATCCGTGTAGATCTCGCAACGATTACCGAGAAGGTAATGTCGCCACAACTGCAGTGCATGGATGACAGCAGCTAGTTCTAGATCATGTACCAGATAATTCTCTTCATGTGGGCGCAACTGACGAGAGCCATAGGCAATCACTTTACGCTCTTGCATTAGGACACAGCCTAATCCTTCACGGGATGCGTCACAATAGATCACAAAGTCTTTGCGGGTATCTGGAGGAGATAGTACTGGGGCAGATGTCAGCTTGTCTTTGAGTGTCTGGAAACTTTCCTGACATTTTTCTGTCCATTCAAATTTAACGCCCTTGTGAAGCAGATCAGTCAAAGGCTTAGGAATCTTAGAAAAGTTCTCGACAAATCGACGGCAATAACTTGCAAGGCCGAGAAAACTTCTGACTTGCTTGACGTTCTTTGGAGGAGTCCAGTCCAGAATAGCCTGAACTCGTTCTGGGTTAACAGCAATTCCATCCTTGGAAATTACATGACCAAGGTAGGTTACTTCAGAAAGCCAGAATTCACATTTGGAGTACTTGGCATACAACTGGTGTTCTCGGAGCCTTTCCAGTACAAGACGGAGGTGTTCAGCATGTTCTTCTTTATTCTTCGAATATACCAGAATATCATCTAGATAAACCACGACGAATTTGTTGAGGTAATCCATGAAGATATAATTCATCAGACGGGAGAATGTGGCTGGAGCATTGGTTAAGCCAAAGGACATGACCGTGTACTCGTAGGAGGCATAGCGAGTAACAAATGCAGTCTTCGGAATATCCTCTTCACGAACACGGATCTGATGATAACCCAACCTCAAATCAAGTTTAGAGAATACCGATGATCGATCAACTTGCTGTATCCTACTCTCCGTGTGCACTCTGATGCAGAATCCGGTCTTATCGAATGACAACTCGGAGTATAATACAACTTGGAGAGAAAGGTTAAACAAAACAATGGAAAGGAAAATGATTATCAGACTAATCAGATCAATATCAGGGAAATCGCACAGATATCCAGCTCTCCGGGTGGACGAGAATTACGAGATCCTAAGTGTTGGCGTTAGTAAACTTTATTTAACCCGAATAGAAGAGAGATTAGAGTCCCAGAGTAAAGGTCGAGGAGTAAAAGATCCTAATACCACCCAATTGGCGACGTGGGCCCGTAAGCCACACAGCCAAGTTAGTAAATTAGTTTTTAGACCACTAGACTCAACTTCGGCCAAGGAGTTGGAAAGGAGGATTCCTACAGGCAGTCGGCTCTGATACCAACTTGTGACGCCCCCGGCTCAATCGTGCACTAATCATACACGCAAATGCACACGATCAAGCCTAAGGACTCACGGGAAGATATCACAACACAACTCTAAAACATAAATAAAGTCATACTAGCTTTATATTACAGGACAGGGGCCTCGAGGGCTCGAATACATGAGCTTGCGTACAAGCGTCAGCGGAAGCATCAGATATCTGAGTACAGATATGAAACAGAAAGGCCTTTAGAAAGGCGGGGCAAAATAAAACACTACGATCGAAAGGCGTAGGCCTCCTGCCTGGGACCCTCCGATCCTACTCCTGGTTGTCAGTCAACTCGTAGTAGTATCCATCCTCTGGGTAGTAGTAGTAGTCGATCGACGGGGCATCTGTCTCACGGGCTCCGTCATCTTGGTCACGTCAAACTGATATGGGGAGAAAAGGAAAACAAAGCAACCGTGAGTACTCAGAAGTACTCAGCAAGCAAGGATCTACACTACATATGCAACATTTTCAAAGGGAGGGTGTATATGTGGACTGGGCTGCAGAAATGCCAGAATAGAGAGGAGGCCTAGTCCTATCGAAGACTAGCATCTTCAGAGGTCTTGCAGCATTAGAAGAGTGTAGACAGTACCATATAATGTAGCAGTATCATTATGTCTCAACCTCACCCAGAGATCCTTTCTCGACTCCCTGTGAGAAAGCAATCCCAGAGCCATACAGTCATCAACCTCGTCCGGAGATCCCTTCTCGACTCCCTGCGAGAAGCAATCCCAGAGCCATAGTATCCAAGTATCCAGTTCTAATTGTATCAATCAGGATACAACTCCGAGTGTCCTTTACCATAGGACAGGCTATCGATAGAAGTTTTCTTCCCTGCAGGTGTGCACCAACTTACCCACCACGCTCGCTTAACTTCGGCCGGACACACTTTTCCGGGTCATGCCCGGCCTCGGCCAAACGACACACCGCAGCCCTACCTAGAGCTCAGCAGAGAGGTCCCCGCCGGTCTACATCCTAAGCGCAAGGGGGTCTTGGGCCATCGCCCCTCGCCCTCCGGGTCGTTGCGCACATGGTGGATACCAGCATCGCCTTGGGTGGCCGACACGATCCGACCGTGCCGCCATGCTGAACTGGACGTCTGACAGAGCTTTCGGCTGATGCATACGATGCAGAACGCCCATACTATGCCCACGTGATGGTTAGTGCTATCAGGCCAGAGGCCTGCTCGGATCAAATATCCAAATCGTTAGTACCTTGTGCTTGCGGTAACGAGCAAGGACTCACGAAAGATGTGACCCCGTCGCCCCGTCTCGAGGACTTGCTGCAAGGGTTAAGAATGCCCGGCCGCGCCTCGTATTCACCACTCGGGCACCATACAGGCAACCCGTCTTCACATCACACGCAGGTACCCCTCTGGGTTGACCCGCCTTTCCAAGTAACAATAGTACAGTCCAAGTATCCGTGTGTCCATAACATCAGGGGAATTCGAGGTATCACCCTCGTTGGATTCCTACTCGATGTATCCGTCAAGGTGAACTCGGAGGAATCACCCTCGCTGGGTTCACACTTGAGGTGTTGTACGACGGCGTCGTTATCGGAAGCGGTGAAGGAGGAATCACCCTCGATGACCACGACCGAATAGCTACCCTACAGAGTTAACATCAGAAGTGCTACACGAGGTATCACCCTCGGCACTCGATAGTAACGCTGCAGTGTCGTTACAACTAAGGGGGGGTGATGTGCGGTGTCAGGGCCTGGTCTTCAATCCCGTTGATCGGGTCTTCGGATAATCCAGCGGGGCGGTCGGGACTAGTGGGGTCACTGATAGGTCTCTACCCAGCCTATACTAAGCAGTTTAGGATTTGTAGGTAATTATCAACAGCAGGATACAATAAACAGGCTATGCATCAGAATAGGTAAAGCGGTAGCAGCAGCAATTCTAATGCAAGCATGAGAAATTAGAATGGGCAATATCGGGATGATCAAAGGGGGGCTTGCCTGGTTGCTCTGGCAAGAAGGAGGGGTCGTCGGTGACGTAGTCGATCACAGCGGCATCAGCAGCGGTCTCGGGGTCTACCGGAGAGAAGAGGGGGAAGAAACAGTAAATATAAAGCAAACAAGAGCACGTCATGACAATACGCAGAGCTAGGGGTGTTCTGATGCGGTGCTACACGATATAGGTGAAGAGGGAATAACATCCGGGAAAGTTTTCCCGGTTCCGGACATTTGTCAGACAGATGACCGGAGGGGAACGGTTCCATGTTCGGATAGTTAGGGAGATGTGGCGGACGAACGGACCGCGTATTCGGATTCGTCTTGTCGTTCTGAGCATTTTTCATATATAAATTATTTTCATCGGAGTTACGGTTTAAAAGATATGATTTTCTAAAGTTTTTATTAATTTCTGGAATTGTTTTAATCATTTAAATTCAAATTATCCAAAATAGTATGAGGGTGATGTCAGCATGACGTAATGATGACGTCAGCAGTCAACTCTGGCTGACCAGAGTCAAACCTGACGTGTGGGGCCCACATGTCATTGAGACAGAGGCATAATTAGTGTTAATTTAACTAAGTTAGGTTAATTAGGGGGGGTGGGGCCTACTGTCAGTGTCTGTTAACTTAATTAATTAGCTAATTAGGTTAATTAGCATGTTAATTAGGGTTTTCATTTATTTTAAAACGTTTTAAGGGGTGGGGCCCGCGTGTCAGCGACACGGGCTGCCCAGTCAGCACCGCTGACTGGTCAAAGGGGAGCCCCGGGCCCACCAGTCAGTGACCCTGGTGGTGGGCCAGACGGGCCACGTCGGCGCCAGCCGCCGGAGACGCGCCGGCGAGCCCCGAGCGCGGTGGCGAGCTCCGGCGAGCTCGGGATTCAGCTGTGGCGCACGGTTTTGAGCGCGGTCGGTCGCGTTCGAAAGTAGGCGATGGGCCGCATCGAGTGGTGGTGATGCTTCGCCCTGGAGTGGCCGGAATCGACGTTGGCGGTGAGCTTGGCGGACGCCGGGGCTCGGGTTCGAGAGGAAACGGCGACGCGGCGCGTTAGCGAGCAAGCTAAGTGCCCTACGTGCGCGTGTGAGCACAACGGGCATCGACGCGGACCAAAAAGGTCACCGGTTGGTCGCCGGTGGCGAGCTCGCGCGACGGCGGTTACGGCCTAGCTAAATGCGATGTTTGGGCACGAAAGGTTGGGAAGGAAAGAGGGGACCCGGTGCGACTGCTCACCGTGGAGCTCAAGAAAGGCTCGGCGAGGGTTTAGGAGCAGCAGTGGCGCCGTGGTTGGAGAAGATGGCCGGCGGCTCGAGCTTGAAGAAGGGCTCGATCCCGGAGCTGCAGCGGCCCCCGGCTTGAGCAGATGGCCGGAGAGGAAGGAGAAGAGGTAGGCGGAGCTGGTGAGCGCGTCGGCAAGGCGAGTGAAAGCCGGTGGCCGCGTGCTTCACGGGACCACGACCATGGCGGCGCTCGGGGGTGCGGAGGAAGTCGACGCAGAAGGAGAGGGAGGCAGCTAGGGTTCGTCCTGGGGGTGGAGGAGGGGTTCTTATCCCCTCTGGCGGGCGAGGGACGGCGCGGCGTCGAGCGAGGGGAAGGGGGGCCGGGCGTGCGCGCTAGCTGTTCGACAGCGCGCATGCTGCGTCAGGGGGTAGGGGGGCTAGTTGGGCTGGGCCGGCTCCTGTGCGGCTGTGGGCTTAAGTGCACAGGGGCATTTTTCCATTTCTTCTTTTCTTTTTCTGTTTTCTGTTTTTCTTTCCTGTTTTGTCTTTTGTTTTTATTCCAAAACACTTTTGTAAAATATGGAACTTGCTCATATAATATCAGTACATTATTAGTCACTGCTAGAAATTGGTTTGGTGTCCATATCTTTTTATTTGGGTTTTATTCAAATAAATAGGTATTAACCAACCCTGTTTTGTGGTTGTTAGAGTCCCATAATTTATTAAGTATATGTTGAATATAATTTTAGAAGGGTCTCTGGATTATTTACAATATTATGAACAATTTAGTCTTCAAATTTGAACAACTTTTATTTTCACTTTCAGTTTAATTTCCATTTGAATTTGAAAAGAGATATGATACTAATGATGATTAAGCACTGTTGATCATGGTGACATGGCATAATCCAAAGGGTGATCACTGTAGTTAACCACTGGGGGTGTTACACTTTGGGATCGAGGTGCTTAAGCGGCATGGCCCGGGTAATGGCGTGTGCCCTATGTGCGATGCCCCGGAGATAGGGACCCATATCTTGCTCTCATGCACGGCGGCGCAGGCTCTCTGGTCCTTTGTATGCGAGGCTCTCTAGGGCCCGACTGGTAGGCTATGAACTTTGCGGAGTTACTCGAGACCAGAGCGACCCAGCATGGTCGAAATCGCCGCCTTTTCTGGCTAATCTTTGCGGCGATGTCTTGAACGTTATGGATGACTCGTAATAAAATGGTGATTGAGTGGGTTTTCCCATAGCGGGCCTCTAACTCGTTCTTTAAATTCCTTACTTTCTTGCAGCACTTGCACCTGCTTTCTAGGCAGTGTGACCGAGATCGGCTTAGACTCATGATGGATGTGCTTCTGGCTACAACGTGTCGCTTAAACTCTTCGTAGGGCCTCCTTGTCATCTACCACTTGGTGCCTTTTTTCTATTTCTTTTATGCTTTTTTGTGCGTGCTTGTGCTGTTGCCCCAGCGGGACGAAAGCCTATTTCGAGAGATTATGGGGCAAGGGATGTTATAGGATGATGTGGCCCGCCATGAAATTTAGAGGGAGGTTTGATCAGTGAGGAAAGAAAGTAAAAAAGGTATGTAATTTAATTTCATAGGTGGCTTCGGCCACCGCCCTCTCCTCGTGTTGACTATATTTGTTGTATCTAGTCTTGAGGACTTTGTGTGTTCTGAGACACTTCTTGTATGCTTCTTTGTTCTCTTGTTTTTATGCTTGGGGTGCCTCTTCCATTTGCTATTGTTCCTTGTCGTGTCTCTCCCGAGTTTTTCCTTGGTCTTATCTTTTGCATAAGCCAACCTTTTTCCTCCTTGTTCCTACCTGTTTTCGCCTGCGCGGTACTACCGCAGAGTCAGGGCGGTACTACCGCCTCGCTCCCCGGTACTACCGCCTGAGCGATACTACCCGGCCTCCTGCCGTGGACTAGTACCAGGGTGGTACTACCGCTCCCAGAGCGGTACTATCGCTTAGTGAGTGGGAGTGGGGGTTATGAGTCGGGGCAGGGGGAGTTTCCTCCTCCCCATGCCCATTCACTCTCGCCTCCTCTCCCATCTCTCTCTCTCTCAGGCGACGAACAGGCAGCGAAGGGCCGCCGCCAGGCCGTCGCTTTCGAGCCGTCTTCCGCGATTTCGTCCAGTGGGATCGATCCCCACCCTCTCCTCTTGCCATGGATGCCGGTATTGCCCCCGTTCTTCTCCTCTTTGGTTCTAGTTTTTGGATCTAGGTTTTAGGGCAATACCCGTTGCATCCGTCGATTTTTGGCCAAATCGGGGCATGAGTAGGGCGTAGAAGACTGCTAGAGTAGGTAGATTGAGGGTTTAACCGCGAAAATTTGAATTTGGCACCTCCGGTACTACCAGATCTCTCCTCGGAAGTGTTCAGCCTCGTTGACATTCGCCTCGAGCGGTACTACCGCTCCTCCAGAGCGGTACTACCGCTGGGAGATGCGGTACTACCGCTTCGAGCTGCCAACTTCCAGTTTTTACCGCTCCATCTTCACTCTTGTGTATCTCTTTTTCTTTGGCTTATGCAATTTGTTTACTCTTGCTTTCTTTCGTGCCTTTGTGTGTGTTTTCCAGGTGGTAGTAGCACCGGGCATCCGGCTCGTCGCACGAATCATGCACGTACTGGTGGTTCCAAGCGTTACCGGTCTGCTGATGTGCCCGTGAGTGGCTCCGTGCTAGAGAGTAGCACCATGCCCGTGAGTGGCTCCTGTGAGAAGCCATGACAGGGAGTCAAAGTGACTGCTACCAAGAACAAGGGGCCCAAGGGTGCTCATCAGATGCCTGCTCAGGAGGTCTGCTTGGTGCATAAGCGCAATCCGTATCGGGAGCCTCAGGATCCTTCTCTTGTTCATCGTATGTTTTGGAACAAGTTTCAGCAGTCCATCTTCTATGTTGTGTTGAAGGGGAAAAAGAATCTGTTTGTGAAAGTCAAGTCAGTTGATCTCACTCACATGGAGAAGGACTTGGCTTACTTTGGAGGTGCACTTCAGAGGTGCGAGGAGCTAGATATCAAGAGGATCATCTCTTTCGACAAGGACTTTGATGCGGAGCTCGTGGCCCAGTTCTATGCCACAGTGCACTTTGGGCATGATGAGGACAGGACTCTCTCTTGGATGACCAATGGTCGGCGTCTATCTGCTACATGGAAGAGCTTCATGGCGAGTCTATCTTATGATGATAAGGGCGCCCAGACCCCAATTGGGTTTCGCCCTCACCGGGAGGCTACTGCTACTCGCAAGGAGGCTATGTGGCCTTTCCCTTCCAGGAAGGTGTCTGAGACTGGGCACGTCTCCTATGAGCTCTGGCCCTTTCTGGATATCATGCATCGGTTCTTCAGGAACACTCTGTTTCCTCGCGTTGGCAAACAGGATATGGTGCACTCCTTTCTTGTGGATCTACTTCTCTTCTGTCAGAAGCAGCAGGGCTCTCAGGAGGTGTTGGATGTCTCTCATGTTATGTGGTCAGAACTTCGCCCTGCGGTCTTGGAGCACAAGTGTATCATCTATGGCCCCTACTTGATGCAGCTCATTGAGGATACATGGGCGTCTTCGTTTCTGGATGAGGAGCTTGTCACTGGAGACCTAGTGTCTCATGATGTTGTTCAGCTGAGGCAGAAGGAGAAGTGGGGGACGACTGCTCCTGCTCCTCCAGAGTGTGACACTGTGAGATCTGATGATGATGATGATGAGCAGGACTATGAGCCACCGTCAGAGGAGCCATCTTGGGCTAAGAAGCTCAAGCAGAAGATGAAGAAGTTGTTTTGCCTCCAGGCCAAGGGACAGTACAAGGCTCACGTGGATGCGAACAAGGCCCGTTGTCGTGACAAGGCCATTATGAGGCAGGTTGGCCTCACCGTTTCAGATGGCTCCGAGAAGAAGATCACTAACGAGGAGTCTTGGGTCAGAGTGCACTGCCCGTGGTTCGAGTCTGATGAGGGCATGATACGTCTCCAACGTATCTATAATTTATGAAGTATTCATGATGTTATATTATCTTTCTTGGATGTTTTACAATCATTTTATAGCAACTTTATATCATTTTTTGGGACTAACCTATTGACATAGTGCCCAGTGCCAGTTGCTGTTTTTTGCTTGTTTTTTGCATCGCAGGAAATCAATATCAAACGGAGTCCAAACACCGCGAAACTTTTTGTGGATTTTTTATGGACCAGAAGACATCCAACGGGCCAGAGCAGCACCTGGGGAGTACCCCGAGGGGGGGGGGGCACAACCCACCAGGGCGGGCTTGGGCCCCCAGGCGCGCCCCGGTGGGTTGTACCCACCTCGGTGGCCTCCCGCACCGCCTCTTCGCCCTATAAATTGCCAAATATTCCAAAAACCCTCGGGGTAACCCTAGATCAGAAGTTCCAACGCCGTAAGGCCTCTGTATCCACGAGATCCAATCTAGACCCCATTCTGGCACCCTGCCGGAGGGGGAGATCATCACCGGTGGCCATCTTCATCATCCCGGCGACCATCATGATGAGGAGGGAGTAGTCCACCCTCGGGGCTGAAGGTTTGTACCAGTAGCTATGTGTTTAATCTCTCTCTCTCTCTCTCGTATTCTTGAGATGCACAATCTTGATGTATCGCGGGCTTTGTTAATATAGTCGGATCATATGATGTTTTCCCCTCTCTATCTTATTGTGATGAATTGAGTTTTCCCTTTGAGATTTCATTTTATCGGATTGAATACTTTTATGGATTTGAGAGCACTTGATATATGTCTTGCATACGAATACCCGTGGTGACAATGGGGTATTATATTGATTCACTTGATATATTTTTTGGCACTCAACTCGCGGATTCCCGAGGTGACATTGGGGTAATCTATGCATAGGGGTTGATGCACGTTCTTGTCTTTGTTTCTCTGGTAGAAATCTTGGGGCACTCTTTGAGGTTCTTTGTGTTGGATTGAGCATTACGAATCTGAATTTGCTTTGGTGTTATTTTAGTACGAACTCTTGGATAGATCGATCGGAAAGAATAGCTTTGAGGTGTTTTCGTACCCTACAAATAATTTATTCTTATGTTCTCCGCTAGATAGGAACTTTGGAGTGATTCTTCATCGCACGTTGAGGGATGGTTATATGATCCAATTATATTAGCATTGTTGAGAGATTGCACTAGCGAAAGTACGGATCCTAGGCCTTGTTTTCAAGCATTGCAATACCGTTTGTGCTCACTTTTGTCACTTGCTACCTTGCTGTTTTTATTTATTTAGATTATAAAAATATATTTCTACCATCCATATTACACTTTTATCACCATCTCTTCGCCGAACTGGTGCACCTATACAATTTGCCATTGTATTGGGTGTGTTGGGGACACAAGAGATTTCTTGTATTTGGTTGCAGGGTTGTTTGAGAGAGACCATCTTCATCCTACGCCTCCCACAGATTGATAAACCTTAGGTCATCCACTTGAGGGAAAATTGCTACTGTCCTACAAAACTCTGCGCTTGGAGGCCCAACACGAGTCTACAAGAATAAAGTTGCGTAGTAGACATCAAGCTCTTTTCAGGCGCCGTTGCCGGGGAGGTGAGTGCTTGAAGGTATATATTTAGATCTTGCAATTGAATCTTTTAGTTTCTTGTTTTATCACTAGTTTGGTTTATAAAAAGAAAACTACAAAAAAATGGAATTGAGGTTGCATCATATTATTCATCTCTATAACTAATCAAGACCTAAAAAGAGGAATTAAGTATGAATTACCATGAAATAAAAATAAATAGAATTATGCCTAATTAGTCATTAATCATAATTAATTAATAGAAATTGATGCAAATTAGACAAGATTAACAACAACAAAACAATTAGGACTAATTGACCACAAGTGGCACTAACAAATGTGTAATTAGGGATTTAACTTGAACATTTTGCACCAAATCGGCCAAAACTGAGATCAATGTTTGGGATATCAGTTATCATTATCGTCTCGGGCGGCTGGAGATTAGAGATTAATCGGGAAATCGAACGATTAATCGATTTTATCGGTGGACTATTAATCGTTCAGTTTTTTTTACAAGTCATAGGTTTCAAGCACTGATAAGATAAAAATAGAAACAACCTTCACTGAAACAGCATGCCTTTAAATAGGACAATACTACATAACACTACATCAATATATAACAGTAGCACATGCCCTTTTTTGCATGTTCCAAAATTCAAATAGGGCAGCAGTTCATACTACAGCAGTGCATAGAATAGTATTCTAGAATTACAGAACAAACAAAATTAGGACAACACTACAGCAACACATGTACTGTTACCCCGCAAAAAAAAGCACATGTACTGTTTTGGTGTGGCTTACATCGAGCTTTCTGTTCTGGTGTGGCTTGCATACAACTTGTTACTGCCCCTTTGATACCAGCTATGTGTTGCTTCATCCTAGTCACCCCTCCTGACATCTCTTTTCCACAAAGAATGCACTTGACTCTTTGCAGATCATCTGGATCAATCAGCACAGCAAATTCCCAAGCCATGTCATCTGAGTTTCTCTTAAGTTTGGAACTTGCAACCTCTGAAGTACCAGAAGCAGACATCTACAAACATCACAAGGGCAACAACATTTATTACTTTATTAGCAATATGAACAAAGCACTACATAGCAAGCTCAAATAAAAGGTACGGACATCTATTCATCTGCAAATCTACAATACCAAATTATCAAAGAATTGCAGCATGTATTACTGTATTAGACTGACATTCATAGTGACTTAAATCAAAGGGCATCAGCAGCATGTGTTAGACATCTATTCATCATTTCATCTACATTAGCATCTACTGATCTACATTAGCATCTACACATCTACATTAGGCCATCTGCAATGTCCATCTGTTTATCTTGCACAACCAAAATGCATCTAAATTTATCTTGCACAAACAAAACTAAAAAATGGTAAAAAGAAAGAAAAAAATGCCATGCTGCTGTGCTGCATGAGAGGGAGTCCAGTCTTGCAATTTGCATTACACTAGAAGAAGCAGAGTTGGCAGCAGGTCCAATCTTTGGCCTGCTTGCTGCCGGAGGAGGGAGTGGCAGAGATGGTGTGCAGTGTGCTGCTGCAGGAAGTGGTGGCAGCGGCGAGATGCTCCTGGAGGGACGGGAGTCGAAGAAGGGGTCGCGGCGCTCTGCTCTCCTGGAGGAAGGGCGGACGTGGTGGCGGCGGCGAGATGCTCCGGCCGTCGGGCGTGCTCCTGGAGGAAGGGCAGGAGTGGTGGTGATGGCGAGATGCCCCGGCCGTCGGGCGTCGGGCTCCTGGAGGAACGGCAGAAGTGGTGGCGGCGACGAGATGCCCCGGCCGTCCGGCGTCGGGCTCCTGGCGACGCTCTCCTACTGCTGCCAGCTAGCTACGGGAAGATGGCGAGGGCGCAGGTGACTGGGGTGTTGGGGAAGAGGAGGAGTCGAGGAGAAGATCCAGAGGACAGGCAGCTCCAGCGGTGCTAGCTCCGGCCGCCGGAGGCAAGCAGGGTGGCGGCGGCAGTGTGGATCGGGAAGGTGGAGGCGGCAATGTGGATGGGGAACATTGCGGCGGTGTGGACAGGATCCCAAACCCTATCGAGCGGCAACGATTTGTGGTTTGCGGGGGAAGGGAGGCCCATTTTGAGGTTTCTGTACAGAGGGGCCCATACCGATTAATCGGAATATTCGTGATAAATCGGTTGTCAGGCCGACAAATCGGCCCAAAAGATTAATGTCGAAGATATGGCCTTATCTTAGCGGCCACACCCCGAGTAGCGATTAATCGGCCGATTAATCGCTGAATCGGCCGATTTCTTAAACAGTGACTGAGATCAATCAAGGCCTAATGTTATCCAATACACATCAACAGACCGTAATTTAGTATAACTAACTAAAATAGAGGGAGTAAGGAGATCCTGCATTATATTGCACCATCGTGGCTCAATCGTAGATTTACGAGGAATGGATCGTACTATCAGTGCTTCAAGTTTCCTTCTGCAGGCAATGACTAGATAATATGATCCTATTTCGACTTCCTGCGATGAAGAAACAAATTGACCTACGAGGTAATGCAGCTCCCCAACATTTTGCATAGAGAAAACCTTGTCACATAGGTTGAGAAAACCATTAAACCCTTTGTCTCACTCTTACGCTGCGGCATCGTGACATGTGTGAGAACAACCAACAACCTAGGCCAGGCTTTACACCCTTGATTGTCGCTTCCACTGAAGCCATCTACCCAACTCAGCTTCCTGGGCAGTTCTTGTTGGCAATCACCATGAGTAATTCTGAGAGCTCCCTCGACTTTGAGAACATGGGCATATGATCAGCTCCCTGCAATCCCATGACTTCAGTGTCGGGGTTCCACGAGGCTATCAGCCGCTGCATCTCCGTCGGCTTCCACTCGTCGTCCTCGGCCACGACGTACACACGCCTCACCGATCCATATCTCGCCAACATCAGGACATCCCCGTTCATGGTGTCGTCATTTAGGAACCGCCGTGACGGCCTCACCATCGCAATTCCCAGGGTGAGATCCTGCATTATATTGCACCATACATCAGAGGAAGTACCGCCCCTACCACCGCTGCTACTACTGCCGGTTCGTTTGTTCTCCCCTGTTCCTTCACTCTCCTATGCTTCCTATAGGAAGCGCTAGTACCGCTCCTGGAGCGGTCGTACCGCTTGGTTGCAGGCCGAGTAGTGCATAACGGTTGGATTTGTCCCCCACTATAAAAGGGGGTCTTCTTCCACAAGAAGACTAACCTCTTCCTCCCCCAAAACTCCATTGTTGCTCCAAAGCTCATTTCGGCCCGGTCTCTCTCCCTAGCCAATCAAACTTGTTGATTTTCTAGGGATTGGTTGAGAAGGCCCCGATCTACACTTCCACCAAGAGAAATTTGATTCCCCCCCACTAATCCCTTGTGGATCTTGTTACTCTTGGGTGTTGAAGCACCCTAGACGGTTGAGGTCACCTTGGAGCCATATTTCATTGTGGCGAAGCTTCGTGGTGTTGTTGGGAGCCTCCAATTAAGTTGTGGAGATTGCCCCAACCTTGTTTGTAAAGGTCCGGTCGCCGCCTTCAAGGGCACCACAAGTGGAATCGCGGCATCTCGCATTGTGTGCGGGCGCGAGGAGAATACGGTGGCCCTAGTGTCTTCTTGGGGAGCATTGTGCCTCCACACTGCTCCAATGGAGACGTACTTCCCCTCAAAGGGAAGGAACTTTGGTAACACGTACTCGTCTTCACCGGCTCCACTTGTGGTTATTTCTTACCTATACTTGTGCAAGCTTTACTTGTGTTTCATACCTTGCTTGCTTGTGTTATTTGCATCATATAGGTTGCTCACCTAGTCGCATATCTAGCCAAACCTATTTTTTGTTAACCCTAATTTATTAAGAAAAATTAAAAAATTGGTTAGTTGCCTATTCACCCCCTAGTCAACCATATCGATCCTTTCAGTTGTGTAGATCGGGAGAGTTGCGGAAGAAGGGGATTAGAGAGGAGGTTAATGGAGGTAGGAGAAGATAGCGTGTACAGGATGTACAGTAGCTCGCATCACTCCAGGATCCTCTCATGCAATAGGACCCACTACTTGCGCTCGATCTGGTTCGCTGAAACGGCCGATTTGGCCGTTCCTAGCAGCCCTCGCTGAGGGATGCTTCGAGCTTCGTGCTATGCGGGCCAAACAGTAAACACAGACAAACAAACAGCTCATTTTCGTCCCGTGCAGCCTGGTTGGCCTCTATGCGGGCTACCAAATGAATCCTTCAGGATTCCACCATTCTATGGTTCTGTTAGGGATTTAGGGGTAAAGATGAAAGGGTTTAGGGTTTCATTAGCATTAATTCATGCTAACCAAGGCATAAAAAAACTTGGATCTAACTAATCAAGACCTAAAAAGAGGAATTAAGTATGGATTACCATGAAATAAAACTAAATACAATTATGCCTAATTAGTCATTAATCATAATTAATTAATAGAAATTGATGCAAATTAGACAAGATTAACAACAACAAAACAATTAGGACTAATTGACCACAAGTGGCACTAACAAATGTGTAATTAGGGATTTAACTTGAACATTTCGCACCAAATCGGCCAAAACTGAGATCAATCAAGGCCTAATGTTATCCAATAAACATCAACAAGACCGTAATTTAGTATAACTAACTAAAACAGAGGGAGTAAGGAGATCCTGCATTATATTGCAACAACGTGGCTCAACCGTAGATTTATGAGGAATGTATCATACTATCAGTGCTTGAAGTTTCCTTCTGCAGGTAATGACTAGATAATATGATCCTATTTTCGACTTCCTGCGATGAAGAAACAAATTGACCTACGAGGTAAGGCAGCTCCCCAACATTTTGCATAGAGAAAACCTTGTCACATACGTTGAGAAAACCCTTAAACCCTTTGTCTCACTCTTACGCTGCGGCATCGTGACATGTGTGAGAACAACCAACAACCTAGGCCAGGCCTTACACCCGTGATTGTCGCTTCCACTGAAGCCATCTACCCAACTCAGCTTGCTGGGCAGTACTTGTTGGCAATCACCACGAGTAATTCTGAGAGCTCCCTCGACTTCGAGAACATGGGCATATGATCAGCTCCCTGCAATCCCATGACTTCCGTGCCGGGGTTCCACGATGCCATCAGCCGCTGCATCTCTGCCGGCTTCCACTCGTCGTCCTCGGCCACGACGTACACACGCCTCACCGCTCCGTACCTCGCCGACGTCAGGACGTCCCCATTCATGGTGTCGTCATTTAGGAACCGCCATGACGGCCTCACCATCGCAATTCCTAGGGTGAGATCCTGCATTATATTGCACCATACATCAGAGGAAGTACCGCCCCTACCACCGCTGCTACTACGGCCGGTTCCTTTGTTCTCCCCTGTTCCTTCACTCTCCTATGCTTCCTGTAGGAAGCGCTAGTACCGCTACTGGAGCAGTAGTACCGCTTGGTTGCGGGCCGAGTCGTGCATAACGGTTGGATTTGTCCCCCACTATAAAAGGGGATCTTATTCCACAAGAAGACTGACCTCTTCCTCCCCCAAAACTCCATTGTTGCTCCAAAGCTCATTTCGGCCCGGTCTCTCTCCCTAGCTAATCAAACTTGTTGATTTTCTAGGGATTGGTTGAGAAGGCCCCGATCTACACATCCACCAAGAGAAATTTGATTCCCCCCACTAATCCCTTGAGGATCTTGTTACTCTTGGGTGTTTGAGAACCCTAGACGGTTGAGGTCACCTTGGAGCCTTATTCCATTGTGGTGAAGCTTCGTGGTGTTGTTGGGAGCCTCCAATTAAGTTGTGGAGATTGCCCCAACCTTGTTTGTAAAGGTCCGGTCACCGCCTTCAAGGGCACCACTAGTGGAATCACGGCATCTCGCATTGTGTGCGGGCGTGAGGAGAATACGGTGGCCCTAGTGTCTTATTGGGGAGCATTGTGCCTCCACACCGCTCCAACGGAGACGTACTTCCCCTCAAAGGGAAGGAACTTTGGTAACACATACTCATCTTCACCGGCTCCACTTGTGGTTATTTCTTACCTTTACTTGTGCAACCTTTACTTGTGTTTCATACCTTGCTTGCTTGTGTTATTTGCATCATATAGGTTGCTCACCTAGTCGCATATCTAGCCAAACCTATTTTTTGTTAACCCTAATTTATTAAGAAAAATTAAAAAAAATTGTTAGTTGCCTATTCACCCCCCCTAGTCAACCATATCGATCCTTTCAGTTGTGTAGATCGGGAGAGTTGCGGAAGAAGGGGATTAGAGAGGAGGTTAATGGAGGTAGGAGAAGATAGTGTGTGCAGGCTGTACAGTAGCTCGCATCGCTCCAGGATCCTCTCATGCAACAGGACCCACTACTTGCGCTCGATCTGGTTTGCTGGAAATGGCTGATTCGGCCGTTCCTAGCAGGCCTGGCTGAGGGATGCTTCGAGCTTCGTGCTATGCGGGCCAAACAGTAAACACAGACAAACAAACAGCTCATTTTCGTCCTGTGCAGCCTGGTTGGCCTCTATGCAGGCTACCAAACGCATCCTTCAGGATTCCACCATTCTGTGGTTCTGTTAGGGACTTAGGGGTAAAGATTAAAGGGTTTAGGGTTTCATTAGCATTAATTCATGCTAACCTAGGCATAACAAAACCTTGGATCTAACTAATCAAGACCTAAAAAGAGGAATTAAGTATGAATTACCATGAAATAAAACTAAATAGAATTATGCCTAATTAGTCATTAATCATAATTAATTATTAGAAATTGATGTAAATTAGACAAGATTAACAACAACAAAACAATTAGGACTAATTGACCACAAGTGGCACTAACAAATGTGTAATTAGGGATTTAACTTGAACATTTCGCACCAAATCGGCCAAAACTGAGATCAATCAAGGCCTAATGTTATCCAATACACATCAACCAGACCGTAATTTAGTATAACTAACTAAAACAGAGGTAGTAAGGAGATCCTGCATTATATTGCACCATCGTGGCTCGACCGTAGATTTACGAGGAATGTATCGTACTCCCAGTGCTTGAAGTTTCCTTCTGCAGGCAATGACTAGATAATATGATCCTATTTCCGACTTCCTGCGATGAAGAAACAAATTGACCTACGAGGTAAGGCAGCTCCCCAACATTTTGCATAGAGAAAACCTTGTCACATAGGTTGAGAAAAACCTTAAACCCTTTGTCTCACTCTTACGCTGCGGCATCGTGACATGTGTGAGAACAACCAACGGCCAGGCCTTAGAGCATCTCCAACAGCCGCGTTACGCGCGGCGCGCTAAAAAACCTTTTGCAGCGCGTGGATCGCCTGTTTTTGCGCGGCGCGGTGCGCTTGCTCCAGCGGCCGCTGCAAAGTTTAGCACGCGCGAGCCGCTCCAGCAGGCGCGCTAAACTGCAGCGCGCGCGAGCAGCCGGCGCTTACCATATGTTGAGTTTTGGAGATGATGATGTTTGAAACATGAAAACAAAAACATGAAAACAAAGACATAAACCCAAACAAGTTCATGACATAAAAGTTCAAATTCATGCCCACAACATCATACAACCAAGTTCAAAATCCGAACGAAGTTCATGAAAAAGTTCACACAAACGAATGGCACATCTCAACAATCATGCCTCATCCTCGTCTTCGTCCTCCTCTTCCTCCGATTCATCTTCCTCATCCGAAGATGATTCTTCCTCCTCCTCTTCATTTTGAAGCGCCGCATCATCATCGGGAGCTCGGAAGGTGTTGGCAAGATCGTCAACGGAAGGTGTGTGATGAGGCACACCGGAAGACATTCTGCCCATGCCGCCCGGAGGTGCTCCCATGCCTCCCATGAGAGACGCAAAGCTCATGCCTCCCATGGTAGCTCCGAAGCCACCCATGCCTCCCATGGCCTCCACGGTAGCTCTGAAGCCACCCATGCCACTCATGTCGCCCATGGTAGCTCCGGAGCCACCCATGCCACCATCTCCCATGCCGCCAATGCCACCGCCTCCCATGCCGCCAATGCCACCGCCTCCCATGCCGCCCATGCCACCGCGAACCATGGCTCTTTTTTGGATCAAGACTTCTTCACGGGCAAGATTTAAGTACTCCTTTTGCACCTCATTGAGGGTAGATGTGTCCATGAAGAACAAGTACTTCTCCCATTCCAACAACCTAGTTCGCTCCTCCATGGCCACCTTCCTCTCCTCCAATGCCACCTTCCTCTCCTCGGCCGCCAACCTCCACTCCTCGGCCGCGGCATCTTGGTTCCTTGCCATCTTCCTCACCTCGTTCGCTTCCTTTCTTGCCTTCACAATAGCTTCCATAGCATTTTTGAGCTCGTCATCTCCTTTCCTCTTCTTCTTTTCTTTTGCGTCTTTCTTGCATCCATCCGGTCTTTTTGGCTTGGAGTATGAAACCGAGTTTGGTGTAGGGCTTCTCTTGCCGTCATCACTTGATGCCTCCTCCTCATCATCATCCAAATCAATAGTTCGCTTGCGTTTGTTGCTCTCATCATCATCATCGATAGAATCACGCTTCTTCCATTTCTCATCATCCTTCAATTCTTCATAGCAACGAGGCAAGGTAAATGGTCTCCCTTTCTTGATCTTCCCTTTCTTGGTCTTCTTATCCTCTCCTTTGAACAAGTTTTGTGCAATATTGAGCTACATACAAAAAAAAAACAAGTTAGCACTACAAACACCAAGAAGAATCATGATGAACATGGAAGAAATGACACTTACCCTATCTATATCATTAGTACCACTTGGGTTCAACTTGTCAACCGCCTTAAGTGCGGCTGCCCACCTTTGACAATCTCGATTGATTGTCGACCACCGAGAGCGAAGAGATCTTCCGGAGCAGTCAATTCCACTTTTGTTGTCCACATCAAAGTGTTCCTTCATCCGGAGCCAATATGCATCTCTACTTTGATCATCTCCAACGGAGGGATCCCTCGACACTTGCAACCAAGTATTGTATAGCAAGATGTCTTCATCATTGGTGTAGTTCCCTCCTCTTCCTTTCGGTGCGTCGACGATGCCCTCACCATCCTCGTCCACCTCAAACTCAAGATCATCGAAATGCATGTCATTGGTTTGAGACCAATGAGAATTGTTGGAGCCAACACGCATAGTTGACATATATGCCTCATCGTTGAAACTTCAAAGTATATACAACGAATCAAATAAGCTATCCATATGTATGCATTCAAAAAACAACAACAAAAAAAGTTGGCGAAATTTTATACCTTGGGGGCATTTCATCGAACACCTTGTGCACGTCGGCCGCCGGCTCAACAAGTGAGCTCGCCGGCGCTTCGGTAGCCGCCGCGTCCGTCGCACGCCCTGCAAGCTTCTTCCTCGACGGCTTAGAGGAGCCGTCCGCCGCCATGTTCTTCTTCGCGGATATCTTGCCCTTCTTCGCCGCATTCGGGAGCTTCGAGAGGGGGGCACGTGGCTTCACGGCGGGCGCCGGCGCGACGCCACCCGCCGCCGAGGTCGTCCGTGGCGGCATGAAAAGGCCGCGCGCGATACCGGTGCTTGGAGGAGCACCGGCGGAGGCGAAGCCAAAGCTCCCCGCGCTAGGGTTTGCGGCGGCGGCGGAGGGGTCACGGGTGTAGGAAGGGGTGAGGGGGGTGCCGGCGCGGCCGTCCATCGGGTCAATTCGCCGGCGACGGCGCGGGCGGGGCGAAAGTGGAGCAGCGGAGAGAGTGCGGCGCGAGCGCTCGAGTGTGCGGCGCACGGAAGCGGGCGCACTAAATAAACGGCGCGCGATGACGATTCGGACCGCGTGCTGAACTCTTTATGCCGCGCGCGCGGTTATTGCGTCTTCGCTGAAACTAGGTTAGCGATTGCGCGCGCGCTAAAAACCACAAATTTGCAGCACGGTGCTTATACGGTTGTTGCTTCCGCTGAAGCCATCTACCCAACTCAGCTTCCTGGGCAGTACTTGTTGGCAATCACCACGAGTAATTCTGAGAGCTCCCTCGACTCCGAGAACATGGGCATATTGATCAGCTCCCTGCAATCCCATGACTTCAGTGCCGGGGTTCCACGAGGCCATCAGCCGCTGCATCTCGGCCGGCTTCCACTCGTCGTCCTCGGCCACGACGTACACACGCCTCACCGCTCCATACCTCGCTGACGTCAGGACGTCCCCGTTCATGGTGTCGTCATTTAGGAACCGCCGTGACGGCCTCACCATCGCAATTCCCAGGGTGAGATCCTGCATTATATTGCACCATACATCAGAGGAAGTATAAGGAGAAATTGAGGAACAAACGGCCACTGTAAACGTACCTCAGGAGGGCTCAGCTGATACACTCTCCGCGCCATGTACTTTGGTCCGAACAGAAACGTTTTATCCGGATTCCGGGGTTCACCGGTGCTTCCGAGCGTGCAATCCATGAAGAAATCTGGCCCTTTCCCTTGCGATAGCTAACAGTTTCGTACAATCATTCATGGTCAGGAAGAAAATGGAAGCTACTGTAATTTGCATTTGCGTACACGGAATTTCGAGTACCTGTTTGAACGCGTACGTCATGGGCTTCCCTGCGGCGGGCATGGTGGCCGTGACGAACACGGCCACGGAGACTTTTTCCGGGTACCTCTCCATGGCCAGCGCAAGGCTCTGCCCGCCAAAGCTGTGGGCGACGAGGACCGCCTTCTCGCCCTCCGGCAGCGCAGCCACTGCGTCCAGCAGCGGCCGGCTGTACTCCTCGAAGGACGCCACCTCCTCGCCGCGCCCGGGGCTGGCGCCACACCCGGCCATGTCCAGCGCGGTAACGCGGTGGCCGGCGGCCTCCGGGGCGGTGGTCACCCTGTACCAGGACCACGCGCCGTGACAGACGCCGTGGATCAGAACGAAGTGGTGCTTGCCGCCTTCCATCCCCGAGCTCACTCGATCCAATTCAGCGTGTGAAAATCAGAGGAATAATCTGAGCTCCTGTACGTTCCTCGATCTTTCGGTTCGGGTACCTGTTTTCGCTTAACAATCCATGTGGCGGCTGTCTCATCAGGCCCTTATTAGGTTCCGCTAATTAAGAATGCTAAAAGGCGGCAGGAATCAGTTTTTTATCTGACCATGAATCCCCTGCTGTCGTCCACTAAAAAAAAGAGACCAACCAAGGGCTAATCCTCGTTGGCATTTTTTATAGAAGAAATTCCGTGAGCACCACATGTCCGAGCCGGGACTCAAACTCGGGTGGGCTGGCAGCTACCCCAACTTCCCAGCCAGCGGGTCGACGCCCCGTCCTCCGCTGTCGTCCACTAGAATCCCCTAGATGGTGCCTTTAAAAAGTCAGTATTCTACACGCATGATTGCCAATTTTCAGGGTTTTCGTCAAAACAGGTCCTGTCCGATTTAAGCACATGATCGGTTTTCGGCCAATTTTTTTAATTTTTTTGGAAAATTTATTATATTTAAAAAAACTGTATGAATAAAAAAATTATGGTTAAAGAAGTTTATCAAAACAAACATGTTTGACTGACAAAAAAATCAAGAAAGAAGAAATGAAGAACAATAATTAAAAGAAAGAGGAAATAACCCTTATCCTTTTCTCTAGTGGTCCAGAGCTCATTCCACCCTCAGCGCTTGCCTCCCTCCATCCCCACCACCGCCTCCCTCCATTCCGGCCAAATCAGACACCCCTGCCTCCAAACCCTGGCTAACGGAGTGGCTCGGGTGGCTAGCCGAGCGGTTCTCCTGGGGGCCGAGGAGGTGCGGCTACCACTTGGCTAGCCAAGAATGGTGGAGGGCTAGCCAAGGTTTAGGCGTGGCTAGCCGGCATCCGTTCGTCCTCTCCTCCTCCCCAACCACATCCAAATTTTCTTTTATTTTTTTTAGAAAACAATGTAGCCATATGCTCTGTTTAATTGCATGATTGAAACTAGAAAATGTACAGACCATTTTTATGTAGAGGAAAAAAACGAGTGGTAAATCAAGAAACCCCTTGGCTTACAGAATGGCATTTCGACAAATTTCATTTGAATTGGATTTTTACCTTTTGAGCGATTTACCAATCAGGTTTTACAGTTTTCATGAAAACCATTAAACTGGTCACGTGAAATTTGGGTGGTTGTGTCAAATATTGTAATTGGGTCAGTATCTTATTGATGGGTTTCGAAAGCTGCGAGCCGTTGGAGGTGCCTGCGGGCGATGCGGGCGGCGCCTCGCCCTCGCCTCCAGATCTCGACGCGGTCGACGCGTGGACTCAGGTCCGACGGGGCCCCTGCGGTTCGCCATCGCCGGAGTCTCCGTCGGCGGCCAGGGGGACGCCGCGGGGCACGTGCGACAGCCGGTTTTGGGTGCTGGCAGGGGCGGAATCGGAGAGGGAGGAGGAGCCGCCCTCGCCGTGCTCTGCTGGTCCTCCAGCGGGCGCTACGCTGGGCGACTTCGTGCTGCTTGCTGCGGCGGGCGGCGCTGGCCAGGGAGGCCGGCGAAGACGCTTTGTGCCGGGTGGCGGTGGCTCGCGGGCGACAGCTGCACGCATCTGGAGGCTGACGTCTCTTAGGGGCCCTGGACCACGGGGTGCGTGCCAGGCGCCTCCTGCTCCGGTGGCGTCTGCGGTGTCCGACGAGGTGGCGCCCGAGGAGTGGCCGGCGCTCCCCTCACGTCCCTCCCCGGAGCGGCGGGCGGCGGCGGCGACGTCGGGGCTAGGGTTGGCCAGGGAGCACGAGGGGCTTACCCTGCTGCGTTTGCCGGGCCCAGGCCTGGCTGGTGGGCCTGGGCCGGCCTCGGGTGCCCCCGTGGTTATGGGCCCTTCGCCTGGCTCGGAGACGTCTGGGGGCGGCGGCATTGCTGCGTTGCTGGATGGGTCGGGGCCCATGCCAGGCCAAAAGCCCGCACCTGCCCCTCGGCCTATGCGGGGGCCTAGGGGGACACGCTATATATGGCCGCGGAAGGGCCTGCGTGACCCCTTGCTAGGGTTTGCGGCTTCTGCTAGTGAGGTGTGGCGCTTCGCCAGATCTGCCAGATCCCTCTTCCCCACCCCTCTCCCTCTCCTTTGCGGCGGTGACAGCCATGGGCGACTGCAGGGCTGAGAAGAGGCCCATGGAGCCCCTGGATCCGGAGGCGGAGCGGCGTCGGGAGCGAGATCTGCGTGAGAAGGCCAAGCGCGACCAGAGGGCACGGTCAGCTCGGCATGGCGACGGCGGTGACTACGGGCAGCCCCAGGGTGCCTATGGACGTGAGGCGGATTGGGGCCCCCCTCTGCCTTGGTGGTTGCAATAGCAGGAGCGCAAGAAGAAAAGGAAGCAAAGCCAGCGACACCGACATCTCGAGTGCAAGTCGTCGGAGCACCCCCTCCGTGGTGGTGGCCACGGTGACCCGCTGGCAAAGAAGCCGCGCACGTCGGCTGAGGCCCTGGCGCTGGCGTTGCCGGATGCTCCCAAGGGCTCGGCGGCGGAGCCCATTCCAGTGGAGGATGGGAACGGGTCGGTGTGCTTCAAGTCTGGGCGGACGGGGCATTTCCAAGCTCACTGCAAGTCCCCCCCCCCCTCTGTGTGATCTGCAAGTAGGAGGGCATGCCTCAGCCTACTGCCCGACCAGGGGCAAGCATCTCCACCTCTAGATAATGGGCAGTGCAATCCCGGGCAAAGGTTTTTTCTGCATGGAGTTCGAAGAAGAAGACGACGAGGAGGGTTCTGATCTGAAGGTTGTCAATGGTGCGGTCCTGTCTGCGGATCTGGGCAAGCTCAACCTCCGCACGCTCAAGCATGAGCTGAAGCATATGGTGGCTGGGAACTGGGACTGGTAGATCTCGCAGGTGGGCGACGACGACTTTTCTGTGGTCTTCCCCTCTGCGGATCTGCTTCACATGGCCAAGTCTAGTGGCAAGCTTTTCCTGCCTCTCAATGACATCACTGTCAAGGTGTGCGACACCATTCATGAGGAGGTGGTGCCACTATCAATGCCGGAGGTTTGGGTCCGCCTCCATGGAATCCCCAAGAAACACCGACGCGCTGAGCGGCTGATGGAGGGCTTGAAGATGCTTGGCAGGCCAATCGTGGTGGACGAGCTGTCCCTCATCCGGTTGGGGCCGGTGAGGATGAAATTTGGATGCAAGGCGGCGAACAAGTTAAATGGGTTTGTGCAGGTCTGGTTCAATCGCGAAGGCTATGACATCAAGGTGGAGGTGGAGCGGCTGCCGAAGCGCCCGGGGGATGCGCCAGCGGCGTCGGGCCCCAGCGACGGCCCGCCGCGGCTCTCTGACAAGTGTGGCCCCTCCCCCTAGGGGTTTTGCTGGTTCGGGGCCTGGTGGCAGGTCGGGGATAGGTAAAGATGGCCAAGGGGGCCAGGGAGGCCAGTCTGGTGGTCAACTCAAGGACGTGGAGATGGCGTGCCAGGATGAGGAGCGCGATGATAGCATGCCAGACACCTCGATCGATACTGAGACCTGGGACATGCTGGGAACCAAGGTGGGAGACCTCCCTGTGGACAAGGATGCACCGGAGCCGGGGGTGCTCGCGGTATCGGATACTGCTGGGAGCACTCCACCCACGGCTCGCTCCCTTGAGAGGTCCTTCGACCAGTATGGCTCCAACCTCAAGGTGGTTCCTGCGTCCACGATTCTCGAGGGGGCGACACTGCAAGATGGGACTGCGGTGTCTTCGATCTCGGCCTCGCCTGGGCTTCGAGGCTCCGATGCGGGTTGTGTGCTCAACGAGCCCCCCCTTCGCTCCCCCTAGTCGAGCCGCCATAGCTCTGGTGGCTCCGAGCGCGCCCCTAAGAAGACGGTGGGAAGGAAGCCTGCAACCAATCCCGCGGTGCTGTCCCTTCCGTCTCCGGCTGCTCCGGTGGCGGGCGATCTGCAAGCGGCTCTCGGTTCGGCGGGGGCAGCCGCCAAGGCGCGGCGCTCCAAGGCGACCCCGATGGCGCAGCGGGCTCCAAGTGCAAGATCCAAGGAGGCGCTGGGTGACCTCTCATCTCTGGAGAGCGCTCAGCTTCGTCTCGCGGAAAAGAATCTGGAAACCTCAGGTAATGCCCCCTTCCTACAAAATCCTTAACACATTCACGGACCCTCAGTTGGCGTCGATTCTGGATGATAGTGGTATCAAGTTAGGGGCGGAGGGCGGTGAGATTATCTCGATGATTCATGCGAGAGAGGATGCCCAAGCCGCACTTGCTGAGGCTACGGCGGCGGCCAAGGCCAGTGCAGTCGTTTCTGAGGCTGACTCGACACAGGCTGTAGTTGGGGCTGCTCCTGGTGGCTTGGTCACCTCGTTGTCAGGTGGAGTAGCAGAAGCCAGGGAGGCAGATGTAGCTCCCTCCACCAACCGTGCCCCGGCCAAGAAAAGAGTGGCAAAAGCGGTGACCTCCAGGGGAGTTCGCCTTAGAAACCGTATTATTTAGATGAGGTACCTTTTCTAGAATATTAGGGGATGTGGGCATGCTGGTAGCCATTCCTAGCTCAGAGAGTATATTGCTCGCGAATAGATCGACGTGGTAGCGTTTCAGGAGACGATCAAATCTGATTTTTCGTTTAGAGACCTTGCGGCATTCGACCCCCTCCAGCGTTTTTCCTGGGGCTGGGTCCCTTCTTACGGCCACTCTGGTGGTCTCCTTCTGGGTTGTAATCATGATGTATGTGATGTTGTATTGTGGGAATCGGGCACCTTCTCCATTACCGCTACGATTAAGCATCGGGTTTCTCTTGCTATTTGGTCGATTGTTTGTGTTTATGGACCAGCAGATCACTCGCGTGCGGCGGATTTCTTGGGGGAAATCCAAGCTTTGGTTGGGGCCAAGAAAGCCAGTGCCATACCCATCATCTTAGGTGGTTATTTTAGCCTAATCCGATAGGGGGCTGATAAAAATAACAGCAATATTGACTGGCCTCGGGTCACGATGTTCGATAATGCCATTGCCACGGCCGCCTTACGGGAAATTGCTCAGACCGGAGCTAGAAACACATGGACTAACAAATAGTTACCTCCGGTGTGTAGTGTTTTAGATCGGGTCTTTATCTCGGCGGATTGGGAAGTCCTCTTCCCCATGTGTACGCTTATAGTTGAAACGCGCATTGGTTCGGACCATGTCCCGCTTATCTTATCCTCAGGGGAGGACAGGATCAAGCGCATCCCTCGTTTCTACATCGAAGCTAGCTAGCTTGAGGTTGAGGGTTTTATCCCTCTGGTCATCGCACGCTGGGAGCAAGCGATTGCCTCATCAGGTCGTTAGCGAGGCCCCATGGACCTTTGGATCTCAGTGGCGGGTGTGCTGCGATCCTTCCTCCGTGGATGGGGTGCCAACCATGGTAGCAAGGTGAAACGGGATAGAGAAGCCCTCATCGAGGAAATCAAAACCCTCGACGCCCAAGCAGACACCAGAGTTTTTTCAGAGGCCGAGTGGGCTAACCGCTACGCCCTTGAAAATCAGGTGCTCTCCATCCTTAGGGAAGAAGAGGAGTATTGGCGCCGTAGGAGCGGTGTCAAGTGGGTTACCAAGGGCGACGCTAACACTGGTTATTTCCATGCGTATGCCAATGGTCGCAAGCACAAATGCTCAATTCTTAGGCTTCAAGCTGACCATGGGGTGTTAGTACGTCAAGACGAGATTTCAGCCCACATTTATGATTTCTTTCTTGGCCTATTGGGAACTGCTGAGGAGAAGCCACTTCGACTCCGATCTAACATGTGGGGGCATGACGCTCGTGTCTCGCAGGAAGAAAACAATCTCCTGGCCCTTTCCTTTTCCATGGAGGAAATTGACTCGGCTGTGGGTTCGATGAAGGTTGACACTGCCCCAGGTGCCGATGGCTGGCCGGTGGCCTTCTTTAGACGCTCCTGGCCAGCGTTGAAAGGGTTGTTTTATGATATTACCAACGGGTTTGCGTTAGGTACAGTAGACATCTCGCGCCTCAACTTTGGGGTCATTAGCTTGATTCCAAAGGTTAAGGGGCCGACTCGATTAAGCAATACTGCCTGATAACCCTCATCAATGTTTCTTTCAAAATCTGCGCTAAGGCTTATACGACGACACCTGCCCCTATCGCGCAACGGGTGATCAATAGGAGCCAGTCAGCCTTCCTCAAAGGTCGCAACATTCTTGAGGGCCCGGTGGTGCTTCAGGAAATTGTCCATGAGCTAAAACGCACTAAGCAGCAGGCTGTGCTCCTCAAGCGAGACTTCGAGAAAGCCTACGATCGAGTGAGCTGGGAGTTCATTCGGGAGGTTCTGATTCGGAAGGGCTTCGTTCATCGCATCATGCACCTTGTCTCGGGGGTCCAGACTGCAGTGTCAATTAACGGAGAAGTTGGGAACTTCTTCCGCAACAAGCGTGGTCTAAGACAAGGAGACCCAATCTCCCCCTTGATCTTTAACCTAGTTGCGGACGCCCTCTCGGCCATGATCGACAAGGCGAACGGTGCCGGGCACATCTGTGGCGTGGTCACTCACCTCATTCTTGGGGGTGTCACGCATCTCCAATACGCGGATGACACGATGCTGCTCTTCGAGCCCGACGACCATAGTATCGCTTCTATCAAGCTCATCCTTTTAGCTTTTGAGGTTATCTCGGGCCTAAAGATCAACTTCCTTAAGAGCGAGGTGATTGCCATTGGGATGGCAAACCCCGAGGTGAACCGTGTAGCCAATATGCTTAATTGCAAGCTAGGGAGCTTCCCGATTAAGTACCTGCGCCTCCCAATCACTGATAAACACATCTCTATTCACGATTGGGAGCCCCTTTATGGCAAGGTGGCGAACAGGGTCAGCCCTTGGCGCGGTAGGTTCATGTCCTCGGCCGCTAGGCTTATCCTGACTAACACTAGTCTTTCCTCTCTACCCACGTTTACTATGGGCATGTTTCTTCTTGCTGACGTGTTCACGCCAAGCTTGACACGCCTAGGTCCAAGTTCTTTTGGGAAGGAACCGGGACCAAAAGGAAATATCACTTAGTCAAGTGGGCTACAGTTTGCCAGCCCAAGAAGTTTGGAGGGCTGGGGATCCTAAACTCCAAACTCATGAATGTGGCCCTCCTTTCCAAATGGCTGTGGAGGCTCTCGCAAAATGAGCAGGGGCTCTGGGAGGAGATCCTTAGGGCGAAATACTTCCCTGACAACAACTTCCTTACTTCCAAGCACTACTGCAGGATGCTGCTAACGCGACACTACCATCAGAGACCCTTCGACGAAACTGTGTGCGATGCATTAATCGCAAACGGTGATGTAAAAAAACCGTCAAAAAAGATGCAAAACGTTTGCGATGGTGGATACATCAAACACGGTTCAGATTTTAGTTGCGTGTGTGTTGCGGGGCATACGGTTCAGTTCAATGAACTGTTTGTGATGAGGAAGAACAAAAGAAACGGGCAGCCAGATGGAGGCGTGTGCGGTATACGGCATACAGTTCACTCGGATAAACTGTTTGTGATGAGGCGGAACAACTGAAACGGGCAGCCAGATGAAGGTGTGTGCGATATACGGCATACAGTTCACTCGGATGAACTGTTTGCGTTGAGCCAAGATAACAGAAACAGTTCAATTTAACAAGATGTGTGTGATACGCGGCAAACTGGTCTGTAATCAGAAATGTGTGCAAAGACCGATAATAACACAGACGATTGTTGCTAATAAGACGTGTGTGTTGTGCGTTGGGATTGCATATAGAACAACAAAAAATATATATACACACTTATAAGGACATGGTTGCATAACCAAATTAAACATCCAATTACATAGGTGGCTACTACACACATGCCATTTCCACACACCAAAGTCAACTATATATTACATGCATAATTAACTAGGATAAATAATCATCTGATCATCATCTACTTCTTGTGACGCTTGCCGCTACTGCTCTGCTTGTGGCTCGATCGTCGATTTCGGTAACGAGGCACTTCCTCATGTCAACGATCCGCCTGTGCATCTCGTATCATGTGTACAGGCTCTTGGCCGCGAACTTGAGGTGAGGTTCATCCAGTTGCCACATCCAGGCCCCGTGTCAGGATATGGGACTTGTTCTCTTGGCATCCTGCTTCATCTTTTCGTAGTAGGGGTCGATGATGGCCGAGGCGAGTTCAACCAGGGAGTCCTTCTTCGTGCTGCCCCAGACCCCGTAGTGCTCACGAATTTCGACAAGGTTCTTCCAGGCCATGCCCGTAACCCTGAGCGCTTTTACATCGTCGGTGGTTTCCACCGTAGCGAACTTGTAGTCGGTGATGTTGACAAACCTGGCGAAACGGTAGCAAGGCTCTGTGGCCATGCAGTAGTGGTAGATGAGGACATGATGGCGCACACACAACTGGGAGACGGCAACCTTCTGATCTTTGCCGGGAAGACCGGCGGTGTACTGGAAGTCGATGCTGACCACCTTGTACTTGTCTCCAGCAAGCAATTGCTCCACGGTGTTGATGTAGTCCTCCACCACAGCCGGGTCGATGGTGTACACCACCGAGAGATCCGTCTCCCTCGCGTGGGTCTCGACTTTATGCTCGCCGAACTCCATTGGAGTGCCGCTAGATATCCTCTCTGTATGTGTCGTCGTGGGTGTGCTTGTTGTGTTGTGGGGCCAGATCGAAAGGTTGAAGAGACTAAGGTTATAATGGCCGCGAGAATTAATGGGGAAGCCAGACGGACTGGAATATCCGCACGCCCAGATGGCAGTTCTAATTTGCAGCGTGTAACTCCATCATGTCGCATGTAACTGCATCGTGGCGACGCGCGCGGCACAACCGCATGCATATGGGGCCCCCAACGTGATCGTGCGCAAGCCCCAACCACTGGCAGAGCGCGCGCGCAGGGACGCGAGCAGAGCGCACCGCGGCGCCTCAACGGCGAGCAACCATATATATGCATATATCAGTTGAACACGCAAGGAAAAGCTATCCACAAGCCGAGTGCGTGGAGGTACGCGAGCAGAGCGCACCGATAGACGTGAGCAGAGCGCGCCGCGGCGCCTAACGGCGAGCACAGCGCGCTGCGGCACCTAACGGCGAGCAGAGCGCGCCGAGGGACGCGAGCTGAGGCCGGCACAGTGATACGTGGCAAATAAGACGAACTGTGTGAGCGATGGCGGAGACATCAAGCACGAATCAGATTAGAGTTGCGTATGCGATATGTGGCATACAGTAGATCCACCCAAACTATTTGTGATGGAATAAGCCGTGTGTGTTGTGGGCGAACGCTTGCTGGTATACAACCATCTGCGATTGATGAATTCATGACCGACGGGTTCCCTAGTGTGTTCCGTGTGCGATGTGATATGCTCTGTCTACAGAACATCAACATATATACTTATAAGAACAGCATTGCATAACCAAATTAAGCATACAATTACATAAGTGACTACACACATAACATTTCCACACACCAAATTAAGCAATTGCATGCATACTAAACTAGGAGAAACGAGCATATCTACATCTTGTTGCGACGACGTTTGCCATTGCTCTGCTTCCGGCTGGATCCCTGGTCGTGAATGGTTAATAAAATCTAAGTCTATTGGATATGAAGGTCAAAATAGTACTACCAATATATGAGTCTCATACGATGCGATTTCAACGATTGTACCACAAAAGCCCGAAATATTACAAGTTTCAAATTCCAGAGTTACATCACTCAAATTCGAAGATTACAAGGTTCAAACTGATATTAGAAATGAAATTCAGCTTATTCAGCTGCAAACGCCCGTGCTGATCAGCTGAACATGGATATAAGAGAGGTTCAAACTAAAAATAAAAATAGTAAGGCCGGTTTCGAAACCTCGTCATTTCTGCAAAGGGATCAGCCGTTGACAAGTCATGTATGGGGTTAACACAATGACTTCCAATTACGCTGTCATATGCAGTTCCAATACGAAGTTTAGCTTTTTTGGAGCCTCTTCCATTCTGCAGTAGCTACCGGCTCTGATTAACAAACCATTCATATTTCCTATTTAAATGCATGTCCAACCTCATTACCTTCAGCACCCTTGCTCTGGCAACAAAGAACCTAGCGAATATAATCTCCTGTAAGGTCCCTCGGTAGGAGTTCAATGTAATTTTTGAGAGATGCAGATCCAGGCATTCGATGTGATTGTCGTTATAAACATTATCCACCACCGGGCCTATTATTATCTGCAAAAGAAGAGAACGTGTTAGTGCCTACATGCAGTTTTGAACACTACTACAGGCCTATTTGGTTTGCAGGATTTGTAAAATGCACCAACATGCCATGCATCTTCAATCTGACATGATTAACATGGGCATTTGATTACAATCTAGAAAAATGTAGCCTTCTTCACAAGAGGTTGGAGTGGATGAAAAATTCCCTAAGAAAACTAGTACAGATGAATCCAAAGGAGAAATGCTTATGGATTGTAACCATATGAATCAAGCAACCAATATGGGGTGGGGGTGGGGGGGGGGGGGGGGCGTATGTCCTGAAATCCTCCAAAATTCCTTCAAAAATCGGAGTACATTGTCATTGTAAACTTGTGAAAAGGTGCCAAAAATTGAACTCCCTTATGGTTAACATTTAATAGGAAAGGAACATCACCTCGATATACAGCTTCTTCAGGCACGGAAAGCATCTCAGGAAACTGACAACCTCGTCCAGGTTGGGGCCGATAGATTCTAGTGCCAAGACCTTCACTGTGCGCAGAATCTGGGTGAAGCTTTTCTGGATGACAGATGAACATGCATCTTCAAAATTAGAAATAATGTTGATATCAAAAAGGAGAGGTAGAAGGCGACTGTTGTACCTGAAAGTAGGAGTATTTGACAGATGAGTAGCCCACCACTGTCAATTTCGGCGCAGAAATGACATTGATTCTCGTTGGGCCTTGTTGATCAACTACAAGTAATCTCTCAAGTGAAGGTGTGTCCTCAATGACCATATTGTGGTCCACCTTTTGTGATCTCTCATTGCAGCACCAGCAACACACATAAATAGTCCGGAGAGGCATTGTGGGATGAAGCGGCCCGGACCAACCTTACATGTCCACGCACATGAGACCGGTTCCACCGACTGACATGCAACTTGATTTGCATAAAGGTGGCTGGCGGGTGTCTGTTTCTCCTACTTTAGTTGAATCGAATTTGACTACGGCCGGTGCTTGAAGAAGCTTAAAACAGCAAACTTGATAATCACCGTTGTGGTTTTGCGTAGGTAAGAATGGTTCTTGCTAGTTGCCCGTAGCAGCCATGTAAAACTTGCAACAACAAAGTAAAGGACGTCTAACTTGTTTTTGCAGGGTATGTTGTGATGTGATATGGTCAAGACGTGATGTGATATACATTGTTGTATGAGATAATCATGTTTTGTAATATCGACAACCGGCAGGAGCCTTAGGGTTGTCTTTTAATTATTGTATGAAATGCAAGTGCCATGTAATTGCTTTACTTTATTGCTATGCGTTAGCAATAGTTGTAGAAGCAATAGTTGGCGAGACGACCCCGACACAACGATGGAGATCAAGGTGTCGAGCCGGTGATGATGGAGATCATGCCGATGCTTTGGAGATGGAGATCAAAAGCACAAGATGATGATGGCCATATCATGTCACATATTTTGATTGCATGTGATGTTTATCCTTTATGCATCTTATTTTGCTTAGAACGATGGTAGCATTATAAGATGATCCCTTCACTTAATTTCAAGATAGAAGTGTTCTCCCTGAGTATGCACCATTGCCAAAGTGCGTCGTTTCAAAGCACCTCGTGATGATCGGGTGTGATAGACTCTACGTTCACATACAACGGGTGTAAGACAGATTTACACACGCGGAATACTTGGGTTAAACTTGACGAGCCTAGCATGTACAGACATGGTCTCGGAACACTGGAGACTGAAAGGTCGAACATGAGTCATATAGTAGATATGATCAACATAGAGATGTTCACCATTGATGACTACCCCATCTCACGTGATGATCGGACATGGGTTAGTTGATTTGGATCCTGTACACTTAGACAACTTGAGGGATGTTGATTTAAGTGGGAGTTCATTAGTAATTTGATTAATTGAACTAAGATTTATCATGAACATAGTCAAAATGTCTTTGCAAATTATGTTGTAGTTCAATAGCTCGCGATGTAGCTTCCACATTTTTGATACGTTCCTAGAGAAATCTAGGTTGAAAGATGATGGTAGCAATAATGCGGACTAGGTCCGTGATCTGAGGATTACCCTCATTGCTGCACAGAAGAATTATGTCCTTGATGCACTGCTAGGTGACAGACCTGCTGCAGGAGTTGATGCAGATGTTATGAACATTTGACAAGCTCAATCTGATGACTACTTAATAGTTTAGTGCACCATGTTCACGGCTTAGAATCGGGGCTCCAGAGACGTTTTGAACGCCATGGAACATATGAGATGTTCCAAGAGCTGAAATTGGTATTTTCAGGCTCATGCCCGTGTTGAGAGGTATGGGACCTCTGACAAGTACTTTGCCTCCAAGATGGAGGAGAATAGCTCAGCCAGTGAGCATATGCCCAGAATGTCTGGGTACTACAATCGCTTGAATCAAGTGGGAGTTAATCTTCCAGATAAGATAGTGATTGACAGATTTCTCCAGTCACTATCACCAAGCTATTAGAACTTTACTATGAACTATAATATGCAAGGGATGACGAAAACAATTCCCAAGCTCTTGGCGATGCTGAAATCGGCAGAGGTAGAAATCAAGATGGAGCATCAAGTGTTGATGGTTAACAAGACCACTAGTTTCAACAAAAAAGGGCAAGTGAAAGAAAGGGAACTTCAAGAAGAACATCAAGCAAGTTGCCGCTCCCATGAAGAAGCCCAAAGCTGACCCCAAGCCTAAAACTGAGTGCTTCTACTACAAAGGAAATAGTCACTTGAAGCGGAACTACCCCAAATACTTGGCAGATAAGAAGGATGGCAAAGTAAACAAAGGTATATTTGATATACATGTTATTGATGTGTAACTTACTGGTGCTCATAGTAGCCCCTGGGTATTTGATACTAGTTCAGTTGCTAAGATTAGTAACTCAAAACTGGAGTTGCAGAATAAACGGAGACTATTTAAGGGCGAGGTGACAATGTGTGTTGAAAGTGTTTCCAAGATTGATATGATCACCATCGCACACTCCCTCTACCTTCGGGATCAGTGTTGAGCCTAAATAAATGTTATTTGGTGTTTGCGTTTAGTATGAACATGATTAGATCGTGTTTATTGCAATAGGTTATTCATTTAAGTCAAAGAATAATTGTTGCTCTGTTTACATGAATAAAACCTTCTATTGTCATACACCCAATGTGAATGGTTTATTGAATCTCGATCGTAGTGATACACATATTCATAATATTGATGCCAAAAGATGCAAAGTTGATAATGATAGTGCAACATACTTGTGGCACTGCCGTTTAGGTCATATTGGTGTAAAGCGCAGGAGGAAACTCAATGCAGATGGACTTTTGGAATCACTTGATTATGAATCATTTGATACTTGCGAACCATGCCTCATGGGCAAGATGACTAAAACTCCGTTCTCCGGAACAATGGAGCGAGCTAATGACTTATTGGAAATAATACATACCGATGTATGCGGTCCGATGAGTGTTGATGCACGCGGCGGGTATCGTTATTTTCTCACCTTCACAGATGATTTGAGTAGGTATGGGTATATCTACTTGATGAAACACAAGTCTGAAACGTTTGAAAAGTTCAAAGAATTTCAGAGTGAAGTGGAGAATCATCGTAACAAGAAAATAAAGTTTCTACGATCTGATCGCGGAGGCAAATATCTGAGTTACGAGTTTGGCCTTCATTTAAAACAATGTGGAATAGTTTCACAACTCACGCCACCTGGAACACCACAGTGTAATGGTGTGTCCGAACGTCGTAACCATACTTTATTAGATATGGTGCGTTCTATGATGTCTCTTACCGATTTGCCACTATCGTTTTGGGGTTATGCATTAAAGACAGCCGCATTCAAGTTAAATACGGCACCGTCTAAATCCGTTGAGATGACATCGTATGAACTGTGGTTTGGCAAGAAACCTAAGCTGTCGTTTCTTAAATGTTTGGGGATGCGACGCTTATGTCAAAAGGCTTCAGCCTGATAAGCTCGAACCAAAGCGGAGAAGTGTGTCTTCATAGGATACCCGAAAGAAACTATTGGGTATACCTTCTACCACAGATCCGAAGGCAAAATCTTTGTTGCTAAGAATGGGTCCTTTCTAGAGAAGGAGTTTCTCTCGAAAGAAGTGAGTGGGGGGAAAGTAGAACTTGATGAGGTAGTTGTACCTTCTCTCGAATTGGAAAGTAGTACATCAGAGAAAGCCGTTTCCATGATGCCTACACCAACCAGAGAGGAAGCAAATGATGATGATCATGAAACTTCAGATCAAGTTACTAGTGAACCTTGTAGGTCGACCAGAACACATTCCGCACCAGAGTGGTACAACAATCATGTCCTGGAAGTCATGTTGTTGGACAACAGCGAACCTACGAACTATGATGAGCCCAGATTCCGAAAAATGGCTTGAGGCCATGAAATCTGAGATTGGATCCATGTATGAGAACAAAGTGTGGACTTTGGTGGATTTGCCCAATGATCGGCAAGCCATAAAAAATAAATGGATCTTTAAGAGGAAGACGGACACTGACGGTAATATCACTGTCTACAAAGCTCGACTTGTTACAAAAGGTTTTCGACAAGTTCAAGGGGTTGACTACGATGAGACTTTCTCACCTGTAGCGATGCTTAAGTGTAACATCTCAAAATTCTAAATTTTGGAATGTTATATTATTGTTTGTTTGATTGTTGTGTGATTGATTGTGTGAAATTAAGTGGAAATTGAAACTTTTTGAAAGATGAATGAGAGGGAATAAAAGGACTTTCCCAAACTTTCACCTTTGCATTTTTGATCTCCATGAATTCAAATTCATTTCATCACAAAACCCTAGAGTGAAAATAATATGACTTCTTCCATTTAAAGATATGAAAAAGGGGTTGAAAATGATTTGAATTCCATTTGAAATATTTCAAATTTAGAAGCTTTAAGCAACTCAATGAGTTCATGAGAGAAGATAAAATGACTTCTTCAAATTTGAAGAAAGAGAGTTGGAAGTTTCAAAGAAATAATTTGGAAGTCACTTTGAAGTTATTTCGAACTCATTTTCCATTTGAAGTTGTTTGAATTTCCAAATTTCAAATCCTCTGAAAACTATTCAAAATGAGAGAAGAAATATGACACTTCAAAATTCAGAGGGAATTTGAAATATAATTTGTCCAACGGAAAACAGAACAAAATTGAAATTGGTTTGAAACTCAAATTCAAATCCAATTGGGAGTTATTTGGTTTTTATTCAATTTATTTTTCTCCTAAAAATAAATAAACAGAAATAAGGGTAAAATGATTCCCTTCAATAGAAAATTAGGAGAAAATAAATTTGAAATCATTTTGCTATTTTTAAAAATGATTTTTATTGATTTTAAATGTAACAGTAGTACTGTTTGACTTTTATGAATTTTTATGGAATTTAGTTGACCTTGAAAAATAGTTCATCTTATTCTTGGTATTTTTCTGAACATTTTGGTATATAATATGCCTACGTAATTTTTTTTACTTATTTTCCTCTATTGCAGTTTTTCTTTCTGTTTAAAAAAACACAATGCACACACACCGCCTTGACCAAAACTAATTCGGCCCAGTGGCACACGAGCCGGCCTGCGCGAACAAATGGCCCAAGGCCCAGCAGCGCCCGAAGGCCACCGCTTGCTCGCCTGCTTCTCGACTCGCCTCGCTCGCTAGCCGCCGCTCTCGCTGACAGCGAGACCCGCCCGCCAGGCCGCCCCGTCCCCAACCTCCCGCTCGGGATAGAGCTCGCGAGCCCGCCGCCCGCAACCGTCGCACCTTGCCTCGGGATAAGCCTTATCCCTCGCTCCCGAGCGCTCTGCTCGCGGATGAGGCTTATCCGCAGCCCCGTAGCGCTCCTAGCCTCGACTATAAAACCCCAGGACCCCCCTCTCTCGATCTCGCCTACCCGCTTTGTCCCACGCCGCTCACAGCCGCCGTGCCGCCCGTTCGCATCTCGCCGGAGCCGCGCCACTCGTCGGAGCATTTCATCGCCCGTAGACCACCCCGACCCTCACTTTTCTGTCAATTTTCTTAGCTCGCCGAGGCGCATCCGTTTGACACGATTTTTGCTCCTAGGTCCCGTCGGAGCCGCCACACCGTCGACACCGGAGCACCGAGCCCCGCCGCCTTCGCCTCACCGACGCCCCGAGGAGCCCCGACGCCACCATCCGGATGCCCCACGCCGCGCCGCACCTAACTGTCCCCTCCGCCGACGCAGGAGACCGCCGAAGCCCCCGCCCCGTCATCGCCCGACGCCGTGCCGCCGTCCTCTGCTCGTCGCCGGCCACCTCCAGCCCGCTGTAAGCCACCGCCTCACTCCCGCCCGTTAGATCGATCACCGATAGCCTAGATTAGATTAGGTTAGTTGGTTTTTTTTGTCGAACCGGTACGTGGTAAACCGCGGGTTTTATTTTAAAAAACCGATCGGTTTTTATTTAAGTTAGCCGCCACCGCCGTTTTGCTTAGATTGCGGTCGTTCGCCGAATAGCTTCTGCAGCGGACGCTGCTCAGCCTGTAGAAAGCCGCCACGTGGCCGAGGGCCAGTTCGTAGTTTTCTTTTCTTTTCTGTTTCACTGTTTAGTCCCAGGAATTAGCAGATTAGTCCCTGATCTTAGTTTATCCACAACTTTTTAACTGTAAGTCCAAATTAGATGAAACCAGAGGCAAATTCTTCATCATGTTTAGATCTATCCAGCGGTATCATTTTTTGTAAACTTTTGTCAGATTCAAATTTGAAATTATTCAGATTTGAATTCAAACTTCAATTGGCCATATCTCCTAAACCGTAGCTCGGATTAAGTTGATTCTTTTTGCGTTTTGTTACCGTAGCCAAACCCTATCACTTGGACCTTTGCCACATTATTTTCACACTCTTAGGTTCTATCCATGATAGTTTCAACTATATGCCTTGTATGCACTATAGTTCATATCGCATTTTGAACCCATGCCCATGTTGTTTTGCACTTAGAATATTTTTGTGATAGTAAGTGTGTTGTATGTTCATTTGGTTTTTTCCAAGCCTTTCTGCTTTGCATGTTATTTTGGTTCTTCGGAATGTTTGCTTATGTTAGTTTATTTACTTTGCGATAGATTGTCTGGAGTGCGAAGCAGAATATTATCAATCTCTAGAATTCAACCAGCAGTACCAAGGCAAGTTCACATTTGACCATTCTTTCAAGTACCTATGTTTTATATATGCACTTAGTCCTTTGTGGTAGGATTGCATGGTAGGAATTTTATGCCGGATGGCTCTGGTTTTACCTAGTAGTTCATTTGAGGTAAGTCTGAACTATACAACCTTGTCACCACCGTGTAAGTTTATTTTCGCCTCGCTAATGTAGACGTGGATTGGGAAGTGTTCATGGCGAGACTTGAGTGACAAAGTAGTAATTAGGACCAAGACTCTTAAATGAACTACCTGGGCAGAAATTGGTTTGAATGGTGGCGAACTACAGTGGGGCGTGCATGGGAAATCCATGGTGGTGCACCACTAGTGGTCCGTCCGCTTAGGCTCAAAGGGATCAAACGGGTTTTCATGTCTAGAAGCTTACGTGTGCAGCCACAAGCCAATATGGGCTCTGGCTTAGTTGAGTAGATAGTATGACCTCTTCCAGGATGGGCTAGCAGATGTAGAATGAGTAGGTGTATCGGCCTATCCGTGGGTTAAGAGGGAATGCTTTCAAAAGACTATGTCTCGATCTTCCGATCAAAGAGGTGGTCGAGTCTTGTGGGGAAAAGTGCGCAACCTCTGCAGAGTGTCAACCTAATTGATTAGCCGTGTCCCCGGTTACGGACAACTTGAGCATCTAGTAGTGGAAATGCTGGGAGATCTCATCACCCTTAATTTAAATTGTTGGGTTTTAAATGAAAATTTGGGAATGGATTGAGTTGGGTTTGCCAACTCATCCTATGATATTTTGTAGTAGTAGAATAATATCTTTTATATTAGGGAAAAACTAGCTTTACGCAAATAAAACTTAGAGCTTTCCACCAGCCAAATTGCATGTACAAATAGGTTCTTTATACTCTTATGATGTGACTTGCCGGTACATTCCATGTACTGACCTACAGGGCTGCAACGTCTTATGTTGCAGGAATTTCTACGACAAGTAAGAGTTACGTTGTAGGGTTACGTTCTACACTTAACTTGCCATTGGCATTGATGGGACTCCACACCCGTTTGATTGTTTCCGCTGAGACTTATGAGGTATATATCAGC
The DNA here is from genome assembly GCA_011799875.1 of Thinopyrum elongatum. Taxonomy (NCBI): domain Eukaryota; kingdom Viridiplantae; phylum Streptophyta; class Magnoliopsida; order Poales; family Poaceae; genus Thinopyrum; species Thinopyrum elongatum. Next base: position 240,682,548 of record CM022297.1, read on the forward strand.
TTTACGTTATTTATACATGTGATTGCACTTTGATATATACATTGATGTACTGTGTGTGCCAGCATACCGATCCAGGGATGGCACAGATACATAGAGGCTTGGCCGTTTGAGGTCAGGTCACTACATTAAGTCTGTCTGAATCATGTTATTAATTGCCGCATTTTATGATTATGAAATCTAGCAAATGGATGTCAAAAACTTGCATTCCTTAATGGGTTTCTTGAGGAAGAGTTGTATATGATGCAACCGGAAGTTTTTGTCGATCCTAAAGGTGCTAACAAAGTGCGCAAGCTCCAGTGATCCATCTATGGACTGGTGCAAGCATCTCGAAGTTGGAATATACGCTTTGATGAGGTGATCAAAGCATATGGTTTTATACAGACTTATGGTGAAGCCTGTATTTACAAGAAAGTGAGTGGGAGCTCTATAGCATTTCTGATATTATATGTGGATGACATATTGCTGATTGGAAATGATATAGAATTTCTGGATAGCATAAAAGGATACTTGAATAAGAATTTTTCAATGAAAGACCTCGGTGAAGCTACTTAAATATTGGGCATCAAAATCTATAGAGGAATACCTTGTGTGCTATCAAACGTCACAATGTAACTGGGTGATCATAAAGATGCTCTACAGGTATCTCCGAAGGTGTCTGTTGAGTTGGCGTGAATCGAGATTGGGATTTGTCACTCCGTGTATCAGAGAGGTATCTCTGGGCCCTCTCGGTAATACACATCACAAGAAGCTTGCAAGCAAAGTGACTAAGGAGTTAGTTGCAAGATGATGTATTACGGAATGAGTAAAGAGACTTGCCGGTAACGAGATTGAACTAGGTATAGAGATACCGACGTTCGAATCTCGGGCAAGTAACATACCAATAGACAAAGGGAATTACGTATGTTGTCATAAAGGTTCAACCGATAAAAGATCTTCGTGGAGTATGTAGGAATCAATATGGGCATCCAGTTCCCGCTATTGGTTATTGACCGGAGAGGTGTCTCGGTCATGACTACATAATTCCCAAATCCATAGGGTCGCACGCTTAACGTTCGTTGACGCTAGAGTAGTATTCGGATATTTGATGAGTGGTAACCAAATGTTGTTCAGAGTCCCAGATGAGATCCGGGATGTCACGAGGAGTCTCGGAATGGTTGAGAGGTAAAGATTTATATATGGGAAGTCATATTTTGTGTTTCGGAAAAAGGTGCAGTTTTTTTTCGGTATTGTACCAGGAAGCTTCCAGAAGGTTCCGAAGGATTCCGGAGGGGTCCGGAAGTCCACAAGTGGGTTCACCATGACCCAAGGGCTAGCATGGGCTGCGGGGAGGCGCCCTGCCTTATTGGGCTAGGCGCACCAAGTCCTCAGAAGCCCATGTGGCTAGGGAAGGCAAAAAAGAAAGGAGTCCTAGTAGGAATAGGATTGGACTTGGAGTCCAAGTCCTCTCCCCCTTAGCTGCACCCTAGGGCTTGGAGGGGCTATTTCGCACGCCTCTCCACCTATATATAGAGGGGAGGGGGTGCCCCAAGAGGATACACCAAGCCCTTGGCACCCCTCTCTCTCCCGTTACTTCGTAGTTCCACCTCCTCGTCCCGGCGACGCTTAGCGAAGCGCTGTCGGTGCTCCACCACCACCATCACCACCATGCCGTCGTGGTAGTTGTGATCCCATCTACTTCTCCTCTTCCGCTTGCTGGATCAAGAAGGAGGAGACGTCATCGAGCCGCACGTGTGCTAAACTCGAAGGTATCGTCCGTTCGGCACTAGATCGGTTGGATCGTGATCGGATCGCGAAGAGTACGACTACATCAATCGCGTGATAAATGCTTCCACTTAGTGATCTACAAGGGTATGTAGATGCACTCCCCCCTTTGTAGCTATGCATCTCCATGGATAAATCTTGCGTGTGCGTAGAATTTTTCTGTTTTCCATGCAACATTCCCCAACACAGTCAAGTCAAGAAACTCAGAAAGATTGTTACGATAAAGAAATTAGCGACAAAAAACAACAAGATCTTTGTCTGCACAATGAAGAAGACATCAGTTCACTTCAGGATGGTACTAATTGTTATACCTTATCTTTTTAATTCCTTTGTGCCATTTCAAATCTAGAGAAGATATTTATGCATATCCTTGTTTTCAGGCCTTTCCAAAGCAGTTCACTGATGATTACCTCTCAAACCACTTGTATGGTCAGGTGGCGAGGAAGGTATTCATACAACACCCACGGTTCAATATTGAAGTGTTCCTGAAGAGGACGAAGGATGGACAGGCGCTAGCCTAAAGTTGCAAAGACCTTCAATATCAATGAAGGCTCAATATTCGCCTTCCGCTTCAGCAGTTTTCCAGATAAGATCCATCTGTCTATGTACCATCTATGATGCTAATTTCGAAAGGTTATAGATGTTGCATGTGAAACTTGGTGCTGGTGCAGTTGTGTAATGGGGTAGCTGAGTGCTGAAGCTATATGATGTTGTACTCTGATGTATTTCAATTATGAAATCCTGCTTCCTTAATATGAAAATGAAATATATTGTGTGCTTAATATGAAATATCAATTAGATTAATAAATGTATTATTAATAATAGGGCAATTAGCCTACTAATTGGGCTATTCTATTGCAAACGGTCATTGTGAAAATACCGTGGGCGATGACCTCACGCAACGCACACAGTTTCTAGGAATAAACCGTGTTGGATCAATGAACAATCACACATGACATCCTCTTGAAAATTGTTTGCGTTAGGCCACCTTGCGCAAACATTTACCACATAAAAAGTGTGTGTGATGGATAGCCTTTGCCACACAGTTTCTTCTATGCACCGTGTGTGATGCATTCAATAACCCAAATGATAAAATTGTTAATATCGTGTGCAATGGCAACGCTATCACAAACGATTTAATGGGGGAAATTGTGTGTGATGTACCTGCAAAAGGAAACGTTTTCCTTGGAGTGACTGTGTGGGATGTATATACGAACGGAAACATACTTCTTGGATTAACTGTGTGGGATGTACATACTAACGGAAACGTATTCCTTGGATTGACTGTGTGGAATGTACATACGAATGGAAACATTTAGCCGGAACTGGCTGTGTGGGATGTACTTACGACCGGAAACGATTTGGCCTGTATAATTGTATTTTTTTAGAACAACTGTATGTATAACCGTATTTGATCGCTCGCCTGTCGCACACGACCTCATTTTGCCGAGCGTGTGTGCCAGGAGGGCCTATCCCCGACGGTTTCTGGGTCATGTGGGAAGGACCCCCCTATTGCAGTCACTCACTTGGCGACGGTTCAAAACGCCGTCGTGGAAAGGGTTTAAAAACCGTTTGTATAGCACCTTGCTGTACCAGTGAAGGCCAAAGGTTCGACCTTCTGGAATGGGATCCAGGCTGTCAAACCAGCTTTTGCACTAGGAGCCCAGTTTCGAGTTAACAATGGTAGATCAACACGCTTCTGGCTTGACTCCTGGTGTGGTTCTGAGCTGCTTTGGCAGCCACTAGTCTTTATACCACCTAGCTACGAACACTGAAATTTTAGTGGCAGACGTGCTTAGAGCAACCCCTCTAGCAATCTCCTTCATGCGGCCCCTCTCTGATCCAGAACGAGCGTGCTGGGAGGGGTTATGCACCATGTTGTCCGGTACTGTGCTGAGCACCGAGAAAGACGCGGTGTCATGGTCTCTCACAAATTCTAGGAAGTTTTTGGTTAAGTCGCTTTACGCCAAGTTATCGGAGGGCCCTACACTTGACATAGCTAGGGGCTGTGGAAAGTGGCTATCCCCCTCAAAATCAAGGTGTTTCTTTGGCAAATGTTCCGAGACCGTCTCCCGTCGTCCAACAATGTTGCCAAGAGAAACGAACCTTTAGATGGTAGTTGTGCGGTCTGTGGGGCTCATGAGGATGCTAACCACATCTTCTTCAACTGTCACCTCGCCCAGTTTGCTTGGAGTGCGGTCCGGGAAGCCTTTGGGCAAAACTGGAACCCCCACTCCGGTGGGGAGCTGCGCGCCATTCTCAGTGTCCATAGGGGTGGTTTTGCTAGGATCCTTTGGCGTTGCGTAGGGGCGCTGTGGTGGTTTCTTTGGACCACCCGTAACAAGATTACCATTGAGCATAAGTTTCCTTCGCATGTTGCTGACATCATTTTCAAATGCCATTTGTTCCTCCAGACCTGGATGCCGTTGGGGAAACGGCGGGACACTGAGCGGATGGAGGAGGCCATGGAGTGGATCCGCGCTATTCAGATCCCTACTCGTCATTGATCCCCATGGTGTTTTGCTGGAGTTGGACTCCTTTCCTGCCGGATGTTTAGGCTCTTGCTAGTTTCTTATCAGGCTACGGCCGGTTGCATGTTCTAAGACTTTCGGCTTCGGCCGCGTGTGTTGTTTTCTGTTTCGTTTCGAACTTGGATGCTGCCTGTTGGTGGGCTTTATTAATTTAAAGCCGGATGCATCTTGCGTCTCCATTCTAAAAAATTATTGTAATCATGATAGATAGGATAGAAATGTTACACGGCACAATCTTGCCTGAGCAATCAACATTTAGCAACATTAAGGTACAACCCACCACGGTCTACGAAGGTGCATAAGTGTTTTTATTTTTTTCGATTTGTAATCATGATAATTAATTTACAAACTATTATATTGATTTTTATATCAATTTAATAGTTTAAAAAAATATGTCAACAATTTTATAAATCCATATCAACATTTAAGCCACCTAGCCCGCCGGTGGCCACTCTGGCCCCGGCGTCCACGTTCCTCATCGGTGCAGTCTCCTAAGCCGGATGACCTCACCACTTCTCAACGCCATGGCGCTAGCTGATCTCAACTTCGACGTCGGGCAGGATTTCGCTGCAGAGGTTTGGAGGAAATGGGGACTCTCGATCAACTTTGAAGCAGACAAAGATCTGGAGGAATTCCTATTGGTGGCGGAATTCAAAAGATCACAAATCAGACTAACCAAAGAATCTGTAAGCACCATTCTCCTTGCTTTCTTTGGTTGTCGAGCTTCACTCTTCAAAGTTCAATGCTTGCAAAACTGGTCCTTCAAATTCTTTGTCTCATCCATGGAAGTAGGGTTCTCTATTATCAAGGGAGGTAACATTTCCACACATTTGCTCAATATCAATTTCCTTCTTTGGGGCAATGGTGGTCCAAATTCATGCTGGGAACTGGATCAGTACCTTCTAGAAAAGGAGGATGAATGGGCTCATATTTTCTGTAAGCACCCTAGGAAATCTTATCACCAAGCTCTTAGATCACCAGTGATTTTCTTAGATTAGAATCATGAGGCCACAGATCATCCCCTACACGTGACAATTTTTCAAATTCTGCTTCATCACCGAAGCATGCTAGATCATCAGGTTTGAATAACATCAATGTTGCGGTTACTGCTCGGAGGGTGGGATCCTCGCGCATTCAAACGCATGAGCAAAATATGTTCTGTGTCCGTTGTTTACTTTCGGGCCACACTAGGCCCAGCTGCACCAACCGCATCAAGTGCCGGTCCTGCAAGTGTTGGGGACACATCCAAAGAGATTGTTACTCGGCGGCCCAGCATAGCCCACCAGCTCTAGAAAGCCCAATGGAGCGATTGATGATTCAGTTTCCAAGACAGAACGCCACTGTTCCCGTGATTGAGACGACTTAGGGTTTCCATCAGCCGACCAACCAGAATCCCCCAGTTAATGCTCTCACTCAATCAACCTCGAAAGGCAGCCACCATCGCCGGACCTCCCAAATCTCCATCACCCAAAGGCTCCGAGCTGCTGTTATTCATCCAACCTCTCTGCCTCGCAATCCTACTCCTCCAACTGCTCAAACCACCGCGACCATGGCTACATTCCCCTTCGATTCTTCCCCTTTCCTCCCGCCAAATCACCAGAATATTCAGGTGGAGGGAAGACCAGCTAGGATTCGTGTCATCACTGGCGTGGCCCAACCCACCCACGAGGGCTGGGCGATTGCGACGATTGTGCCAATGCCAAATCTTGCCGTCGCTTTCAACACCATTAGAGAGGTACTTTCTGATTTTCTGACACACAGGAGACTGGGTTTTTCTGATATTGAATCATGCCCTTTCGTTCAAGCATACATCAAGATGAACAACGTTTTTGATAGAGATGATTTAGTTGCAAACAGTCCGCACCAATTCACAGATGTGCATGTCATTTTCCAAAAGCACAACCAGGGTCTAAACTAGAGAAACTTAGTCTTGAATAGAGATGTTTGGATCTTGCTTTATGGGTACCCATTTGACAGAAGGAATATCCAGGAAGTGAGTAATGCTGTGAACAAATTTGGCAAGTTTCTTATGTGGGATAGAGTTATAAGCACAAGGGCCAATCTTATGGTGCATGTGAGAGTGGAGGAGCTCTCTGATATTCCTAATAGTATTGTGTTTGGAGAGGGAGACAGATTTCAGTATGGATCTCTCACTATTCCTGTTGCTATTCTGCAATAGCAGATTTTAGGGGCAGTGCCCCCTGATGAGGATCCTATTCCACCTCATGGTAACCCACACTCAATCCCACCACAAGCTGTCTTTCACCCAAATCAGCATAATCATTTCCTGGGACCAGCATTGGTATAGTGAGGTGCTATACAAACGGTTTTTAACCCCTTTCCATGATGGCATTTTGAACCTTCGCCAAGTGAGTGTGTGCGATAGGGGGGTCCTTCCCACACGACCCAAAAACTGTCAGGGATAGGGAGCCTTGATGCATACAGTTGTCCCTATAAAACTATTTCTGATATCTCGAATATCCCAAATGCTTCATCCTTGCAACTCGTTTGTGCTCGCATTGCCATCGCAGTCGGTATTCTGTGGTGATACGTTTACGATGGGCGACCCATCACAAACAGTTCACGATTATAGAACGTGTGTGATAAGCAGACAATCACAGACATTCACTTTTCCCGAACCGTATGCGATAACTAATTAAGAAGATTAGCAAATCATCGTACGAGTGTCGGATAGGATTATGAAACATCGGACCGTCGTAACATCGTCGTACATGATAACTATCGCACACGCTATTCTGTGGTGCAACGTTTACGATGCATACCACATCAGAAACAGTTCATGATTGCAAATCGTGTACGATAAGGCAACTATCACAAACGTTTAGTTTGCCCGCACCATTTGTGATATTGTCTGACATCACACATGCTTTGCAAACGGCAACTGTGTGCATGATCACACACGTTTCCTCTCTGTGAACCATGTCGGATTATGGTGTATATCACAAACGTTTGTGTTTTACCGACCGTGTGCGCTGTAACGACCTGCAGAGCATAATTTCACCGTAATTTAATTGCTACTATTTAAAATTGTACCGGATTTGAATTTGAAAGTATGCTATAGCTTTATTCATATCCATCAGGTTCAAACAACCAATGCATTATTCGATTCACAGGTACATATGTTCAAGAATTACATAAGCACCAAATAAAGAACGATGAACCACGGTTGTATACTTGTACTATTAAAGACGGTAAAGAAAGAGGTGAAATACATTCTGGTTGCTGAACAAGGTGAAGCGGAATGCCCATATTGTGCCCTCCTCCATGCAGAAGGCACGCCCGACTCTAGTCCAACCCCTTGTGATGGCCGACCGCCCATCCTTCACTGTCTTCATGAACGCATCTAGATAGTCATCGTGTTCTGGTAGAAATACTTTAACCTTTGCATGCCCACCAATCATGTAGTTTGAGAGGTAATCTTGACTAAACTTCTTTGGGAACCACTGCAAAGGAAAAAGATTCAGACATTGTCATCTAACACAACTCATTATGGGCAGTAAAAAGAAGGCTGCAGAGTTCTTACTTACCATCCTGCAGTTTGCTGTTGTCTTGGATAAAGTGTAAACAAATAGTTTAATTGCCATCTTTTGACCCATTTACTAACAATCTTTATCAGCTTCCTCACTTGATGCTGGTTCATCAATATCTCATTGCCCCATACGCAGAAATGGTCGAAGCGCGGATTTTACCAATGACATATGAACCTAAAAGCACCAAGTTAATATTAGAAGCTAAACATCAATTGCACAATGATGTAGTACAACACTCCCTCCATCCCATTATATAATATCTTATAACATCCAATATACTCACATATTGGATGAATTAACATCTTATATTATGGGCCGGAGGGAGTTTATTGCATTTTTACAAATTATCAGCTGATTAACTACTGCTGTGTTGTTGTTGTTGTTGTTGTTGCTGCTGCTGCTCTTCTACGTATATCTAGACATCATCAGAACATTAAGGTAACACTCTTCCTTGTTGCTATGCGGCCTAGGATTGCATATTTAGACATTTAGTATAGTGCATGTTGCTATGTAGCCTCAGATATATTAGATATGGCCCTAGTTAACCTGCCGATAAATGGGTTATAGATATATTCAGTTAAAAGTCTGATTCACCGATTAGCCCCTTATCAGACCCGGCCTATATGGTACCAGCTACCGATATCCTGAACAGTGAGTATATATAAGCCATGGGATGAAACTAACGTCGATGGAAAATAGCAGTCGTTCCCAAAATTGTCCTGTGTAAGTACATCGAGAGGCATGTTAAGCACAACAGACTAAACATCAACCAAATATATCCATGGCAGACAAAATAATCTCCAAACGATAGCTTCAGTGTGCAGGTTTAAGCACACTAGTTAAGCAAAACAAGAAGTGGAAAGGTGTGTTAACTGCAATAGGCCTAACATTTAAAAACAAGCAAATATCGTCATTCAAACTGGTATTGTGCCGGTCTAAGTACACTGGTTATTGTTAAATAAAAATGGAAAGGCATGTTAACTACAACATGCTTAACAACAACCAAATGTAGTCATTCATAGTGGTATTGTTGAAACTGGTATTGATGAAATTGAACTGCACAGTTCATACTTGCACATATAGAACATCACGTTGTGAATAATTGGAATAAACAAGGCATACTACGAACAACCAAAGATAGCATTTGAAAATAGACATATGCTAACCACAAACAACCGAACAATCAAAAAACTTTAAAAGAGCCATATGCTAGCTATAACAGGCTTAACAGCAAGCAAATATATGCATTCCTATCGGTATGTTTAAAACAGGTATTGATGAAAATGTACTGCACAGTAAATAGTTGCACATATAGAGCATCAGATTGTGAACAACTGATATAAACAAGGCATACTGCAGACAACCAAATATAGCAATTAAAGCTGGACATATGCTCACGACACTACAAAAGGGACTCGACAAAACAAATCATGGGTTCCCCCCTGTGAAGAGGCATGGCAAAACAAATCATGGGTTTTCTCACTTGTCACAGATTAGCTCGTTCCCGTGGGAAGAGCATGGACCCTGGGTGCGCTCCATGTTGTCGCAGATGGGCTCCTTCCCCTTGGAAGAGCACGGCTGTAGGGTGCCCTCCCTGATGTCGCAGATGGGCTCGTTCCCCTTGGAAGAGCTAGAGAGGGTGCCCTCCTCGTGGTTGCCGTCGATGAGATCTGACTTGGAAGCTATGGATCCCAAGCCAGCGTCATAGAACGTGTCCGTCAGAAATGACAAAAGGGGCTCGATGGCAATGTAGGATGGCAAATTCTTGACAACGAGCCAGAGGAAATCAGTGGGGGGGGGGCATGGAAGAGATCGACGGTGGTTGAACCCGAGGGGTTGGGGTGGGCCACTTAACCTATGACATAGCCCGCGTCAGGCCGTCACTATCGACGACCTCGATGTTGTAGCCGGTGTCCGCGACATACCCGCATACTCTAGCCCGCTGATTGAGAGCCTGCGGCCAGCAATGGTCGTCAGCTTCCTCAGCGGCCACCTCGGCAACGTCGGGCGAAGAGGCCGTGATAGACCTCTTTTGGGCCAGTCACTCCTCGAGCTCCATGGGAAGCGTAGCCGGGCTTAGGCTGCGATGCTCTGGGGTGGGGGATGGGGATCTGTGGGAAGGGGGCGTTTGGCAGGCGTCATCTAAGAAACTCAGGGCGGCTAGGGTATGGAGATCGGTGGGTAAGATGCACGGGCAAACCGGCTGATGTTGACAATGGAGGCCTTGTGGCGGCGGCGGTGACCTTGCTAGGGTTTTGAGCGAGGGAGGGGTTGTGGTGTGTGTGTGTGTGTGTGTGCGCGCGCGCGCCCGAGGAGTTTTTGGGGTGTGTGTGTGGAGGGGGGGGGGTATTTGAGAAAATGACGCGGCTACTGAAAATTTTACTACACGGGAGTCAAATGCGGGAGTAAAATGCCGGAGCTATTGAAAATTTGGATGATGGTGCATTGCACACGGTCCCGAAATAACAACCGTGTGTTATGAAACAGAAAAACCCTCGAGCCGGGCAGATATTTTCGTGGGATGCAGGCTGGAGCGGGAACAACAAACATCACACACGGTCGAAACATAACAACCGTGTGTTATCAAACAGGAAAACCCTGCAGGCAGGTATATATTTTTGAGAGGGGAAGCCTCATGGAGCCCAATGTACTATGCTGATGTACATGACAGGGGCACCGGCGTGGCACACGGTTAGTGTGAGTGAGCCGTGTCTGTTGCGTCATCCGACTAGTCTAATGTTCATAAATTTGGCTAAAATGACGCGGGAAAGGGTCAGAACATGAACACACTTGCATGTGGACCAAATATATGTATGAAGGGTGGTTTGATGTTCAAATACCAAATGCACAAACTCGATGTGGCACCTATCTCACAAAGTGCACGGTATTGCTTGTCCCCCCCCTTCGTGTCGGCAGGAGGGGAATCCTAAGCTATGAACGCATGCCCACCCCCACGGAGGTTCACCTAGAAAAGTGCGAAGTAACAGCCCCCCCATCGCACACACACACACACATTCAGTCAGGAGGAGAGGGCATCTCACGAAGATGTATCGTAAAACGGACCAAGAAGAATCCACCTTGTTCATACAACTTCTCTCTTGTTGTTGGTCAAAGTGATGGACGTCCATGCGACCCCAGAGATGGGCTAGCTCGCCAATAATCACGCAAGTAGCTAGTCCCCGAAGACAACCACTGCCTGCATGTGGCCCAAACATATGTATGGAGTGTTGATGTTTGAATGCACAATGGAACAACTTTGTTGTGGCACTGTGCTTTGGAACCAGAAATCCCCACACGGAGCGAGGGTTAGTTGACGATGCATTTTATGCATGTATGTCACACCACACTTCGAGCCGATGACGGGGATTCATGCATGCATGCATAGTATGCGCTCAAACTTAGGTCTGAATCTCACCATGACCTACTACGATAACACAAACCAAAGGAAGAATCCACCATGGTAACCTATCTCGTTGTCGGTCAAAGTGATCATGGATGTCCACGCGGGCCCATGAATATATAGGCTTGTCGTCGATAACCACGTGAGGGAGTGTACCGTTTGAAGACAACCACTGCATGCATATGTATGTATGGAGGTGATGCGTGCATGTTTGAATACCATGCACATTGATGTGGCGCGTGCGTCGAAAATCATACAATCCCCACACAGAGCGAGATCGGTTCATGACGTGTCGTGGTACTGCCCACTTCGACTTGGTGGGAGGGATTCATGCGTACACATGCATGTGTGCTCAATCTATATCATGTCATCCCAGAGCATGACCTATATATATATCGTAATACAAACCAAAAAATAATCCCCTCCCAAGTCAAATTAACCTCTCTTGTTGTCGAGCAAAGTAGTGATGGACCAAGCGGGCCCACAGATGGAAAGCATCGATATCGCTGATAACCGCATGAGTGGGTGACAGAGGACAACCGACATCGCTTTGCATGTGGCCAACATATATATATGTATGGAGAGGTGTGTGTGGTTGTGATGTTTGAATACCCAAAATGCACAACTTAGATGTGGCACATGCCTCAAAAACCGTAAAATCCCCACGCAGAGCGAGGTTCATGAAGCGTACTACATATGCTGGTCCCCTTCCCCCTCTTCCACGCATACTATAGACATGCTCCTACTGTAATACAAACCAAAATGAATCCTCCTTGACGGTGAAATTAATTAACCTCTCCCGATGTAGGTCAAAGTGATGCATGCATGGACGATGACCTCGCGGGCCCACAGATGGAAGCGTCACACGTGAGTGTCCTAGGATAACCACCGTCTGCATATATATGCATGTGGCCCAAAGAGGTGTTGTGTGATGTTTGAATAGACAATGCACAACTTTGATGTGGCACGTGCCTCGAAAACCGAAAAGTCCGACACTGAGTGAGGTGTGTTCACAGAAGCGTACGTAGTATATATGTTGGTCCCCTCCCACCTCTTCGACGCGTACTATATACTCCCACCATAACACAAACTAAAAAGAATCAACCTTGCTGGTCAAATTAACCTCTCTGTCGGCTGTTGGTCGAAGTGATGGACGACGACCTCGCGGGCCCATAGAAAGCGTCACACGTGAGTGAGTGTCGTGGAGGACAACCACCGACTGCATGTGGCCCAAACATGTATGTATGAAAGGGTTGTCTAATGTTTTAAATAACAAGTTCACGATTTTGATGTGGGACATGCCTCACAAAACGGCCAATCCACGCGGTGGCTCACGACTCGTAGTGTACTGCCAGCCCCCCCCACCCCAGACACACACACACACACACACACACACCGCACATCCACCGCAACTACGATGCATGTTAAATTTTCCCACGTTGAACATATGTTACCAAAAGAGGGACGTTTTAATTTTGAAAAAAAACCAGAGATCATTAAGACGTTTTAGTACATTGACTGATTTTCTAGGGGTATAATGTGCCAAAATCAAAATTTGAGCTACATGCACACATGACAGTGCACCTAAATGGATTGGAAAAACACATGTGTCTCACTGGGTGCATGTTTACTCCCCGTGCAGGAAATTTCAAACATTGAGAATCTTGATTTTTAAAATCTAGTACATCCAAAACTTATTTGAAATTCATGAAACTTATCATGTTGTCATATGGACAGTAATACACTGTGGTATTGTACTTTTTTGTCAAATTTGAGACAAGTTTTGATGTAAATTTTATCTTCTTACAAACGGGAGATTATTAATTATTGGGAACCAATATCGCAAACGGATTATTTATTCGAACCGTGGGCGTTAGACAAACAATGGATACATGCCATGCTTCAGTTAAGTAATAAAGCGGCAGCATTAATCATCAAAATAGAAAAACAATATACGTGCCACCACGCGACCCCTGTGCCGTGCGAGCAGGCATGAGTTGATGGGAATCATGCGACCAGTCCGCTGCGCAGGCAGACCAGGAGGCGTGCGTGTAGGTGTGTGAATTGACGGGACGCGTGCTCGCTGTGCAGTGTCATCGGGAGGCGTGCGAGTAGTTGTGTGAAATGACGGTAGGCGTGCCAGCAGTCTGGTGCGCAGGCTCACCGGGAGGCGAGCCAGCAGTTTGACCGCCGCCCGCCTCTCTCCCACTACTCCATATTAATCGCACGCTCGAGCGGCCGTACCCCCATCTTCCCCGCACACACAATCCTCTCTCTCCGCCTGCATCCTCGGCACTGCTCTCAGTCCTCACCGTCGTCTGTGTATGAGGATGTCGCCGAAGCACCCCATCGGAGGGAGTGCTGACGCCGGCACTGTGGAAGCACCGGAGCACGGCTTGAAGATGGAGACAGAAGTTGCCGTCGCTGCCACCGAGGTCTTGCTGCACCTTGACGTCGTCGACGGCGTCGTGCTTCCACAGCCAGAGCCGGAGGTCCACACCGACTCCAGCGACGACCCCGGTGACAACTCCGCCGACGACTCCGGAGACGACTCCGACGACCACTCCGGCGACAACTCCGACGACAATGGACAACCGGTTAGTCATCTATACCCATTTATGTGTCAAACATATCCTAGGGTTTCTCTGGTTACTCCTGCCTCCCCCTTTTTGAAATAGAAATCCTATGGTTATGTTCTCTCAATCCATGAAATCTTAGTAAGTTTCGTTAGATCCGTGTAGTGTATTGATTGTTTGAATGGTCGAAATGAGAAGTGATTAGTTGTTTCATCTGTACAAATCATTTCTACTAATAATCCGACTAGGGTTAGTGTTTCGTGCTAATAATTCCTAGCCAGGGCTTGACAATTGATTTTTGAATGACCTAAATATATGCTTGTGCCATTTTTTTCAAGATTGATCTGTACATAGACGATTGTGCTTAAAAATTGAACCGTAATCTTTGGATATGTCTAAAAAAATAGCCATAAATTCCATAAATTCCTAATCCTACTTTATGGCATGTAAAAATTGATTTGATGCCAAATTTTGGGAACTGCCAAATGTTCACTAGAGATCAGTTTGTATTCCAAATTTGACGCTGCATTTTTTTACTATATGTATAGGTGTTATCTGACGATGTCGACAGCGAGGATGAAGATGTCCAGAGGAGGTACAAGAGGCAAATCCTCAGGGAGATTTATGCGGGAATTCATAACAAGCGTATTAGGACCTGGGACTGTGGCTTTCGATGCTCATTTTGCAACCAAAAGCTTCATGACGCGTATGAAAGTGTCCTAGCGCATGCAAGAGGATGAGTCGTTGGCTCCTTCAGGCAGAAGTATTCTCGTAGGGTGGCGCACGCCGCGTACGCGGAGTACCTGGAGAAGCTTCACGATCATGCCGGCAGATGAGATTGAACTATGTATGGCTATGTAGTGTCTTAATTATAAATGTGCTTGAGTATGTTTAATCTATGTTTACTTTTGTCTAAATGTGGGATATGGATGCAATCAGTTCGGTTGATGGAATCTACCTCCGTTCTGGTTTATTGGTCCCCTTTGTAATTTCTGTTAAATTTTGACCAAATATTTAATTGACAAAATGTTAGTGCTTGTCGGCAAAAATTATATCGTTGGATTCATATTTGAACATAGTGTTCAATGATAAATTTTTTTGGTGACATGCATAAACATTTGTTAGTTAAATCCTGGGTCAAAATTTGGCACAAATTACAAAGGGGACCAATAAACCAGGACGGAGGTAGTACGTCAATCACACACGGTTCTCAAATTGGAACCGTGTGCAATGACTTTCATTTTCCCACTTACGTCAATCACACACGGTTGGCTCTAGCAAACCGTTGCCTCCGAAACTCTTTGTGGGACAGAAAACCCTCACCACCCAATTCAAAAAAGAAAAAAGAAAATCCTCACCATCCCCACATCACAAAAACCCTCACCCCGCCCGCCACCCTCTCCGGTCCCCATTCACACCTTCACAAGCTCCTCTGCGACTCTGCATGGCACCGCCTATCGCCGCAGCAACCACTTAGCTCGATGCCTGTCGCCGCCGCCAGGCTGCCGGCAAACCCCACCGCATTTCACCACTTCCGCTTGCCGCCGCCTATCGCCATCGACTTTCTCGATGCTGCTCGCGGTCGACCCAGCTCCGCCCGATTGGGGAATCCACCGTATTGAGGGTTTTTTTCTCATGGACCACAAGGTAAATAATTTAATGAGATATTATCTCATCTCTTATCCCAGTTCATCTGCCTCCTTTAATCACCCGGCCGAAATCGCCGAGAATTCATTTTTATTCGAGCTGATTTGAGGGTTTTCTTTCATTCATAGAGTGTACAGTGCGCGGACACATCAGGACCGTGTGGCCTTGCTACTTCTTGAGCATGCGTTGGTTTTTCCCTTGAAGAGGAAAGGGTGATGCAGCAAAGTAGAGATAAGTATTTCCCTCAGTTTGAGAACCAAGGTATCAATCCAGTAGGAGGTACAAGCAAGTCTCCAATCTATGCACCTGCACAAACAATCAAACACTTGCACCCAACGCGATAAAGGGGTTGTCAATCCCTTCACAGTCACTTGCAAGGATGAGATCTGATAGAGATAGATATAAAAGATTACTAAAACGTAAAACAAAGTAAAAACAAATAAATTGCAGCAAGGTATTTTTGGGTTTTTTGGTTTATAGATCTGAAAATATATGATGGAAAATAGACCCCGGGGCCATAGGTTTCACTAGAGGCTTCTCTCTTGAAAGAAAATAATAGGGTGGGTGACCAAATTACTGTCGAGCAATTGATAGAAAAGCAAAAAGTTATGACGATATCCAAGGCAATGATTATGAATATAGGCATCACGTCCGTGTCAAGTAGACCGACTCCTTCCTGCATCTACTACTATTACTCCACACATCGACTGCTATCCAGCATGCATCTAGAGTATTAAGTTCAAAAGAATGGAGTAACGCCTTAAGTAAGATGACATGATGTAGAGGGATAAACTCAAGCAATATGATGAAAACCCCATCTTTTTACCCTTGATGGCAACAATACAATACGTGCCTCTCTACCCCTACTTTGTCACTGGGTGAGGACACCGCAAGATTGAACCCAAAACTAAGCACCTGTCCCATTGCAAGAAGAACCAATCTAGTTGGCCAAACCAAACCGATAATTCGAAGAGAAATACAAAGATATTAAATCATGCATATAAGAATTCAGAGAAGATTCAAATAATATTGATAGATAATCTGATCATAAATCCACAATTCAACAGATCTCGACAAACCCACCGCAAAAGAATATTACATTGGATAGATCTCCAAGAACATCAAGGAGAACATTGTATTGAAGATCAAAGAGAGACAAGAAGCCATCTAGCTACTAGCTATGGACCCGTAGGTCTGTGGTAAACTACTCACGCTTCATCGAAAGGGAAATAGGTTTGATGTAGAAACCCTCCGTGATCAAATCCCCCTCCTGCAGGATGCTAGAAAAGGCCCCAAGATGGGATCTCACGGGTACAGAAGGTTGCAGCGGCTGAAAAGTATTTTTGTGGATGCTTCAGGTCGTTTGGTAATATTTCTGAATTTATAGGCCAAGAATTAGGGTTGGAGGAGGCTTGTGGCCGCCTCGGGACTCCTCTGACTTCATCTCCAAGTCCTACGTGTGTCTTCTGGTCCAAGAAAAATCATCACGAAAGTTTTATTCCGTTTGGTATTCCTTTTCTGTAAAACTCAAAAACAAGGAAAAAACAGAAATTGGCACTGGGCTCTGGGTTAATAAGTTAGTCCCAAAAATAATATAAAATAGCATATTAATGCATATAAAACATCCAAAATAGATAATATAATAGCATGGAGCAATAAAAAATTATAGATACGTTGGAGACATATCAAGCATCCCCAAGCTTAATTCCCGCTCGTCCTCGAGTAGGTAAATGATAAAAACATAATTTTTGATGTGGAATGCTACCTAACATATTTATCCATGTAATTTTCTTTATTGTGGCATGAATATTCAGATCCTAAGATTCAAAACAAAAGTTTAATATTGACATTAAAACAATAATACTTCAAGCATACTAATAAAGCAATCGTGTCTTCTCAAAATAACATGGCCAAAGGAAGTTATCCCTACAAAATCATATAGTCTGGCTATGCTCCATCTTCATCACACAAAGTATTAAATCATGCACAATCCTGATGACAAGCCAAGCAATTGTTTCATACTTTTGATGTTCTCAAATTTTTTCAACTTTCACGCAATACATGAGCGTGAGCCATGGATATAGCACTATAGGTGGAATAGAATATGGTGGTTGTGGAGAAGATTAAAAGAAGGAGATAGTATTACATCAACTAGGCATATCAACGGGCTATGGAGATGCCCATCAATAGATATCAATGTGAGTGAGTAGGGATTGACATGCAATGGATGCACTAGAGCTATAAGTGTATGAAAGCTCAAAAAGAAACTAAGTGGGTGTGCATCCAACTTGCTTGCTCATGAAGACCTAGGGAAATTTGAGGAAGCCCATCATTGGAATATACAAGCCAAGTTCTTATAATGAAAATTTCCCACTAGTATATGAAAGTGACAACATAGGAGACTCTATAGTGAAGATCATGGTGCTACTTTGAAGCACAAGTGTGGTAAAAGGATAGTAGCATTGTCCCTTCTCTCTTTTCTCTCATTTTTTTTTCTTTTTTTGTATTTGGGCTTATTTTGGCCTCTTTTATTTTTTTCAAAGTCCGGAGACTCATCCCAACTTGTGAGGGAATCATAGCTTCCATCATCCTTTCCTCACATGGGACAATGCTCTAATAATGATGATCATCACACTTTTATTACTTACAACTCAAGAATTACAACTCGATTCTAGAACAAAATATGACTCTATATGAATGCCTCCGGCGGTGTACCGGGATGTGCAATGATCAAGAGAGACATGTATAAAAAATATGAACGGTGGCCTTGCCACAAATACTATGTCAACTACATGATCATGCAAAACAATATGACAATGATGAAGCGTGTCATAATAAACGGAACGGTGGAAGTTGCATGGCAATATATCTCGGAATGGCTATGGAAATTCCATAATAGGTAGGTATGGTGGCTGTTTTGAGGAAGGTATATGGTGGGTTTAATGCACCGGCGAAAGTTGCGCGGTACTAGAGAGGCTAACAATGGTGGAAGGGTGAGAGTGCGTATAATCCATGGACTCAACATTAGTCATAAAGAACTCACATACTTATTGCAAAAGTCTATTAGCTATCGAAACAAAGTACTACACGCATGCTCCTAGGGGAATAGATAGGTAGGAAAAGACCATCGCTCGTCCCCGACCACCACTCATAAGGAAGACAATCAATAAATAAATCATGCTCCGACTTCATCACATAATGGTTCACCATACGTGCATGCTATGGGAATCACAAACTTTAACACAAGTATTTCTACCAATCCACAATTACTCACTAGCATGACTCTAATATCACCGTCTTTATATCTCAAAACAAATGCAAGGAATCAAACTTCTCATAGTATTCAACGCTCTTTATATGAAAGTTTTTATTATATCCCTCTTGGATGCCTATCATATTAGGACTAAATTCATAACCTAAGCAAATTACCATGCTGTTTAGAGACTCTCAAAATAATATAAGTGAAGCATGAGAGTTCAACAATTTCTATAAAATAAAGCCACCGTCGTGCTCTAAAAAGATATAAGTGAAGCGTTGAACAGTCGTCCGTCCGTGACGTTTCTCGCTGGTTCTGGCGTCTTCCTGGCAACTGAGTGCGCGATCTCGTCGGCGATTTCTGCCGCTGAATCTCCACCAAAATCATCAATACACACAAATCCATGCCTTGTTCCTCATTCCTCCTGGCTCGTGCTTAGATCCCAGCGAGGAAGAGAAAATTTTGAACCTCAGCGAGGAAGAGAAAATTAAATCATGCCTGCTCCTTTGGCGATGGTGGCAAGAGAGGAATAGAGCAAATGCAGGAAATGAAATTAAATCTTCTGATGAAATATGTCATTCTATTAACTATCTTCTTATGCAATTTTCTAAGGTAAGGCGAGAGGGGAGAATACAAGAACAACAACAAAAACAAAGATGGTCCAGACCTCCACTGAAGATCTTGAAAATCAACACCGACGACGCCTACATGAAGGAATCTAATTCTGGAGGGTGGGGCTTGGTTATCAGGAATGATTGTGGTATGGTGATAGCAGCTGGTGCGGTAAATTTAGAGCAAGTTTTGGATGCACTTCACTTGGAGGCAATGGCAATGTTGCATGCCATAAACGCAGCTATCCAGATGGGTTGTTACTGTGTGATAATAGAGACTGACTCTGTGCAACTGGAGTCATCAGTGAACAATGAAGACCATGATCTCTCTACATTAGGAGCTATCTTCAAAGATATTAAGTTTCAACTGAGAGTGGGCTTCAATCATGTAACTGTTGTGTCTTGTCCTAGAACTTGTAATGTAGTGGCACACTGTTTAGCTGCGTATGGTGCTAAACTAGGAGCTGGCACATGTGAGATTTGGCTCGATGAGTATCCAGAATTTGTAAATGACGCTGTTGCTGGCGACTTGTCCAACGCTGGTGCTTAATGGAATGTTTCGTGTTCCTTTCAAAAAAAGGATATAAGTGAATCACTAGAGCAAATTGCTTAGCTCAAAAGATATAAGTGAAGCACAAAGAGTATTCTAATAAATTCACGAGTCATGTGTGTCCCTCTCAAAAGGGTGTGTACAGAAAGGATGATTGTGGCAAACTAAAAAGCAATGACTCATATCATACAAGACGCTCCAAGCAAAACACATATCATGTGGTGAATAAAAATATAGCCTCAAGTAAATTTACCAATGGATTGAAGACGAAAGAGGGGATGCCATCCGGGGCATCCCCAAGCTTAGATGCTTGTTTGTCCTTGAATATTACCTTGGGGTGCCTTGGGCATCCCCAAGCTTAGGCTCTTGCCACTCCTTATTCCATAGTTCATCAAATCTCTACCCAAAACTTGAAAACTTCACAACACAAAACTCATCAGAAAACTTATGAGATCCGTTAGTATAAGAAAATAAATCACCACTTTTTGGAACTGTTGTGAACTCATTATTTATTTATATTGGTGTAATATCTACTGTATTCCAACTTTTCCATGGTTCATACCCCGCAATACTACCCATAGATTCATCAAAACAAGCAAACAACACATAGAAAATAGAATCTGTCAAAAACAGAACAGTCTGCGAAGATCTAAATTGTTCTCATACTTATGTAACTCCAACAATTCTGAAAAATTAGGACAACAGATAAAATTTGTATATAAATCTTGTGTAATAAATTCAGAGTTTTCACACGCTCTAGTGCATTTAAACAATTCTGTTACTGGACGCAAAAGTTTCTGTTTTTCAGCAAGATCAAATCAACTAACACCGTAAGCCATCCCAAAGGTCTTACTTGGCTCAAACACTAATTAAAACACCAAAACACAATTACTACAGAGGTAATAATGTGTATTATCATAAAAAAAAGATATTGGGTTGTCTCCCAACAAGCGCTATTCTTTAAAGCCTTTTAGCTAGGCGTTGATAATTCTAGTGATGCTCACATAAAAGACAAAAAATTGAAGCACAAAGAGAGCATCACATAGCATGCGAAAAACAAGTTTAAGTCTAACATACTTCCTATGCATAGGCATTTTATAGGGAAAAGATTTATCAAGACAAGCAAAAACTAGCATATGCAAGGAAGAAGAAAGAAACAATAGCAATCTCAACGTAACGAGAGGTAATTTAGTAACATGAAAATTTCTACAACCATATTTTCCTCTCTCATAATAATTTACATGTAGGATCATAATTAAATTCAACAATATAGCTATCACATGAAATTTTCTCTACATGATCATGCATGGAAAGTTGACACTCTTCCAAAATAGTGGGATTTTCACCAAATAAAGTCATGACCTCTCCAAGCCCACTTTTATCAAAAAATTCATAAGATTGATCATACTCCAAAGTAGTGGGATCATGATTACCTAGAGTTGGCACTCTTCCAAACCCACTTTCAATATTATTGCAAACACTATTATCATGAGACTTAAATAAATTCTCAAGATCATAAGAAGAATCACCCCAATCATGATCATTGCAATATGTAGTGGACATATCAAAATTAGCATCCCCAAGCTTAGGGTTTTGCATATTATTAGCACAATTGACATTAATAGGATTTATGGTAACATCATTGCAATCATGCTTTTTATTCAAGGAGCTATCGTGAATCACTTCATAAATTTCTTCTTTTAACACTTCATCACAATTTTCAGATTCATGAATTTCAAGCAAAACTTCATAAAGATAATCTAGTGCACACAACTCACAACCAATTGGTTCAGCATAATTGGATCTCTTAAAAAGATTAGCAAGTGGATGAGGATCAATAAACCGTTTGCTTTCTGATTTTCAATAAATACATAATTATACCAAGCGAACGAGCAAACGAGCCAAAACATAAAAGGCAAACGAAAAGAAGGCAAATAAAAAGGCAAATATTTTTGTGTTTTTCTGAAAACATTTTATAAGTGGGGAGAGGAAAACGAGAGGCAAATGGCAAATAATATAATGCAAGAGATGAGCGTTTATGGTGGGTACTTGGTAGGCTTGATGTAGAACCTCCCCGGCAACGACGCTAGAAATTCTTCCTGCTACTTCTTGAGCTTGCGTTGGTTTTTCCCTTGAAGAGGAAAGGGTGATGCAGCAAAGTAGAGATAAGTATTTCCCTCAGTTTGAGAACCAAGGTATCAATCTAGTAGGAGGTACAAGCAAGTCTCCAATGTATGCACCTGCACAAATAATCAAACACTTGCACCCAACGCGATAAAGGGGTTGTCAATCCCTTCACATTCACTTGCAAGGATGAGATCTGATAGAGATAGATTTAAAAGATTACTAAAACGTAAAACAAAGTAAAAACAAATAAATTGCAGCAAGGTATTTTTGGGTTTTTTGTTTTATAGATCTGCAAATATATGATGGAAAATAGACCCGGGGGCCATATGTTTCACTAGAGGCTTCTCTCTTGAAAGAAAATAATACTGTGGGTGAACAAATTACTATCGAGCAATTGATAGAAAAGCGAAAAGTTATGACGATATCCAAGGCAATGATTATGAATATAGGCATCACGTCCGTGTCAAGTAGACCGACTCCTGCCTGCATCTACTACTATTACTCCACACATCGACCGCTATCCAGCATGCATCTAGAGTATTAAGTTCAAAAGAACAGAGTAACGCCTTAAGTAAGATGACATGATGTAGAGGGATAAACTCAAGCAATATGATGAAAACCCCATCTTTTTACCCTTGATGGCAACAATACAATACGTGCCTCGCTACCCCTACTTTGTCACTGGGTGAGGACACCGCAAGATTGAACCAAAACTAAGCACCTCTCCCATTTCAAGAAGAACCAATCTAGTTGGCCAAACCAAACCGATAATTCGAAGAGAAATACAAAGATATCAAATCATGCATATAAGAATTCAGAGAAGATTCAAATAATATTCATAGATAATCTAATCATAAATCCACAATTCATCGGATCTCGACAAACACACCGCAAAAGAATATTACATCGGATAGATCTCCAGGAACATCGAGGAGAACATTGTATTGAAGATCAAAGAGAGAGAAGAAGCCATCTAGCTACTAGCTATGGACACGTAGGTCTGTGGTAAACTACTCACGCTTCATCGGAAGGGCAATAGGATTGATGTAGAAGCCCTCCGTGATCGAATCCCCCTCCGGCAGGATGCCGGAAAAGGCCCCAAGATGGGATCTCACGGGTACAGAAGGTTGCGGCGGCGGAAAAGTATTTTGGTGGATGCTTCTGGTCGTTTGGGAATATTTCTGAATTTATAGGCCAAGAATTAGGGTTGAAGGAGCTCCGAGGGACCCACAAGCCCTCAGGGCGCGCCCCCTAGGGCGCACCCCTGAGGCTTGTGGCCGTCTCGGGACTCCTCTGACTTCATCTCCAAGTCCTACGTGTGTCTTCTGGTCCAAGAAAAATCATCGTGAAAGTTTTATTCCGTTTGGACTCCGTTTGGTATTCCTTTTCTGTAAAACTCAAAAACAAGGAAAAAACAGAAACTGCCACTGGGCTCTGGGTTAATAAGTTAGTCCCAAAAATAATATAAAATAGCATATTAATGCATATAAAACATCCAAAACAGATAATATAATAGCATGGAACAATAAAAAATTATAGATATGTTGGAGACGTATCAGGCCTCGGCCAGACATCCATGGAGTTCCATCTCACCGTACCAGATGACATAAGGATGCGCGCGGTATGTTCAATCTCACCCTAAATCGGTTGGCATGGCCTACTTTCCTGAACATAAACTATATATTGCTACATTTGGATAAAAGGTGCCACATGCAGCATATACGTCAAAGGGGATTTTTTTCCTCTTCTTTCTATATTAGGCAAATTAATGATGTATTGTTCTTTCGATTACTCTCATATTTCCATGACATCATGGTTACCCTATCTGCTTAATTATAGATTTTTGTCCTTTGATTTCAACTACTGTATAGTTCTTTCAATTTCGCCCATATTTGCATGTTACCATATTCTTTAACAATCCTACCATTTTCTGCAGCGCGTCCCTTGCTATGCAACAACATCTGTAGTACACAATCTTGCCCTTTACATAAATCAAGACTGCAGGGATGTCATACTGAACACAAACCATGGATTTACAATCGTTGCTTCTGTAAGACTTGATGAATGTGGTCACTCCTATTTTGCCACGGGCCTTTGGACAGAAATTTTGAAGTTTTATGTACTGAAAACTGGCACTAAAATTGCACTGCACATTAAAGAGCCTGGTCATGAGATATATGCTAACTTTCCCGACGATATCATCCGTTCAGACTTTGTTCGAAGTAAGTGTTCTTTTCAAGTATCTGCATGTTGACTTACCCAGCAATATCGAAGGAATTGTGTAGTATTTAAGCAACCAATTGTTATTCCATTTTCTTACTCTATTCCTACCTACTAACTTCTAGTTACCAATACACTTTCCTGTTGCCCTATTTTAACTAAATATTTCATGTACTCCTACTTCTATCAGAAAGCACCGCTGACGAGGAGACTCCGGAGGTGGAGAACGGGGCTGCCAACAAGAGGAGGCGGGTCGAGCAAGACCCGCAAGCGACTCCAGCAGGCCTAGACTACATCAGCAGCCTCCCCGATGATATGTTGATAGTCATCATCTCCCTCGTCCCAATCAAATATGGGGCACGGACAACCGTCCTTTCCCGGCGATGGCGCCCCCTATGGCACTCCACCCCTCTTGACCTCATCGACACCCATGAGCTCTGCCATGGCTATCGCAAAAGCTTGGATGCGTTCTCCCAGATCCTCGGCAGTCACCATGGCCCAACCATAGGCCTTAGCATGGGCAAGTTCCGTTCCAACGGCAAGGACCGAGCCAAGATTGACGAGTGGTTCCAATCCCCCACCCTAGATCAGCTAGAGGATCTCACTTTTAATGATGGGCATATGCGCCCGCTGCCAACGTCCGCGCTCCGCCTCGCGCCCACGATGCGCGTCGCCAAGTTCATGAACTGCCATCCCCCCTTAATGACGCGCCCGCTCTTATTCTACCATGACTGAAGGACCTCGAGCTCGTCGCCGTCTGCCTCCCAAATGGTGACATGGAGCAACTGCTCCGCGGCTGTACTGCACTTGAGTACCTTCGTCTTCAGGCGATCAATGGGTTGAGTAGCTTCCACATCACCTCCATGATTCTCTGAACTATTTATGTGTGTTGCTGGTGCTGCAACAAGACATCACAAAATGGGTACCACAGTATGGTCCTTGAGGACACACCTTCACTAGAGAGATTACTTGTAGTTGATCAAGAAGGTCCAACAAGAATCAATGTCATTTCTACGTCAAAATTGACAGTGGTGGGCTACTCGTCTGACAAATACTCCGAACTTGTTATTGGATCCACACCCGTCCAGGTACAACAGTCGCCTTCTACCTCTCCTTCTTGAAATTAACATTATTTCTAATTTTGAAGATGTATGTTCGTCTATCATCCAGAAAATGATTCCGATAAGCTTGACCCTGAATCTGCGCACACTGAAGGTCTTGGCACTAAAATCTATCGGCCCCAACCTGGACCAAGTTGTCAGTTTTCCTGAGATGCTTTCTGTGCCTGGAGAAGCTATATATCGAGGTGATGTTCCTTTCCTGTTAAATGTTAACCATAAGGGAGTTCAATTTTTGACACCTTTTCCCAAGTTTACAATGACAATGTACTATGATTTCTGAAGGAATTTTCGAGGATTTCAGTACATACATGTCCCCCCCATATTGGTTGCTTGATCCATATGGTTACAATCCATAAGTATTTCTCCTTTGGATTCATCTGTACTAGTTTTCTTAGGGAATTTTTCATCCACTCCAACCTCTTGTGAAGAAGGCTACATTTTTCTAGATTGTAATCAAATGCCCATGTTAACCATGTCGGATCAAAGATGGGACGTTAGTGCATTTTACGAATCCTGCAAACCAAATAGGCCTGTAGTAGTGTTCAAAACTGCATGTAGGCACTAACACGTTTTCTTCTTTTGCAGATAAGATTAGGCTCGGTGGTGGATAATGTGATACAATATAACAATCACATCGAATGCCTAGATCTGCATCTCTCAGAAATTACTTTGAACTCATACCGAGGGACCTTATCAGAGATTATATTCGCCAGGTTCTTTGTTGTCAGAGCAAGGGTGCTAAAGGGAATGAGGTTTGCCCTACATTTATTTCGCAAAAATGAATGGTTTGTTGATCAACGCTGGCGGCTGCGGCAGAATGGAAAAGGCTCCAAAAAAGCTAAATTTCATTTTGGAACTTCAAATGACAGAGTAATCGGAAGTCATTGTGTCAACCCCATACATGACTTCTCAGTGGCTGATCCCTTTGCAAAAATGATGAGGTTTCGAAACCAGACTTACAAGTGGTAATATTAGTTTGAACCTCTCTTATATCCATGTTCAGCAGATCAGCGCGGGCATTTGTAGCTGAATGAGCTGAATTTCATTTCTAATATCAGTTTGAACCTTGTAATCTTCGAATTTGAGCCATATAACTCTGGAATTTGAACCTTGTAATATTTCGAGCTTTTGTGGTACAATCGTTGAAATGGCATCGTATGAGACTCGTATATTGGTAGTACTATTTTGATCTTAATATGCAATGGACTTAGATTTTATTAACCATTCTCGAATGTGTTTCCCTTGTCGATCTCATCGCAAATGATCTGTATAGCTAACTCGGCTGCGATCTTCGACATTATTGCACACACTTGGTTTCTTCAACCGTGTGCCCTGTAGAGCGCAGAATTAATTATCGCACTCGAGTGTCCATCATCACCCTTCTGTGTAACTTTGACCTCATCAGCCACGGGTAAACTTATGATCGAAGTCATTCCACACACTTCATTTTTACAAAGCTTTTTGCCAATAAACACCCACGATTTCTTCCTCTTCTAGCCGACACGTGGCCAAACTAGCCGAGCGGGAAGCTTGCGTGGTAAACTACGTGATTGCGTGGGAACAGGCTCACCAACGATACATATGGTGCCTCTTCGAGCCCACGCGTGGTCAAATAAAATGCGTGTGGGGTGCTCACGCGTGCACTGGAATTCTCCGCTATGAATGCGGTGACAAGACGTGACGATTACAGGCCGACATGCCCCCATTTATTATAGCGGCCATTTAACCCTTGTTCCTCTTCAACCTTTCGATCGCGCCCCAGTATTGCAAGAAGCGCTCCCACCATGGCAAATTCTTAGAGGGTCGGGTATCCTGTGCGGCTCCCATGGCGCTCCGAGCGGCTGACGACGACGAGCAACAGTTCACCATGCATGCCGTGGTGGACACCCACAGAAGTTTCATGGAGCTCTCGGCGGTGTACACCAACAACCCGGTCTGGTTGGAGCACTCCATCCACATCATGGAGCTGTTGCTTGCTGAGGAGAAGTACAAGGTGGTCGGGTTTGACCTCGAGTACACCCGCGCTCGTGCCAGGTCTCGTCCCAAGGTCGCAGTCTCCCAGATGTGCGTGCGCAATCACGTCCTCGTCTACCACTACTACCTGGCCACAAGGCCTTGCAAGTGTTTCGCCAGGTTTGTTGATAGCCCTCACTACATGTTCGCTATGGTGGACATCACCAACGATGTAAAGGTGCTCAAGAATTCAGGCATCGCCAGCCAGAATCTTCTCGACATCCAGGGCCAATACAAGATCTGGGGCAGCAAGGAGCATGAGAAGGACTCACTGGTTCACCTCGCCGAGGCCATCATCGACCCCTACTATAGAGACATGAAGGATTCCTGTAACGAGGACAAGCGTGCCTGGCACTCGGCCTGGATGGAGAAACTCGACAAAGCTCACATCGTGTACGCGGCCAAGGAGGCGTACACGAGCTATGAGATGTACAGGCAGATCATTGACATGAGGAAGTGCCTCCTTCCCCAAAACGGCTAGGGATCCAGCCGGAAGCAGAGCAATGGCAAGCGTCATCGCAACAAGATGTAGATGATTAGATGCTCGTTTCTCCTAGTTTAGTATGCATGTAATTGCTTACTTCGGTGTGTGGAAATCTTATGTGTGTAGTCACTTATGTAATTGTATGCTTAATTTGGTTATGCAATGCTGTTCTTATAAGTATATATGTTGATGTTCTGTAGACAGGGCAAATCACATCGCACACGGACTAAACAATAGAACCTGACGGTGATGATTTCATCAATCACTCACAATTGTATACCAGCAATCATTTGCTCACAACACACACGTCTTGGTAACAGGAATCGTCTGTGTTGTTAACGGTCTTCCCACACATTTTTGATTACAGACATGTTTGCCGCGTATCACACACATCTTGTTAAGTTGAACCATTTCTGTTCTCTTGGCTCAACGCAAACAGTTCATCCGAGTGAGCTGTATGACGTATATCGCACACACCTTCACCTGGTTGACCGTTTCTTTTGTTGGGAAACATTGCATGGAAAACAGAAAAAATTCTATGCACACGCAAGATCTATCGAGGAGATGCATAGCAATGAGAGGGGAGAGTGTGTCTATGTACCCTCGTAGACCGTAAGCAGAAGCGTTTGACAACGCGGTTGATGTAGTCGAACTTCTTCGTGTTCCAACCGATCGAGCACCGAATGTGCGGCACCTCCGCGTTTAGCACACGTTCAGCTCGATGATGTCCTCCGCCTTCTTTATCCAGCAAGATGGCGAGGTAGTGGATGAGTTCCGGCAGCACGACGGCGGGGTGACGGTGATGGTGAAGCAATCTCCGCAGGGCTTCGCCTAAGCACTACGAAAATATGACCGGGGGTGTAAACGGTGGAGGAGGGCGCCGCACACGGCTAAGTGATTATTGTGCTTGTCCTAGGCACCCCTCTCCCACATATATATAGGTGGGGGGAGGAGGGAGTAGCTAGGAGGGCGCCCCAAGTAGGCCGAATCCTACTTGGGGTCCTCCCCAAGTGGCGCCCCCCTTTTCTTATTTGCCGGAGAAGAAAGGAAAGGAGGGAAGAGAGACGGAAGGGGAGGCCGAATCCTCCCCCCTTTCCTTTCCTGTAGCGACCCGACCCGAATGGATCGAATCTCCGTGTTCAAGTGTCATCCCTGGATCGGTAATGCTGACACACACAGTACTTGAGGGATTTATAACAGAGTGCAATCACACACTTATTACATCGAATGTCTCAAAAGAGAACTGATTACAATAAATATGGCTTAAGGCCATCTAAATAAGATAACAGCGGAAGGCTTGGAAGATAAAGTGAGTCCATCAACTCCAACGGCATAGCTGGGTGCACGACAACGACCTAGCACACCTTACTCTTCGTCTGAAAAGTCTGCAACATGATACGTTGCAGCCCGAAACGGGTCAGCACATGGAATATGCTGGCAATATAACACAGTAGAGCAATGAACAGAATAATTGCTAATACTACATGCATATTTGGCTAGTGGAAAAGCTCTAGTGTTATACTGTTTTGCGAAAAGCCAATTTTTCCCTACAACAAAGGAATATATTTTATTTAACTATCATGGTGGTTGTTGAACATTGAGAAGGTAAATCCCCCTCTCAATCCCAATTAAAAGTAATTATTAATCCCAACCAATTTAATTTAGAGTGATGGGATTCAATATGATGATCCAAGAACCAGATACTCAAGATGTCCATAACCGGGGACACGGCTAATCATGATTAGTTTGTACACTCTGCAGAGGTTTGTGCACTTTTCCCCACAAGACTCGATCTCCTCCGTTGGATTTCTCGCACTACATGGTGTTTGAGAAACGGATGACCGAGACACAGTCTTTCAGAAACATTTACTCTTTACTCTGGGTAGACAGTTACACCTACTTTCCCCTACATCTGCTAGCCTACCACTGAAAGAGGTCATGTAACATACTCAACTATGCTAGAGCCCATAATAGCTTGTGGCTGCACACGGAAGTCTCTAGCATGAATAATCTTATGATCCCTTTGAGCCTGGGTGGCGGACCGTAGGAGGATCACACGGTATATCCCCGGGATCTCCTAGGACAACACTGGTATATCCCCAGGTGCCCAAACAAGCAATCCACCCAGATGTGTATTAAAGTTGCCACCTTAAGTTGAACCATTAATTAAAAATCTCACATCTGTCATGGATACACTCAAAACCCAATCCACGTCTACGAGCATAGCATGGCAACATAAGCATAGCGTGGAAGTAACTCCCAAGGGTTTTATAATAAAAGGGCAATAGGTTCTACCTCATCATCTACTTCCCAATACCCACAAGTTAATCACATCCTAGTCATGTAGTGTTTGAGGATAAAACTAATGCATAAAACTGGGTATAGAAGAAGTATGATCAATGTGTTACTTGCCTTGCTGACGATCTGCAAATCCTAGAGACTCGTAGTAGCACGCTTCGCACTCCGGGAATTCTATCGCAAACAAACAATAGCATACATAAGCAATCAAGCGAAGATGCACGGGTAAAACCCAAATGAGAAGACCTAACCAGAAAGTTCAACTGAAGAACTCCGGTTTGCAAAAAGAATCGAATCAAACGGAGCAACGAAACTCAAACTGCGAAAGAAACAAGCTTCGATTACTAATCTGGACTAAAGTCAAATTTTACAGTAGCAAAAACTTGTTTAAGTTGGTTAAACAGAAAGAGGGCTTCGAGACGAAGATCTAGGCGCTTGAATCGCCTGATTCCGACAAACGAGCGAAAAGTTATACTAAAACGAAAATCGGATCAGAAATCGCGATCGAAAATAATCGCGGAAAATCCGAGAAAAAGAAAACTAACGAACAGGCTAACGAACGAACGTTCGCTGTCTGCGGTTAAACGGTGAAAACCGTTCGTTAAAACGAACGTACGGACGAACGTCCGCTAAATAACTAAACCGACGGAAAACCAATCTAAAAAGAATAAACCGGAATTTAAAAAAAAACCGAATCTAGATCTAGGGTTTAAACAAAAACCGAACGGTTTTTCTCATGAAAACCGACGGCGGCGGCGGCTACCTCCGGCAGTCGGCGGGACAGCGGCGGCGGCGAGGCGACGGGGCGGGGCGCGCGCGGTGCGGCGGGCGGCGCGACGCGGGCGGCGGCAGCGCCGTCCGGCAGCGGCGAGCGGCGGCAGCGGCAGCAGCAGCGTGCGGCGGCGCGGCGGCGGGGCTGGTCGAGAGAGAGAGGGGGGCGGAGCGGGCGGCATATAAAGGGCCGGGGGGGGCGACTTGGGCGAGGGGGCGACGAGGCGGCGGCGTCCCGGACTCCGGCGGAGTCCGGCTCGGCTACGGGGAGGAAAGGCGGCGGCGGCCTGCTGGGCCGGCTGGGCTTCGGCCCAGTTCGGTCCGGCGGAATTTTTTAAAAAAAAAATAATTCCGCGCAGAAAAACAAATAAAAGAAATACTAAACGGACTCCAAAATTCCCGAAATAAATTTTCCCCGTCCTCTAAAAATCTCCCGGACAAGGTAAACATTTATTTGGGACTCTAATGCAATTTTGAAAAATGCATATTTTTTCTAAATCCAAATAAAATTGCAATAAAAATCCAAATAAAATATTTATTTGATTTTAATATTTTTCCTCCAATATTCCATTTATTTTGGAGAAGTCATATTATCTCCTCTCATATATTTTTAATATGAAATATTTTCGGAGAGAAAAATAGTTAAACCAAATTGATCCCTGTTTCAATATTTGAGAAAATTCAAATATGAAAACGGTGAAATCCCCAACTCTCTCCGTGGTCCTTGAGTTGCTCAGGATTTCGAGGATCGCAAAATGAAATGCAATAAAATATGATATGCATGGATGACCTATGCATAACATTCCAAATTAAAAATTTGGGATGTTACAAACCTACCCCCTTAAGATGAATCTCGCCCTCGAGATTCGGGTTGGCCAGAAAATAGGTGCGGGTGGTCCTTCCGGAGGTCTTCTTCGCGCTCCCAGGTGGCTTCATCTTCGGTATGGTGACTCCACTGAACTTTGCAAAACTTGATAACTTTGTTGCGTGTAACTCGGCTGGCAAACTCGAGAATCTTGACGGGTTTCTCCTCGTAGGTTAGATCACTATCCAATTGAATTGCTTCTAGGGGCACTGTATCTCTTAGAGAAATATCAGCCATCTCCGCATGGCACTTCTTCAACTGGGAAACATGAAACACATCATGAACTCCTGACAGTCCTTCGGGCAGTTCCAACTTGTAGGCAACTTCACCCATACGTTCCGATACTCGGTATGGTCCTACAAACCTCGGGGCTAACTTTCCTTTAACTCCAAAACGTTTCACTCCTCGTAAGGGTGATACTCGTAGATATGCTCTGTCTCCGACTTCATAGGTTACCTCCTTGCGTTTTGGATCGGCATAACTCTTCTGTCTGGACTGGGCTACTTTCAGTCTATCTCGAATCAGCTTAACCTTCTCTTCGGATTCCTTAATCAAATCCGGTCCAAACAACTGACGGTCTCCAACTTCATCCCACATCAACGGTGTTCTGCACCTCCTTCCATACAAAGCCTCGAAAGGTGCCATCTTCAAACTGGCTTGGTAGCTGTTGTTGTATGAGAACTCCGCGTAGGGCAAATTGTCATCCCAACTAGATCCATAATCTAGCGCACAAGCTCTTAACATGTCCTCCAGAATCTGATTGACTCTCTCGTCTGTCCATCTGTCTGCGGATGAAAAGCTGTACTAAACTCTAGCCTGGTTCCCAATGTCTGGTGTAGTTGGCGCCAAAACTTTGAAGTAAACTGGGTTCCTCTATCTGATACGATGGTCCTCGGAACTCCGTGCAGACATACGATCCTGGTCATATATATCTTGGCCAACTTCGCACTCGTATATGTGGTTTTCATTGGGATAAAGTGAGCTACTTTGGTCAAACGATCCACTACTACCCAGATAGAATCATATCCTGATCGGGTCCTGGGTAATCCGGTGATGAAATCCATGCCAAGTTTATCCCACTTCCATTCGGGTATTGGCATAGGCTGTAGCAATCCTGCGGGCTTCTGATGCTCTGCCTTCACTCTCTGACATACATCACATACGGCTACATACTCAGCAATATCCCTCTTCATACCCGTCCACCAGAAACGCTCTTTTAAGTCCAAATACATCTTGGTGTTTCCGGGGTGTATCGAGTATGGCGAGTCATGAGCCTCCTGTAGTATCAACTTCCTGATCTCGGCATTATTGGGTACATACACACGGTCCTCAAACCATAAGGTGTCGTGCTCATCTTCACGAAAACCTTTGGCTTTTCCTTTGCGCATTCTATCCTTTATCTCGGCAATTTCTTTGTCCTCTTTCTGAGCTTCTCGAATCCTTCCCAATAATGTTGACTGAACTTCCATAACTGCAACAAAACCTCTAGGGACTATCCCCAAACGAAACTCCCTGAGATCTTCGGATAACCCCTTTGGTAAACCTCCGCTTTTGAGGGTATTGACATAACTCTTCCGGCTCAAAGCGTCTGCTACGACATTGGCTTTTCCTGGATGATAATGCAACTTCATATCATAATCCTTTATAAGTTCCAACCATCTCCTCTGCCTGAGGTTCAGCTACTTCTGAGTGAAAATATACTTCAAGCTCTTGTGATCCGTGTACACATCACAACGATTCCCAATAAGAAAATGTCTCCAAGTCTTAAGTGCATGAACTACAGCTGCTAACTCCAAGTCATGCGTGGCATAATTCAACTCATGCGGCCGAAGCTGACGTGAGGCATATGAAACAACTCTTCCTTCCTGCATAAGTACTCCTCCCAGTCCTAAGCGAGAAGCGTCGCAATACACTTGGAAATCCTTGCGTATATCTGGCAGAATCAGAACTGGGGCTGTAACCAAACGTTTCTTCAGTTCCTGAAAACTTGCCTCACATTCATCTGTCCATTTGAACTTAGTGTCCTTCTTCAGTAACTCCGTCATAGGCTTCGCAATCTTAGAAAAATTCTCGATAAATCTCCGATAATATCCTGCAAGTCCAAGAAAACTGCGGATCTCCCCCACTGAGGTGGGTGCCAACCACTCAGTGACAGACTAAACCTTAGTGGGGTCTACTGCTATACCTTCGCCCGATATAACATGTCCAAGAAATCCAACTTCCTTCAACCAAAACTCACATTTGCTGAACTTGGCATACAACTGATGTTCCCTGAGCTTCTCGAGAACTAAACGCAGATGCTCCTTGTGCTCCTCTTCATTCTTTGAGTATACCAAGATATCATCAATGAACACCACGACAAACTTATCCAAGAACTCCATGAACACCTTGTTCATCATACTCATGAAATAGGCAGGGGCATTAGTCAATCCAAATGACATAACTGTGTACTCATATAGCCCATACCGGGTGGTGAAGGCTGTCTTAGGTATATCCTGTTCTCGGATCTTCAGCTGGTGATACCCTGATCTCAGATCGATCTTGGAGAACACTTTAGCTCCTTGCAACTGATCAAACAAATCATTAATCATTGGCAGTGGGTACTTGTTCTTAATCGTCACTTCATTCAATGCGCGATAATCAACAACCATTCTCAAGGATCCATCCTTCTTCTCAACTAAGAGCACTGGGGCTCCCCACGGTGATGAACTTCGTCGAATGTAACCTTTCTCCGATAATTCCTTGATCTGCTTCTTAATCTCCTCCAGATCATTTGCGGGCATCCGGTATGGTCTCTTTGATATTGGTCCGGTGCCTGGCAACAACTCTATCAAGAATTCAATGTCTCGATCCGGCGGCATGCCTGGTAACTCCTCTGGAAATACATCTGGGTAATCCTTCACAATAGGCACCTCCTCCTGAACAACTCCCGTGAGAGAATTTACTTGGCTCCTTCTAGGCACATGCCTAGATACATACTTGATCCTTTTTCCCTCCGGGGTGGTAAGCGAAATTGACTTACTCGCACAATCGATGCTTCCTCCATACATCGATAGCCAATCCATGCCTAGTATCACATCCAATCCTTGTGACTTCAAAACTATCAGGTCTGAGGGGAAAACATGACTTCCAATGATCAATGGCATCTGAAAACATCCTTGTCTTGCCATATACTCCGCACCGGGTGATCTTACTAACATGGGTGTCCTAAGTACCTTAGTGGGCAACTTATACTTATCCACGAATCCCCTTGATATGTATGAATGCGATGCACCAGTATCGAAAAGAACAATTGCAATAAAAGACTTAACCAAAAACTTACCGATAACTGCATCAGGCTGCTCCTCAACCTCCTCCATGTTCACGTGGTTCACTTGTCCTCGGTTGAATGGATTGGGCTTCTTCCCAGCGCTTCCATTACCATTGCCGTTCTTCAATTCTGGACATTCGTTGGCATAATGTCCAGTCTTCCCGCACTTGAAACAGGTAATGTGGCTTTGATCCTTCTTGGCGGGTGTGGCTGGGTTAGAGCGGTTCTGATTGCTGCCTGCTCCATGTCAATTTCCATTCTTGTGGCCATTATGGTTGTGTGAACTTCCTCCATTGTGAGAATGGCCTCCATGGTTATGAACAAGCCCTCCCGAGTTCGGGGTGAACCGGGGCTTCGGCTGAGCTCCTGAGTTGAACTTCCCTTGTCCATACTTCCTCTTGCGGCTATCAATCTGCTGCTGCTTCCCTTCAATCATAAGAGCTTTGTCTACCAACTCCTGGTAGTTGTTGAATGTTGCCACCATCAACTGCATACTCAGCTCATCATTCAACCCTTCCATAAACTTCTCCTGCTTCGCGGCATCAGTGGCCACATCATCCGGGGCATAGCGAGCTAATTTACTGAACTCATCCACGTACTGCCCCATGGTACGGTTTCCCTGGCGTAAGTTGCGAAACTCACGCTTCTTCATGCTCATAGCTCCTGCTGAGACATGTGCAGTGCGGAAAGCTTGCTGAAACTGATCCCAAGTGACATTGGCTATAGGGAATGTGGCTGTGTAATTCTCCCACCATGAGGCTGCGGGTCCATCCAATTGATGTGCGGCAAAACGCACCTTCTCAGCGTCTGTGCATCCTGCGGTGGTCAACTCCCTTCCAATCCTGCGTAGCCAGTCATCCGCAACTATTGGCTCGGTGCTACTGGAAAACACCGGCGGCTGCAACCTCAGAAAACGGGCTAAGTTGTCAACTGGTGGTGGTGGCGGTGGGTTGTTGTTGTTGTTGTTGCCTTGGTTCTGAACTAGTAGCTGCATCAGGGTATTCTGCTATTGAATCAACTGAGTGAGCTCCGGTGGGAAAACAAATCCGGTGTCGCGTCTCGGAGGCATCTGATGGGTTTAGAGGGAAGAGATTAGAATAGAGTAAGGTCTAGTGAGAAAGCACTACCCATATGCACATGAGACAAACACATTCATAACACACCACTCAATTCAAGCAAGAGCATACAATCGATCTAACTACCGTTACAAAAGTGCTCGGACTATTACTATTTACATGGGGAAAATACTAATGATAATATGGTGGTCATCTAGAAATTTTGATCGGTGGAAGACTCCATGATATCCGCTCCAGCTTCGTCTTCATAATCATCATCACTACTGTCGGGGTCGGAGTCGGTGTCGTCGATGATGATGTAGTCTTCAGATCGAATTTCCTCAGGTTCGTCGTCTTCTTCTCCGGGCGCGGGGTCTCCCATGAATACTCCTAGCTTCCTTGTCAGGTCGTCATTCTTTTCCACTAGTATTGCGATTTCCTCCTCGTATCCATCGCGTGTAGACTTGAGTTCCTCTTCTAGCATCCATGTTCCTGGTCATCACCTTCTTCAAATCTATCATGCTTGCACACATCTGGTTCTCCTGTCGACGAATGTGCTGGTTTAACTCCTGGATGAAAGCTGCAATGGACCTGTCCCTCCGGGTGCTGATCATCTCCCATTGCTCATCTCGGCGCCCACATAACTGGTAGATTGTGTCCTTAAGATCCTTGTGATACACCTCGCCGATGCGTCCCATGGCGATGTGGGCTGCCATGCTCTTTCCTAGACTCCAGGTTGGTGCATCAAAGGAAAACTCTATGGGCTCCGTAACTGGCGTGAATGTCCTTCCTGGAATTTGAACTCGAATCATCCAACGCTCCTCTTCTGGTACAGTGGTGGTGTAGGTCCCGGTGAAGCTTGGTATTCCGATGTTCAGGTACCTAGTGACTTCCTTCAAGTGTCGTCCAAAAGGTGTGTCTTCATCCGGTTGTGTAAACTTGTTCCTTGAGTCTGCCATCCTAGAGAATAGAAGATGGAGAGAAGTCAGAAATGAGTAGAGAAGAGTGACCTATGGCTTTTCTTAGTGGTCGTGTCCTACAGTCAGCGTGTGCTCTGATACCATCTCTGTAGCGACCCGACCCGAATGGATCGAATCTCCGTGTTCAAGTGTCATCCCTGGATCGGTAATGCTGACACACACAGTACTTGAGGGATTTATAACAGAGTGCAATCACACACTTATTACATCGAATGTCTCAAAAGAGAACTGATTACAATAAATATGGCTTAAGGCCATCTAAATAAGATAACAGCGGAAGGCTTGGAAGATAAAGTGAGTCCATCAACTCCAACGG
This sequence comes from Thinopyrum elongatum, assembly GCA_011799875.1. Classification (NCBI taxonomy): domain Eukaryota; kingdom Viridiplantae; phylum Streptophyta; class Magnoliopsida; order Poales; family Poaceae; genus Thinopyrum; species Thinopyrum elongatum. The sequence goes on from CM022297.1 coordinate 240,719,991, forward strand.
CATAGCTGGGTGCACGACAACGACCTAGCACACCTTACTCTTCGTCTGAAAAGTCTGCAACATGATACGTTGCAGCCCGAAACGGGTCAGCACATGGAATATGCTGGCAATATAACACAGTAGAGCAATGAACAGAATAATTGCTAATACTACATGCATATTTGGCTAGTGGAAAAGCTCTAGTGTTATACTGTTTTGCGAAAAGCCAATTTTTCCCTACAACAAAGGAATATATTTTATTTAACTATCATGGTGGTTGTTGAACATTGAGAAGGTAAATCCCCCTCTCAATCCCAATTAAAAGTAATTATTAATCCCAACCAATTTAATTTAGAGTGATGGGATTCAATATGATGATCCAAGAACCAGATACTCAAGATGTCCATAACCGGGGACACGGCTAATCATGATTAGTTTGTACACTCTGCAGAGGTTTGTGCACTTTTCCCCACAAGACTCGATCTCCTCCGTTGGATTTCTCGCACTACATGGTGTTTGAGAAACGGATGACCGAGACACAGTCTTTCAGAAACATTTACTCTTTACTCTGGGTAGACAGTTACACCTACTTTCCCCTACATCTGCTAGCCTACCACTGAAAGAGGTCATGTAACATACTCAACTATGCTAGAGCCCATAATAGCTTGTGGCTGCACACGGAAGTTTCTAGCATGAATAATCTTATGATCCCTTTGAGCCTGGGTGGCGGACCGTAGGAGGATCACACGGTATATCCCCGGGATCTCCTAGGACAACACTGGTATATCCCCAGGTGCCCAAACAAGCAATCCACCCAGATGTGTATTAAAGTTGCCACCTTAAGTTGACCATTAATTAAAAATCTCACATCTATCATGGATACACTCAAAACCCAATCCACGTCTATGAGCATAGCATGGCAACATAAGCATAGCGTAGAAGTAACTCCCAAGGGTTTGTTATTAAAAGGGCAATAGGTTCTACCTCATCATCTACTTCCCAGTACCCACAAGTTAATCACATCCTAATCATGCAATATTTGAGGGTCGAAACTAATGCATAAAAACTGCGTAACGAAGAAGTATGATCAATGTGTTACTTGCCTTGCTGACGATCCGCAAAACCTAGGGACTCGTAGTAGCACGCTTCGCACTCCGGGAATTCTATCGCAAACAAACAATAGCATACATAAGCAATCAAGCGAAGATGCACGGGTAAAACCCAAATGAGAAGACCTAACCAGAAAGTTCAACTGAAGAACTCCGGTTTGCAAAAAGAATCGAATCAAACGGAGCAACGAAACTCAAACTGCGAAAGAAACAAGCTTCGATTACTAATCTGGACTAAAGTCAAATTTTACAGTAGCAAAAACTTGTTTAAGTTGGTTAAACAGAAAGAGGGCTTCGAGACGAAGATCTAGGCGCTTGAATCGCCTGATTCCGACAAACGAGCGAAAAGTTATACTAAAACGAAAATCGGATCAGAAGTCGCGATCGAAAATAATCGCGGAAAATCCGAGAAAAAGAAAACTAACGAACAGGCTAACGAACGAACGTTCGCTGTCTGCGGTTAAACGGTGAAAACCGTTCGTTAAAACGAACGTACGGACGAACGTCCGCTAAATAACTAAACCGACGGAAAACCGATCTAAAAAGAATAAACCGGAATTTAAAAAAAAAACCAAATCTAGATCTAGGGTTTAAACAAAAACCGAACGGTTTTTCTCATGAAAACCGACGGCGGCGGCGGCTACCTCCGGCGGTCGGCGGTACAGCGGCGGCGGCGAGGCGACGGGGCGGGGCGCGCGCGGTGCGGCGGGCGGCGCGACGCGGGCGGCGGCGGCGTCCGGCAGCGGCGGCAGCGGCGTCCGGCAGCGGCGAGCGGCGGCAGCGGCAGCAGCAGCGTGCGGCGGCGCGGCGGCGGGGCTGGTCGAGAGAGAGAGGGGGGCGGAGCGGGCGGCATATGAAGGGCCGGGGGGGCGACTTGGGCGAGGGGGCGACGAGGCGGCGGCGTCCCGGACTCCGGCGGAGTCCGGCTCGGCTACAGGGAGGAAAGGCGGCGGCGGCCTGCTGGGCCGGCTGGGCTTCGGCCCAGTTCGGTCCGGCGGAATTTTTTTTTTTTTAAAATAATTCCGCGCAGAAAAACAAATAAAAGAAATACTAAACGGACTCCAAAATTCCCGAAATAAATTTTCCCCGTCCTCTAAAAATCTCCCGGACAAGGTAAACATTTATTTGGGACTCTAATGCAATTTTGAAAAATGCATATTTTTTCTAAATCCAAATAAAATTGCAATAAAAATCCAAATAAAATATTTATTTGATTTTAATATTTTTCCTCCAATATTCCATTTATTTTGGAGAAGTCATATTATCTCCTCTCATATATTTTTAATATGAAATATTTTCGGAGAGAAAAATAGTTAAACCAAATTGATCCCTGTTTCAATATTTGAGAAAATTCAAATATGAAAACGGTGAAATCCCCAACTCTCTCCGTGGTCCTTGAGTTGCTCAGGATTTCGAGGATCGCAAAATGAAATGCAATAAAATATGATATGCGTGGATGACCTATGCATAACATTCCAAATTAAAAATTTGGGATGTTACATTTCCCCACTTGGGCGGCTGCCATGGGCGGCGCGCCAGCCCCTTTTGGGCTGGTGCTCCCCTCTTATGGCCCAATAGGCCCAATACCCTCCCGGGGTTGACCGGTACCCCCTCCGGTACTCCGATGACTATCTTGTTTTCTCCGAAACACTTCCGGTGTCCGAATACCATCGTACTATATATCAATCTTTACCTCTCGACCATTTTGAGACTCCTCATCATGTCCGTGATCTCATCCGGGACTCCGAACAACATCCGGTCACCAAATCATATAACTCATATAACACTATATCGTCAACGAACGTTAAGCGTGCGGACCCTATGGGTTCGAGAACTATGTAGACATGACCGAGACACCTCTCCGGTCAATAACCAATAGCAGAACCTGGATGCCCATATTGGCTCCTACATATTCTACGAAGATCTTTATCGGTCGAACCGTAATGACAACATATGTAATTCCCTTTATCCATCGGTATGTTACTTGCCCGAGATTCGATCGTCGGTATCTTCATACCTAGTTCAATCTCATTACCGGCAAGTCTCTTTACTCGTTCTGTAATACATCATCCTATAACTAACTCATTAGTCACTTTGCTTGCAAGGCTTCTTATGATGTGTATTACCGAGAGGGCCTTGAGATACCTCTCCGATACTCGGAGTGACAAATCCTAATCTCGATCTATGCCAACTCAACAAACACCTTCGGAGATACCTGTAGAGCATCTTTATGATCACCCAGTTATGTTGTGATGTTTGATAGCACACTAGGTATTCCTCCGGTATCCGGGAGTTGCATAATCACATAGTCGAAGGAATATGTATTTCACATGAAGAAAGCAATAGCAATAAACTGAACGATCATTATGCTAAGCTAACGGATGGGTCTTGTCCATCACATCATTCTCCTAATGATGTGATCCCGTTATCAAATGACAACACATGTCAATGGTTAGGAAACCTTAACCATCTTTGATTAACGAGCTAGTCTAGTAGAGGCTTACTAGGGACACGGTATTTGTTTATGTATTCACACATGTATTTAAGTTTTCGATCAATACAATTCTAGCATGAATAATAAACCTTTATCATGAATAAGGAAATATAAAATAACAACTTTATTATTGCCTCTAGGGCATATTTCCTTCAGTCTCCCACTTGCACTAGAGTCAATAATCTAGATTACATTGTAATGAATCTAACACCCATGAAGTCTTGGTGCTGGTCATGTTTTGCTCGCGGAAGAGGCTTAGTCAACGGGTCTGCCACATTCTGATTCGTATGTACTTTGCAAATTTCTATGTCTCCATCCTTGACCTTTTCACGAATGGAGTTGAAGCGTCTCTTGATGTGTTTGGTTCTCTTGTGAAACCTGGATTCCTTCGCCAAGGCAATTGCTCCAGTGTTGTCACAAAAGATTTTCATTGGACCCGATGCACTAGGTATTACACCCAAATCGGATATGAACTCCTTCATCCAGACTCCTTCATGTGCTACTTCCGAAGCAGCTATGTACTCCGCTTCACACATAGATCCCGCCACGATGCTTTGCTTGGAACTGCACAAACTGACAGCTCCACCATTCAATATAAATATGTATCCAGTTTGTGACTTAGAGTCATCCAGATCAGTGTCGAAGCTATCATCGACGTAACCATTTACGACGAGCTCTTCGTCACCTTCATAAACGAGAGACATATCCTTGGTCCTTTTCAGGTACTTCAGGATATTCATGACTGCTGTCCAGTGATCCACTCCTGGATTACTTTGGTACCTCCCTGCCAGACTTGTGGTAGGCACACATCAGGTCTGGTACATAGCATAGCATACATGATAGAACTATGGCTAAGGCATAGGGAATGACTTTCATTTTCTCTCTATCTTCTGCAGTGGTCGGGCTTTGAGTCTGACTCAACTTCACACCTTGTAACATAGGCAAGAACCCTTTCTTTGACTGATCCATTTTGAACTTCTTCAAAACTTTATCAAGGTATGTGCTTTGTAAAGGTCCTATTAAGCGTCTCGATCTATCTCTATAGATCTTGATGCCCAATATATAAGAAGCTTCACCAAGGTCTTTCATTGAAAAATTCTTATTCTAGTATCCTTTTATGCTATCCAGAAATTCTATATCATTTCCAATCAACAATATGTCATCCACATATAATATCAGAAATGCTACAGAGCTCCCACTCACTTTCTTGTAAATACAGGCTTCACCGTAAGTCTGTATAAAACCATATGCTTTGATCACCTCATCAAAGCGTATATTCCAACTCTGAGATGCTTGCACCAATCCATAGATGGATCGCTGGAGCTTGCACACTTTGTTAGCACCTTTAGGATCGAAAAAACCTTCTGGTTGTATCATATACAACTCTTCTTTAAGAAATCCAGTAAGGAATGCAGTTTTGACGTCCATTTGCCAGATTTCATATTTATAAAATGCAGAAATTGCTAACATGATTCGGACAGATTTAAGCATCGCTGTGAGTGAGAAAGTATCATCGTAGTCAACTCCTTGAACTTGTCGAAAACCTTTTGCGACAAGTCGAGCTTTGTAGACAGTAACATTACCATCAGCGTCAGTCTTCTTCTTGAAGATCCATTTATTCTCAATGGCTTGCCGATCATCGGGCAAGTCCACCAAAGTCCACACTTTGTTCTCATACATGGATCCTATCTTAGATTTCATGGCCTCAAGCCATTTATCGGAATCTGGGCTCATCATAGCTTCTTCATAGTTCGTAGGTTCGCCTTGGTCTAGTAACATGACTTCCAGAACAGGATTACCGTACCACTCTGGTGCGGATCGTGCTCTGGTTGACCTACGAGGTTCAGTAGCAACTTGATCTGAAGTTTCATGATCATTATCATTTGCTTCCTCTCTAGTTGGTGTAGGCATCACGGGAACAGATTTCTCTGATGTGCTACTTTCCAATTCGAGAGAAGGTACAATTACCTCATCAAGTTCTACTTTCCTCCCACTCACTTCTTTCGAGAGAAACTCCTTCTCTAGAAAGGTTCCATTCTTGGCAACAAAGATCTTGCCTTCAGATCTGTGGTAGAAGGTGTACCCAATTGTTTCCTTAGGGTATCCTATGAAGACACACTTCTCTGATTTGGGTTCGAACTTATCAGGCTAAAGCCTTTTGGCATAAGTGTCGCAACCCCAAACTTTAAGAAACGACAGCTTATGTTTCTTGCCAAACCACAGTTCATGCGGTGTCATCTCAACGGATTTAGACGGTGCTCGATTTAACGTGAATGCTTCTGTCTCTAATGCATAACCCCAAAACGATAGTGGTAAATCGGTAAGAGACATCATAGCTCGCACCATATCTAATAAAGTACGGTTACGACATTCGGACACACCATTACGCTGTGGTGTTCCAGGTGGCATGAGTTGTGAAACTATTCCACATTGTTTTAAATGAAGGCCAAACTCGTAACTCAAATATTCGCCTCCGCGATCAGATCGTAGAAACTTTATTTTCTTGTTACGATGATTCTCCACTTCACTCTGAAATTCTTTGAACTTTTCAAATGTTTCAGACTTGTGTTTCATTAAGTAGATATACCCATATCTACTCAAATCATCTGTGAAGGTCAGAAAATAAGGATACCCGGCGCGTGCCTCAACACTCATCGGACCGCATACATCGGTATGTATTATTTCCAATAAGTCATTAGCTCGCTCCATTGTTCCGGAGAACGGAGTTTTAGTCATCTTGCCCATTGTTCTAAAAGTCCATCTGCGTGGAGTTTCTTCATGCGCTTTACCCCAATATGACCTAAACGGCAGCGCCACAAGTATGTTGCACTATCATTATTAACTTTGCATCTTTTGGCATCAATATTATGAATATGTGTATCACTACTATCGAGATTCAACAAGAATAGACCACTCTTCAAGGGTGCATGACCATAAAAGATATTATTCATATAAATAGAACAACCATTATTTTCTGACTTAAATGAATAACCGTCTCGCAATAAACAAGATCCAGATATAATGTTCAAGCTCAATGCAGGCACCAAATAACAATTATTGAGGTCTAAAACTAATCCCGAAGGTAGATGTAGAGGTAGCGTGCCGACGGCGATCACATCGACCTTGGAACCATTCCTGACGCGCATCGTCACCTCGTCCTTAGCCAATCTTCATTTATTCTGCAGCTCCTATTTCGAGTTACAAATATGACCAACCAAACCAGCATCAAATACCCAGGCGCTGCTACGAGCATTAGTAAAGTACACTTCAATAACATGTATATCAAATATACCTTTGTTCACTTTGCCATCCTTCTTATCCGCCAATTATTTGGGGTAGTTCCGCTTCCAGTGACCAGCCCCTTTGTAGTAGAAGCACTCAGTTTCAGGCTTGGGTCCAGCTTTGCGTTTCTTCTCAGGAGTGGGAACTTGCTTGCCATTCTTCTTGAAGTTCCCTTTCTTTCCCTTGCCCTTTTTCTTGAAACTAGTGGTCTTGTTAACCATCAACACTTGATGCTCCTTCTTGATTTCTACCTCCGCGGCCTTAAGCATTGCGAAGAGCTCAGGAATTGTTTTATTCTTCCCTTGCATATTATAGTTCATCACGAAGCCTTTGTAGCTTGGTGGCAGTGATTGAAGAACTCTGTCAATAACACAATCAACTGGAAGATCAACTCCCAGCTGAGTTAAGTGATTATAATACCCAGACATTTTGAGTATGTGTTCACTGACATAACTGTTCTCCTCCATCTTGCAGCTATAGAACTTGTTGGAGACTTCATAACTCTCAACCCGGGCATTTTCTTGAAATATTAACTTCAACTCCTGGAACATCTCATATGCTCCATGATGTTCAAAACGTCTTTGAAGTCCCGGTTCTAAGCCGTAAAGCATGGCACACTGAACTATTGATTAGTCATCAGATCGAGCTTGCTAGACGTTCATAACATCAGCTTCAGCTCCTGCAGCAGGCCTTTCACCTAGCGATGCGTCAAGGACATAATTCTTCTGTGTAGCAATGAGGATAATCCTCAAGTTATGGACCCAGTCCGTGTAGTTGCTACCATCATCTTTCAACTTAGCTTTCTCTAGAAACGCATTAAAATTCAGGGGAATGGTAGCTCGGGCCATTGATCTACAACATAGATATGCAAAACTATAAGACTAAGTTCATGATAAATTAAGTTCAATTAATCAAATTACTAATGAACTCCCACTTAAATAAACATCCCTCAAGTTATCTAAGTGATATGTGATCCAAATCAACTAACCCATGTCTGATCATCACGTGAGATGGGGTAGTCATCAATGGTGAACATCTCTATGTTGATCATATCTACTATATGACTCACGTTCGACAATAAAGAGACAACCCTAAGGCTCCTGCCGGTTGTCGATATTACAAAACATGATCATCTCATACATCAACATATATCACATCATATCTTGAGCATATCACATCACAACATGCCCTGCAAAAACAAGTTAGACGTCCTTTACTTTGTTGTTGCAAGTTTTACGTGGCTGCTACGGGCTTCTAGCAAGAACCGTTCTTACCTACAACAAAAACCACAATGGTGTTTCATCAAGTTTGTTGTTTTAACCTTCTTCAAGGACCGGCCGTAGTCAAATTCGATTCAACTAAAGTAGGAGAAACAGACACCCGCCAACCACCTTTATGCAAAACTAGTTGCATGTCTGTCGGTGGAACCGGTCTCATGTGTGTGGACATGTAAGGTTGGTCCAGGCCGCTTCATCCCACAATACCGTTGAATCAAAATAAGACGTTGGTGGTAAGAAGTATGACTATCACCACCCACAACTCTTTGTGTTCTACTCATGCATATCATCTACGCATAGACCTGGCTCTGATATCACTGTTGGGAAATGTTGCTTGGAAAACAAAAAAAATGCTACGCACACGCAAGATCTATAAAGGAGATGCATAACAACAAGAGGGGAGAGTGTGTCTACGTACCCTCATAGACCGTAAGTGGAAGCGTTTGACAACGCGGTTGATGTAGTCGAACTTCTTCGCGTTCCAACCGATCGAGCACCGAACGTACGGCACCTCCACGTTCAGGACACGTTCAACTCGATGATGTCCTCCGTCTTCTTCATCCAGCAAAACGGTGAGGTAGTGGATGAGTTCTGGCAGCACGACGGCATGGTGACAGTGATGGTGAAGCTATCTCCGTAGGGCTTCGCCTAAGCACTACAAAAATATGACCGGGGGTGTGAACGGTGGAGGGGGGCGCCGCACACGGCTAAGGGATTGTTTTGCTTGTGCTAGGCGCCCCCCTCCCACATATATATAGGTGGGGGGAGGAGGGAGCAGCCAGGAGGGCGCCCCAAGTAGGCCGAACCCTATTTGGGGTCCTCCCCAAGTGGCGCCCCCCTTTCCTTATTTGCCGGAGAAGAAAGGAAAGGGGGGAAGAGAGAAGGAAGGGGAGGCCGAATCCTCCCCCCTTTCCTTTCCCCACTTGGGAGGCTGCCATGGGGGGTGCGCCAGCCCCTTGTGGGCTGGTGTGCTCCCCTCTTATGGCCCAATAGGCCCAATACCCTCCCGGGGTTGACCGGTACCCCCTTCGGTACTCCGATGACTATCCGGTTTTCTCCGAAACACTTCCGGTGTCTGAATACCATCGTCCTATATATGAATCTTTACCTCTCGACCATTTCGAGACTCCTTGTCCTGTCCCTGATATCATCCGAGACTCCGAATAACATTCGGTGACCAAATCATATATCTCATACAACACTATATCGTCAACGAACGTTAAGCGTGCGGACCCTACGGGTTCGAGAACTATATAGACATGACCGAGACACCTCTCCGGTCAATAACCAATAGCGAAACCTGGATGCCCATATTGGCTCCTACATATTCTACGAAGATCTTTATCGGTCGAACCGTAATGACAACATACGTAATTCCCTTTCTCCATCGGTATGTTACTTGCCCGAGATTCGATCGTCAGTATCTTCATACCTAGTTCAATCTCGTTACCGGCAAGTCTCTTTACTCGTTCCGTAATACATCATCCTGTAACTAACTCATTAGTCACTTTGCTTGCAAGGCTTCTTATGATGTGTATTACCGAGTGGGCCTAGAGATACCTCTCCGATACTCGGAGTGACAATTCCTAATCTCGATCTATGCCAACTCAACAAACACCTTCGGAGATACCTGTAGATCATCTTTATGATCACCCAGTTATGTTGTGACGTTTGATAGCACACTAGGTATTCCTCCGATATCTGGGAGTTGGATAATCTCATAGTCGAAGGAATATGTATTTGACATGAAGAAAGCAATAGCAATAAACTGAACGATCCATATGCTAAGCTAACAGATGGGTCTTGTCCATCACATCATTCTCCTAATGATGTGATCCCGTTATCAAATTACAGCACATGTCAATGGTTAGGAAACCTTAACCATCTTTGATTAATGAGCTAGTCTAGTAGAGGCTTACGAGGGACACGGTATTTGTTTATCTATTCACACATGTATTTAAGTTTCCGATCAATACAATTCTAGAATGAATAATAAACCTTTATCATGAATAAGGAAATATTAAATAACAACTTTATTACTGCCACTAGTGCATATTTCCTTCATCTTTTGTGTTGCCTATTCACAAATAGTTCATCTGAGTGAACTGTATGTCGTATATCGCACACACACCTTCATCTGGCTGCCAGTTTCTGTTGTTCTGCCTCAGCACAAACAGTTCATCGGAGCGAACTTTATGCTGTATATCGCACACACCTTGATATGGCTGCCCATTTTTGTTGTTCTGTCTCATTGCAAAATAGTTCTTAGGGATCAACCGTATGCCCCGCATCACACACGCAACTAAAATCTGAACCGTGTTTGATGTATCCTTCATCGCAAACGTTTTGCATATTTTTTGACGGTTTTTTTACATCACTGTTTGTGATTAATGCATCACACACAGTTTTGTCAAAGGGTCTCTGATCGTAGTGTCGCGTTAGCAGCATCCTGCAGTAGTGCACTTCAGCAACATGAACATGATGATCTCCACCAACCAGAAGTCAACCACGTCAATCTTCAACTCGCACTAAACGATGAGGCTGATAACCATGATATGATGGAACACCAACCTGCAGAGGAGGAAGAGGAAGCCAATCTCCCAGGATCATGAAGTTGATCAGGAACTCCATAGGGAGAATTTTTGGCACTCAGTGATTTAATGGAGCTAATGAATGCAGAAGAAAATGCTGATGGAGGTAATGCCAACAGTAGCATCACTATTTCTGGAGGTCCATCTGATAACTCTGCTAACACTGATGCTTCTGCCAATGGTCCCTTGGCGCCAATGCAACAAGAGCTTCCAGATTTGAATATGGCATTTGAGCCTATTGGGCCAGGCCCACTTATGCTTCCTCCAGCACAGGCCCAGCAACCACTTATTGAAGTGGGAAACAACCCTCTACCTGAACCTGTTACTGCATTACACCCTCCACTCATGAAGAGACTGCCTATTATTGATCTAAGCATTGATGTCATCATGCAAAAGAAAGAAACAGTATACGAGGACAGAGTACTAGACCCCATGCAGTTGGAATTTCAGACATCTGTACCAGTAACTAATAAGCTGGATCAAAATTTTCAGTTAGCAGACCCTGCTATTGACACTACTGAGAACACTGCACAAACTGAAGCTGTTAATGCAGAGGATGCAGATACTCAGAATAATCACACGCAGAACTTTGTCAAAGAGGGGGACAATAACCCTCAAGGGTATGAAGGTGAGGCTTCACAAGACGCATCTGCCCCACCAGGATTTCCTACCCCTGTCTTTCTAAATCAGGCTCACAATGTATGCCCATGACTGTTACTCAAGTCATGCAAGGCACCTGATCAAGCTCTAAGTGCAGATGTCACATCAAAGCAACAGACAGAGGAAGACTTCATTGGCAGTGAGGGTGCAAAGATTTGGAGAGCACATTTTGCCCCTACATTACATGGCAAAGAAATTATCAAGGGACCTACAGATTGGTTCAATTTTCTATCAGTTAATCTTTTGTCTCCAGACAAATTTGAATGGGCCAACAAGTTTGTTACCTCTAATGTATGGGAAATTATCAGCCAAGGATGAGCATGCAACAATACCCTGCCCTTTTCAATTCCTGAGAAATGTCCAGCACATGATGCACTTATCTGCTATGTTCCCTCATCTCAACAGGGCTCAAAGGACAATGCACTTGGCACTCCATCTGTAGCTATAGATACTGAAGTAACCTCTACCTCATCCACTTCTGCTCTCCACAACCACAAAAAGATGAAGGACAAAATCCCAATGGTAGAGACAGAGGTAAGAAGAAGCTGTAGACTTCAAAAATTATCTAAGGGTTTCAAGCAATCAGTTTGCATGGATAAAGATTGCCTTGCTTGTAATGTTAAACCTCCAATTATCATTGCCAAAGTGGTTAAAAGTTTAAACACCTCTTTTTGCAAGGTGACTGAGAAGGACACCACAGAAGAGATCCTATCCAAGAGGCCTAAGAAGAGCAAAGGTGCCAGTTCCACAATGGAGGGGAACAAGGCTACAAAGGAGCATACCAAGAAATGGATCTAGTCTCTCATAATATTGCTTTACTCTGCATTATTTTGTGTCCTGTGATGATAACTGGTTGTACTGAATTTGCTATGAAAGACTGTATAATTTATGGATGTACTGAATCTGCTATGGAGAATTGTAGGAAAAATGGCATTGCTAAACTTTTGTACTAGGCATTAAACTGTGAGGATATTAGTAATTTATCTACTATCTCTCCCAATCATAGCATCTTTTTCCAGTTTCATATTCTTGGCAATATGACTTATCAGATTCTATGCCTAGTTCCACTGCTATCTCATGAATAGAGAATGAGACATTCTTAACTGGAATATCAGGGGTATTAATGACCCTAAGAAATGGACTACAATTGTTAATAAAATTGAAGAATCTCAATGCTCTGTTATCTGCATACAGGAGACTAAAAGGGAGACATTTGACAGCACATACTTAAAAAAATTCTGTCCCAGAAGAATTAACAGGTTTGAGTATCTCCCCTCTAGAGGAGCACCAGGTGGGATCTTAGTTACTTGGAATGACCAAGTTTTTGGGGTCAGGTTTTTCACAGAAACAATTATGCTATCTCCATCCAATTCACCTCCAAGCATAATGGGGATCAGTGGGTACTCACCAATGTATATGGACCATGTGAGCAACAAGAAAGACATCTCTTTATTAATTGGTTAATTTTTTTTCAAATGGATGATGATATTCACTGGATCATATTGGGAGATTTCAACTATGTCAGATACCCTCACAACAGGAGTAGAGAAGGGGGAAATTTAGATGATATGCTCAATTTTAATGAAGCAATTAATCAATAGGTATTGATTGAAATCCCACTGAAAGGTAGGAAGTATACATGGAGAAATATGCAAGAAGCACCTCTGCTTGAGAAACTAGATTGGTGTTTCACATCTGAAGCATGGACACTCAAATACCCAGCCACTTTCTCCTACCCTTTGGCTAAAACTACATCTGATCATGTTCCCATCAACATCAAAATTGGCTCCTCTATTCCAAGAACTAAGATCTTCAGGTTTGAGAATTTCTGGCTACAGCACTCCCAATTCAAGGATGTTGTCAAATCCATCTGGTCTCAACCAGTGAATGAAAGTGACAGTGCTAAAATCATAGCTGCCAAATTCAAAAGATTGAGAAAAGGACTGAAAATTTGGTCTAGGAAAATATCTGATTTGAGGAAAATCATTGCAGATACCAATTTCCTAATCCTATGCTATGACTTTTTTGAGGACTTCAGGCCATTATCCATTGAAGAATCAAATGGAAGGGAGGTTCTCAAGAATCACCTAGCAATGCTACTGGAACACCAAAGAATTTATTGGAAACAAAGAGCAACTATCAGACAGGTGCAGATGGGGGAGGCCAACACCGAATATTTCCAGGACAAAGCCACAATAAACATCAGGAATAATAGTATTGCTATGCTCAAAGATGAAACGGGTCAAGAACACTATGAACATCAAGCCAAAGTTGTTGTCCTGTTCAGAGCATTCAAAGAGAGATTGGGTACCAGCTCCCCCACAGACAACCCCCTTCAACTGGATAATCTTCTGCTATCTCTAGGTGATCTATCTAAATTGGAAGCCCCTTTCACAAAGGAAGAAATTGACAAGGTGGTTATGCAGATGCCATGTGAGAAGTCCCCAGGGCCAGATGATTTTAATGCAGCAGTCCTCAAGCATTGCTGGGATATCATTGCTACTGATTTTTACAAACTCATACATGATTTCCACTCTGGTAATGTTAATATCCAAAGCATCCACTACTCTTTCATAACCTTGATACCCAAAGTTCATGCTGCCACTAGCCCTGTTGACTTCAAACCTATCTCCCTCCTAAATTGCACACTTAAAATCATCACCAAGCTACTGGTAAACAGGCTCCAAAAAGTTATCCTCAGAATGGTCCACACCAATCAATATGGGTTTCTGAACAATAGATGCATCCAAGACTGTCTTGCATGGTCATATGAGCACATACACCAATGCTTTCAAAGCAAAACTGAGTTGGTCTTACTGAAACTGGACTTTGAGAAAGCATTTGATATGTTAAATCATGATACCATCATCCAGATTATGCAGGAAAAAGGCTTTGGACCCAAATGGATTCAATGGATCAAAATGATCTATGGGACTAGATTTTCCTCTGTTCTGCTGAATGGAGTACCAGGAAAGCAATTTTTGCGCAAAAAGGGTGTCAGACAAGGTGATCCACTTTCACCTCTAATATTTGTGATTGGTGCTGATTCCTTACAAACCATGATGAATGAAGCCATGCTCAACAACATGATCCAAACACCACTTGTTCATCAATCCTGTACTGACTACCCCATAATACAGTATGCTGATGACACCATCCTTGTTGCTAAAGTTGACAGAAGCCAACTTGAGCACATCAAAAACCTTTTGCTTCACTATGCTGCCTACACGGGTCTCAAAGTCAACTACTCCAAATCAACCCTCATTGCCATCAACATTCCTATGGATGACTGATATGTCACAACTTTTGGGCTGCAAAATAGGCACACTTCCTCATAAATATTTGGGATTACCACTATGCTACACCAAACCAAGAGTTGAAGATTATATGCCTATGTTGAAGAGAGTTGAAAATAGGCTACTTGGGTGCTCCACCCTTCTATCCACTGGAGACAAGCTCACCCTCATCAAGTCAGTTTTCTCAAGCATGCCTATTTTCTTCATGTGCACTCTATGGATTCCCAAGATAATAGTCAAGCAAATAAACTCTTATCTCATGAATTGCTTCTGGAGAAAGTTTGGTACACAAGAGAGAGGATCAGTTATGATTTCATGGAACAAAGTATGTCAACCTAAAGCACAAGGTGGATTGGGTGTCTTGGATGTCCACTCTCATAATCAGGCTCTACTCATGAAATTCCTCCACAAGTTCTTCAACAAAGAGAATACCCCCTGGGTTAAGATCATTCGGGAAGCTTATTATTACCAGGACTGCCTCCCTGGGGAAAAATGGTGGGCTCCTTTTGGTCGAAAGCAATATTGAAAACTCTACCCACATTCAAGCAACATGCCATCTGCAAGCCAGGCAAGGGGGACACTACCCTATTCTGGTATGAAAAATGGATGGGGGAACCTCTGCAGCACAAACTCCCTGAACTTTTCTCCGTTGTCATCAACAAAGAGATTACACTGAAGCAAGCCCAAGATCAACAGGAGTTTAGTCGGCTATTCCATAGACCCCTTTCCCTGCAAGCCTTCAACCAATTCACTTTTCTCCATAACCAGATGCAAAATAGACCACAGACAGATGAGAAGGATAAATGGAGTTATTCATGGAAAAGCCCACAATACTCATCCAAGAAGATGTACAAGAACATTTGTGGAAAGGCTGAAGCTCACATCATATTTAAATAGCTATGGAAAACTGCTTGCAGGCTCAGACACAAGATCTTCTTCTGGCTCTTACTGCATGCCAGAGTTAGCACAAGAAATTTACTACAACACAGAAATATGGTTCTACCTGATTATAATTATGCTCTATGTGCTGACTCAACAGAGGAGACACTCATCGACCTCTTCTGGAATTGCCCCTTCTCACTTAGCTGTTGGACAAATCTGATCCCTACCAAGCAAATCAAATTTGTTTTTTTTCTATACTTTTATTGTGGGGTCAAGTTAACTGCCGGGAGTGAAATAGCTAACTGCCAGGAAATGCGGGGACTAAAAATGTTTTTTTTATTGGGTCACACTAACTACGGGTATGAAATACCTAACTGCCCGGCGATGAACAAGCTCACTGTAAGGGCTATAATACCTTTTTTTGCTTCTTTAATTTTTTATTCTTTTTCCTATTTTTTCCCAGGTCAAGTTAACCTTTGGGATTGAAATAGCTAGCTGTTGGGGCTATGATAGATAACACCAAGTTAATTGCGAGGATTAAAAATACTTTTTTTCCATTCTTTTTTTGCCCGGTTCAAGCTGATGTCTGAGAGTAAAATAGCTAACTGCCGGGGATTGCGGCAGTTAACTGCCAGACTGAAGATTGTAATTTGTTTTATTTTATTTATTTTTCTCCTGGGTCAAGCTAATCGCCGAGACTGAAATAGCTAACTGACGGGACTGCGATAGTTAGCACTAAGTTAACTATTGGGACTAAAATACAAAAATAAAAATCTTTGTTTTTTCGACAGGGTCACGGTAACTGTGGGTATGAAATACCTAACTTTCCATGATAAGCAAGCTAACTGTCGATACTGAAATACATAACTATCTGCTGAAGTTAACTAACATTTTAAATTAAAGTATTATATTTGAACTTTTTGTGTAATATTTTTTGATTAACTGTTTGATTTGAGCCGAGTTAATTGTTCAGGCTCCCACATCATACTGCATTATTTTCTAGAATTTTTTAAATCGAGCAAACTGCCGCTATCTTATTAGAATTAACCCCTTAAATTTTATCCGCTGATACGTCCGTAGGTAACTGTTATGCGATTGGAAATTCAACTGCTCGTATATTTTTCCAAAGTCAACTTCTTGTTTTTTATGCCACGTTTTTCCAATGAATCATCGTCATCCTAGTAGAGAAACTGCTATGTTTTCATCTACATTTGCTACCTTAGAAATAATAGTAACATCATGTTATCCTCAAAACAAATTAGCAGTTAGGTAAGGTTAACATGGCAGTCTTTTTTCAATTTCCCAATTGTCTAATGTCTTCTTGCGAACTTCTGGATCGGGATGAGTTAACTTCCCTTTTTCTAGTTGAAGTATTTGAAGTTAAAAGTTAACAATTTTTTTGTAGAAACTTCACGGCCTACTAAGAGCATCTCCAACAGGCGCGCGATCTTAGTAGTGCGCTAGAAAAATCGTCTTTTTTACGCGCGCAACCATTCCAGGCGCTCCAGCAGACGCGCAAAACACGCATGCGTGAAACAATTGGTTCAGCGCGTGGAGCAAAACGGCATCTCATGCCGCTTATTTCGTGCACCCACTCCCGTGCGCGACTTCCACCAACTGCCAGATCCAGGCGCTGGTGCCGCCGCCCGCACCTTCCCCATTTGCTCCGGCGACCCGGTGGCGCTTCCCCCGCCTATCCCCGCGTGCCGCCGCTGCTTCCTCCACCTCCGCTCGTCGCCGCCGCCCCTCGAGCGCACCATTCTTCCGACGAACAGTGCCCGGCTGCCCACTACCGCTCGGCGCCCACAAGGTGTTTGACAAAACGCTTGCAAGGTATGTATTGCTTCCAACTTCATATTTTGTAGATGAATTTGGTGCATGTTGTTTGTAGTTTTATAGACTAGTTTAAATTCAATATTGTAGATGAGTTCATCATATGATTCTTCCGACGAAGAATTTGATATTCCAGAGGAGGACCTTGCAATGATCCAAGCTATGCACGTCAATAAAAAACCGAAGCACGGTGGTTCGGTTATGGGTCGTCAGAAATTTTGGAGGGATAAGATCGATGCCGACAACAGATTGATGAGGCACTATTTTCTGGAGAATCCCACATACCCCGAGTCGTACTTTCGGCACCGTTTTAGGATAAGCATCGAGTTGTTCAAACGCATTGCAGAGAAACTGGAGAGCCATGATAGGTTTTTTCAGCAAAGGAGGAATGCCGCCGGAGAACTTGGGCATAGCACCTTTCAAAAGGTGACAGCCGCTTTGTGTATGTTGGCATACGGTATTCCGGCTGATCTAGTTGATGACCACTTGGCCATGGGTGACAGTCAAGCCATCATGTGTGTCAAGTGCTTCGCAGTCGGAATTGTGCAAGTGTTTGGTCTGGAGTATTTGTGAGCTCCCAATGCTAAAGACACGGCAAGGCTTTTGGAGATGAACAAAGCTCGCGGGTTCCCAGGTATGCTTGGCTCAATAAATTGCATGCATTGGAGTTGAAAGAACTGTCCTAAGGCATGGCATGACAATTCCACGGCTAGAAAAAGGGTTCCACTATAATCCTTGAAGAAGTGGCCGATCAAGAGACTTGGATTTGGCATGCTTTTACCTCCACCGTGAGGGGCCGAACCTGGGTAAACCCTTGTCTTTCGATTCCGATCAACCCCATTCAAGCAATCACCGTGCGCAGATGGCCTCACGACTAAGTCCTTTCACGAGGACATATGCCGTGACAAAACCACGATAGTTAGCGCCCACCGTGGGGCTATCGCTCGGTGGTGTTGAGTTCTTGGAGGGAGCTCTCCCAAGGATCGAGGGATACGCGAGCGACCGGATGACCAAGAGTCGCTGTGGCAAGCTCTACATCGACGACTCAGGCTGGGGCCCCGAGGCTAACTCGATCGAGTACGGGTACCGGGTCCCCTTTGGCAAGATCTATGTCTTCATCGGCAAGATCGGCGAATCAGGACCCGAGCCGGACATCTGCACCGACATCATCGAGCTGGCTCGGCGCACACAACCCGCCCGGGCTCAAACCGGTCGGAACAACATTTTTGTTGGCTTCACCCAGGGAGTTGACCTCACAGACAACTCAGCGTCGGGCGGCGACACCCTGGTCTACTCCGACGGCGAGTCATCGGTTGAGGAGATGGAGTCAATCCGCCCCTTGTACGACCGCAGGCTTGGGGGCTGCTCCGATGATGAGTCGGCCCCGGCTGACCATGGGTCGCCCCGTTGGACCGCAGTCTACATGGCAAGAACTGCCCCGGCCCTTGACTCCACTGCGGCAAGCGCTGCGGGAGGCACCGATGCATTGGCGACTGATCCAAACACGGTCGGCCCCGTCAAGCCGCCAACTCAAGTCTTGTCAGAAATGGTCGCCTCATTGATGGCTCTTCTTGAGTCACCCTTAACAACAGAAAACCAGGAAGAGCGCAATGCAGAGCTAGCTAAAATCCGTGAGCAGATGAGGAAAGCTCAGGAGAACATCAATGTTGAGATTACTCCTATGGCGCAGTTGCAAACCCAGATCCGTAAGGAGACAGAGGGCCTAAGGACAGAGGCGTGGCGTTTGAGGCTCCGTCAGCACGCTTCTGAAGAGGTTCACAGGAGATGTCACGAAACTCGCCTGCCCCCTAGCTTCAAGGGAAGACGTTTGTTCAACACGCCCGCACCAGGAGCCCGTACGAGCACCCCCTCAGAACCAGTCATACCCCAATTGAACCGGGTCGTACCTCAAGATGGCAATGGCGGGCCGTCTCCAGCTCAGCCTCACCAACCAGCGCTACACCCGCCGCCCGTTCGGATGACTCCAGATCACTTCGTGACGCTGGCAGGTCACTTCTCCAACCCTGTTGATAACCTAGTGGCGCCAGTGGCCAATCTCGCTACACTTTCGATCACGGGCGCTACCCCTATGGAGAGAGAGGCTTTGCATGCTATTGAGCTGGTAAAAACTACGGTTGCTCAACAGGCAAACTATTCTTACAGTCGGGAATGCCTCCACTCCACCCCACATCCAAGTCGAAGCAGGAGTCGCCATGCTGAGTTGCCGGCCGTCTCGAGCAATGCCCGGCGGCTATGCGAGCAACAGCGTGACCCGCCCCGGCAGGGAGCTGTCGATGACCAGGAGATCATCGACTCGGCCCGGGCGCAACGGGAAGCAGAGGCTGCCAATGCGGCGGCTTATCAATCGCCTCTTGTGACCCCCTTGGTTTCGCAAGGTGTCGGGTCAAGCACCCGAACCATCAGGATTCCGTGCCTGGTGCCGGCTCTACGCAACGAGCGCATGCCCAAGGATTTCAAGGGCCCTCGAAAG
Source organism: Thinopyrum elongatum (assembly GCA_011799875.1). Taxonomy (NCBI): domain Eukaryota; kingdom Viridiplantae; phylum Streptophyta; class Magnoliopsida; order Poales; family Poaceae; genus Thinopyrum; species Thinopyrum elongatum. The sequence continues at coordinate 240,739,885 of CM022297.1, forward strand.
GTTTCCAACTACATGCCTGACCTTGAGCCGACAGCTTGGATTGAGAGTTATGAAATTGCTATGGACATGCTGGATGACAGTGACGTGGTCTGCGCCAAGTATTTGACTATGATGCTGGAAGGGCCGGCTCGTACCTGGTTGAAAAACTTGCCCCCCAACTCCATCAATACTTGGGCAGAGTTGAAAGCACGCTTCATCAAACACTTCCAGGGAACCTGCAAATGTCCTATGACCGTTGTTGACCTGCAGCATTGTGTTCAGCGTGAGGGCGAGTCAGCTCATCATTGGTCTCGCCGGGTCGCAGACATCATCCACTCCTCGGATGGCATATTGGAAGCTCAAGCCGTTTTGATCCTAGAGAAAAACTGCCATTTTGAACCCCTTGTTCAGAAACTCGGGCGACTCAAGCGGACGATTACGGACATGGGAGAACTCATGGATGTCCTAACCCGGTATGCAGAGTTAGACACCAGAAGGATCCCAACCCGGAAGATGATCAGACTGGCAAAGGGAAGAAGAATGGTGGCGGCAAGGGTCAGCAGCAGGGTTACTCGGGGTTTAATGGCAACCATGGTAATCAAGGCAACGGCAGCAAGCGCAAAAACCCAGAGGGCGGCTCAGATCTTGTTGCTAACACCAACACTGGTTTCAAGGGCTAGAGGCAGAATAATTCTGGGAGGCCGTTCAATGCCAATAAAGCTCATAATTTTGAGGAAGCCCTCAAAGGTCCATGTCCAAAGCATAGTACCCCAGATAGCCCGGCAAGCCACTCTTGGGAAAACTATCATATCATGCAGGCTTATCGCAATCAAGTCCACCAGAACCATTAGCGAGGTGGTGGTGGCAACCCTGGACAACTAGGGGCTGGCGGTTCAAATTTCCCAGGAGGTGGCTCATTGGGTAACCATCACAACCCGGGTTATCAAGGCTCGGGTCGCTCAGGATCTGGATATCAGGGGTCTGGCAATCATGGTGGTAATCAGCATTCTAGCCAAGGTGGCAATCAACATCAGGGAAACCAGACAGGTTTTCAGAACAATCCTAAGCAGTTAAACAGTGAGCAGTATCACGTCTTCACCACTAGTACTTTCAAGCGGGACAGCAAGGTTCAGAAACATGCTGTTAATCTAGTTGAGCCGGCGGTTCCTCAGTACTTGAATTGGTCAGAACAACCGGTCACTTGGAGTAGGGCTGATCACCTGCGACGAGTTGATAACCCAGTGGCCTGGCTTTGGTGGTGGCGCCTCAAGTTGGTGGATATAATCTCACAAAGGTACTCATGGACGGATGAAGCAGCATCAACATCCTGTATTATGACACCTTCAGATGTATGAACTTGTCAGAGAAGCAACTCTCATCTTCCTCAACCGTTTTTCATGGGATTGTTCCCAGAAAATCTGCGTACCCCATTGGGCGGATCAAGCTAGACATTGAGTTCGGTGATGAATATAATTACAGAGCAGAGTTTCTGATGTTTGAGGTGGTCAAGATTAAGAGTCCTTATCATGCCTTGTTTGGACGGTCGGCTTATGCTTGTTTTATGGCTCGACCCTGTTATGTCTCTCTCAAGCTCAAGATGCCTGGGCCAAAGGGTAATATCACAGTCAATGGGGACAGAAAGATTGCTCGTGAGTGTGAAGAAGGGGACGCGGCTTATGCTGAGTCGTCCTGTGCAGCGGAGGAGTTGAAATCTACACATCCAATGTTTACCCGGCCGACATGACGTCTCTCAAAAAGCCCACCACAGAGTCTGACCCGCCTCTCAAGTTCCAGTCGGCTAAGGACACAAAGCAAGTTGACTTCTGATAACCCACAAGTATAGGGGATCGCAACAGTTTTCGAGGGTAGAGTATTCAACCCAAATTTATAGATTCGACACAAGGGGAGCCAAAGAATACTTGTAAGTATTAGTAGCTGAGTTGTCAATTCAACCACACCTGGAGATTAATTATCTGCAGCAATATGATCAGTAGCACAATAATATGATAGTTTTGATAGTAGTGATGATAGTAGCAGTAACGATAACAGTGATAGCAATGATCTTGTAGCAGTTGTAACAATAACAACAGCAATAGTAACTTTGCAAGAACAATATGTGGAAAATTCGTAGGCATTGGATTGGTGAATTCGTTGGATGATATTCATCATATAACAGTCATAACCTAGGGCGCTACGGCACTAGGTCCAGTTCATAAATATAATGTAGGCATGTATTCCGTAAATAGTCATACGTTCTTATGGAAAGAACTTGCATGACATCTTTTGTCCTACCCTCCCGTGGTAGCGGGGTCCATAAGGAAACTAAGGGATATTAAGGCCTCCTTTTAATAGAGAACCGAAACAAAGCATTAGCACATAGTGAATGCATGAACTCCTCAAACAACGGTCATCACCAGAAAGTATCCCGATTACAGTCACACCAGGGTTTGCGGATCATAACACGTAATAGGTGAATATGACTTGCAAGATTGGATCTAGAACATAGATATAATGGTGAAAACATAAACGGTTCATATCTAAAATCATGGCACACGGGCCCAAAGTGACAAGCATTAAGCATGGCAAAGTCATAACAACATCAATCTCAGAACATAATGGATACTAGGGATCAAGCCCTAACAAATAGGGATGGCAATGGGTAGGGTATGGGCGGGTACAACTTTCTTCTACCCTAACCCATACCCATAGAAACTTTCTATACCCACCCAGTTCAATACCCATGGGTATAAACTGACACCCATGCCCATACCCATCGAGTATCCTATACCCAATGGGTATGCATTAGGTACAATATATAGCATTCAAATTCTTAAAAGGTAGAGAAATGAGTTCATAATTCAAGTGATGATGGTAGAGCAGTATAGTATGGATGCGGCCTCCTCTGGTGGGCGGCTTCTTGGAGGCATCAAGGGTGTATGAGAACCATTTGGTGGAAGCCCGACGCAGTGGGAGGCGGTGGTGGGAATTGGGGATCGCTAGATCGAGAGTTCAATAAGAGTTCGGTAGCGAAGACTCGGTATGTCTTCTTTTAGAGGAGTCACATAGGATGTAGGAGGAGTGACGAGCAGGTGATTATGAGCCTATGAGCTATGGTTTGTTTAAGGAATACAAGATTTAGTGTTGGGCCATATGAGTTGGATGTTGACCCCACATATTATAGGAGTCATTTTCATTTATTAATTTTTTTCTGGGTATCCATTGGGTTACCCATGGGGGCAATTTGTTACCCATGCCCTACCCATATATTTTGCGGGTATGGGTACCCATTACCCATGGGTACGAAATCTCTTCATGTCTTGCCCATACCCATTGTTTTCGGGTAGGGTACCCGCGGGTATCCATACCCATGGGCAAAATTGCCATCCCAACTAACAAAACTAACTCGATTACATGATGAATCTCATCCAACTCCTCACCGACCAGCGAGCCTACGAAGGAATTACTCACTCCCGGTGGGGAGCATCATGGAATTGGCGATGGAGAAGGGTTTGTGATGACGAAGATTGCAGATCCCCCTCGCCTGAGCCCCAAACGGACTCCAGATCTGGCCTCCCAATGAAGAACAGGAGGCGGCGGCGGCTCCGTATCGTGAAACGCGATAATTCTTTCTCCCTGGCTTTTTTCTCCGGTGGTTCTTGGCACCAGTATTTTTCTTTTATTCCACAAAAATTCTCCAAAAAGTTTCTTTTCATTTCGAGAACTTTTATTTCTGCACAAAAACAACACCATGGTAGTTATGCGGAAAATAGCGTCAGTCCGGGTTAGTTTCATTCAAACATGCAAATTAGAGTCCAAAACAAGAGCAAAAGCGTTAGGAAAAGCAGATATGACGGAGACGTATCAACTCCCCCAAGCTTAAACCTTTGCTTGTCCCCAAGTAATTCAGTTGAGAAACTGAAAGTGAAAAGGAAAAACTTTTACGAACTCTTTTGCTCTTGTTTACATAAATAAGCTTAAGTAGCACCCAGGTTTTCAGCAAAGATTATAACTAACCATGTCAACAATAACTCTTAGAAATTATATTAACTCATATCAATGGCATAAGTAACTAGCAAGAAATAATAAAATATCTCAAATGAAAACACTTTGTCAAAACAATCGTGAAATAATATGACAACAGTGGTATCTCGCTAGCCCTTTCTGAGACCGCAAAACATAAATGCAGAGCACCTCCAAAGTTCAAGCAATGACTAAACATTGTAATTCATGGTAGAAAAGATCCAGTCATGATGCAGCCAACATTAGCTATACACAATGCATGAGGATGACAATAGTGCTCTCAGATCTAGCGCTTATTTGAGAAGGTGATGACACAACATAAAATTAAATAGATAGTCCCTTCGTAGAGGGAGGCAGTGATTTGCAGCGGTGCCAGAGCTCAGATTTTTAAAACAGAGATAAATGAAATTTTGAGAAATGCACCCTTCCTGTTTACGTCACGACCAAAGGTTATCAATATCTTCCATGCTAAACACATTAGTGGTGGTTCCCAAGTGATAAAAGTAAAGGTTTCCTCCCCCTTCACCAACAAACACACTCCATGGCTAGCCGAATCCACAGGTACCGTCCATACCAACATCATTCCTGGGGGAGTTTTGTTTAATTATTTGCAATTTTTTATTTCAGGACTGGGAATCCCTATTACCGCCCCTCTCGTGCAAGGATGAGTGAATAAACACTCATCATGAGAATAACCCGCTTAGCATGGAAGATACTGACTACCCCCTATCGCTCTATGAACAATCCAGGCACACAAAAACGGATGTTTATTTGAAGTTTTTAGAGGTGGCACATGCAAATTTACTTAGAACGGCAGGGTAATGCCGCATATAGGTAGATATGGTGGACTCATGTTGGATAACTTGGGTTTTAGGATTTTGATGCACAAGCAGTATTCTGCTTAGTACAGGTGAAGGCTAGCAAATAGGTTGAGAAGTGGCCAGCTAGAGAGCGAAAACGGTCATAAACATGCATTATGCATAAGTAACATTGGATACTAGAATGAGTAGGATATGAACACCATGAACATAAATATCATAGAGGCTATGTTGGTTTTGATTCAACTACATGCATGAACATGTGCTAAGTCAAGCCACTTGAAACATTCAGAGGAGGATACCATATCATCATACCTCATCACAATCATTTTAATACATGTTGAAATCCAAGATAAATCATTATTCACTCCTTGCTACTTAAGCATGGCATGAGAAACTATAATCTCTAATTGTCATTGCAAACATGTTTGATCATAATATGTTGAATCATGGATACTAGATTAAACATATTTACAAAAACAGGACAAGTTGAGTTCATACCCGTTTCTCTCTGCCACAGCCAGTTCATCAAATATCGTCATTATTACCTTTCACTTGCATGACCGAATGATATGAAAATAATAATAGTGCAAGAGTGCCATGGACTAAGCTGTAATCTGCAAACATTTTATTCAAAAAGGAGAAGACAAGGTAATATGGGCTCTTTGTTAGATCAATATCAATGCATATGAGAGCCACTCGACATTTTCATCATGGTCTTCTCCTTGGTATGACTGAATAAAAGGAAAAGAATTTCAGAGAAACACACTGAAATGTTTTTAGAGTTTTTAGTTTTTCTTGAAGAAAGCAAATTAAATAGGAAAACAAAAATGAGAAAAACTATTTACACGGGAGAGCTCCCAACAAGCAAAAGAAGAACAAGGAAATCTTTTTGGGTTTTCTTTTTAATACTACAACTAGCTAAACTAGAAAGAAAAACCGAAAAGATGCAAGAAACATTTTTTTGGATTTTTTTCAAAGTTTTTCAAACACACAAGAAAAAAGCGAGAAAATAAATCTAGCATGGATAATACAATCAAAAAGTGTGAACACCGACAACCGGAATGAGATGTGTGAACATGAATGTAATATCGGTGGAAATACGTACTCCCCCAAGCTTAGGCTTTTGGCCTAGCTTGGTAATCACCACTCGTAGTAGCATCCAGTCCCATCTCGAAGTGCTGTGGAGCGGGCACCTGAGCATCCCACTCCTGAGGCTCCTCCTCTGCCTCTTCCTAGGCATTCCGGTAGGCAATAATGTCCTCAGGCATGATCCTGTATCCGCCCTGGCAATAGAATCAAACAAAGCAGGTGCAGGCAACGGAATAATATCATGGGTATCCACACTGAAAACCAGGTTGTAAGGAATATTATTAATAGAATCATCAATATCAGTAAACTAGTGATCTTTCATCGCCTGATGATCTAAATAAACCTTGGGTAAACGATAATTATGTTGGCGAATCTGAACGTTAAAGTGACTCGCTAAACGAGTAGCATAAATACCACCATAAATTTTGCCCTTGGCTCTGTTAAGGTGCAGACGGCGTGCAATAATAGCCCCTAGGCTATAGTTGTTATCACCGTATAGTGCACGGTGTAAGATGGTGAAGTCCGGAGCACAGAGTGCATCGACCTTCTCTCTAGCAATTAAACACTTAGCAATAAATAGAGCAAAATAGTGCACATAAGGAAACTGCAAACTAGTAGCAGTGACACTCGACACGCCTCTCTCATCTCCCACTAACAGAGTGCGATAAAAGTCCTCAAACTCTGCAGGCCTAGGCTCTCTTATTTCCCCGTCAGAAGGGATCAAGCATACATCGCAAAAATCAGTGAGTGGCATCTGACAGGTTTCAGCATATAAATTAAACTGCACCTCAGGGGGGCTATTCCTACTCAGAAAATGGAAGCTTTGCACAAAGGAATTTGTGAGGAGATGGTATTGTTCACACTCAGCTGCGATGAAGTGGATGAGACCAGCATTAGCAGCAAATTGTGTGAACTCTTGACGGATCCCGGCTCCATCCATGAAGGGGTTATGCGGCCATTCGCACGGCCGCACCTCTGCCCTTCTCCGAGTATGGAGGTCATTGTCCGATGATTCCCCAATGACTCCCTTAGAGCTCTTCTTGGAGGAAAACTTCCTAAAGAAACTCATCTTATTCCTATGAACAAAATTCTGAAAATTTTAGTCCACAAAATTTATGTCAAGAAAACTTCACAAAATTGATAGCAACTACTCATAGGGATGTGTAGAGGCCATATCAAGCATTCAAACTACTTAGAACTCAAAGAATTCAACATGCAAGCTCATCTACAGCAGCACCAAGAGTAGCTAATTATTCAAAATATAAACCACTAAAGCAAAAACTAATTGGAGCAATGGAGGAGTCACATACCAAGTAGCAATCCCCCAAAACAGTTTCAGAAACGGAGCTTCGAGCAAAGAGATCGAAATCCGTGGGTTTGAGAGCAAGAAAACGAGAGAGAGAGCAATGGTGATTTTTTCCTGGAGGTAGGTGATGACATGGGCTAAAGAGATAAGTGAGGGGACCACAACCCACCAGGGCGTGCCTGGGGCTGCTGGCGCGCCCAGGTGGGTTGTGCCCACCTGGTGCACCCCCCTCTGATGTTATTTGTACTAAAAATTCAGAAATATTCAGAAAAAATCGTCTTATGGAAATTTTCAGGGCATTCTAATAACTTTTATTTTTGGGTCATTTTTTTATTCCACGGGAAATTCAGAAAACAGACAAAACATGGAATTTTATTTTATTTAACTAAGAAAAATGGAAAATAAAAGTTGGGAGCAGAAGGTTGTGCCTACTAAATTCATCAACTTCATACCTCTCAAAAATGATCCATTAATAAGGTTGATCAAGTCTTATTAACAACCATCTTCGATTAGCATGAAACCAAAGAACTTTCGTAAAACACTAAGTTACCTCAACGGGGATATGCATGTCCCCAACAATAAGCATTTCATATTTCTTTTTGACAATAGATAAAGGTAGTTGAAAACTTCCAATAGTGACGGTCGGAGATTTTTCAATAACATTAATACCATTCACTTGGAATTGTTTCTTCGGAAAGTGCACCGTATGCTCATTACCATTGATATGAAAAGTGTCCTTGCTTTTATTGCAATCAATAACAGCCCCTGCAGTGTTCAAGAAGGGTCTACCAAGGATAATCAACATGTTGTCGTCCTCGGGCATCTTAAGTATAACAAAGTCAGTTAAGATAGTAACATTTGCAAAAACAATGGGCACATCCTCACAAATACCGATAGGTATGGCAGTTGATTTGTCAGCCATTTGCAAAGATATTTTAGTAGGTGTGAGTTTATTCAAATCAAGTCTTTTATATAAGGAGAAATGCATAACACTAACAGCAGCTCCTAGATCACACAAAGCAGTTTTAACATAATTTCTTTTGATGGAGCAAGGTATAGTTGGTATTCCCGGATCTCCAAGTTTTTTAGGTACTCCATCCTTAAAATAATAATTAGCAAGCATGGTGGAGATTTCAGCTTCAGGTATCTTTCTCTTATTAGTGATGATGTCTTTCATATATTTGGCATAAGGGGCCATCTCTAAAATATCAGTCAAGCGAGTGTGCAAAAAGACTGGCCTAAGCATTTCAGCAAAGCGTTCAAATTCTTCATCATCATTTTTCTTAGTTGATTTAGGTGGAAAGGGCATGGGTTTTTGAACCCATGGTTCTCTTTCTCTTCCATGTTTTCTAGCAACAAAGTCTCTTTTATCATATCTTTTATTTTTAGGTTGTGGGTTATCAAGATCAACAGTTGGTTCTATTTCATCATCATTATCTGGTTGTTTATCATTGTCTGGTTGAGTGTCTTCAGGAACATCATCATTATCTTTTTCATTATCACTAGGTGAATGTTCATTACCAGATTGAGTTTCAGCATCAGAAATAGAAACATCATTATTATCTTCAAGAGGTTTTTCTACTTCGGGTTCACTAGAGGTATGCAAAGTCCTATCATTTTTCTTCTTCTTTTTATTTTTAGAAGGACTAGGTGCATCAGTGTTAATTGTTTGAGAGTCTTGTTCAATTCCTTTAGGGTGTCCCTCAGGATAAAGTGGTTCCTGGGTCATTTTACCTCCTCTAGTTGCTACTCTAACAGCGATGTCAGTTATATTATTATTCATTTCACCAAGCAATTCTCTTTGAGATTTAGCAACTTGTTCTAGTTGAGTTTGAACCATAGAAGCATGTTTTCCTACACCTGTTACATCATTAGTAATTCTAAATAACAAGTCACTCAAGCGAGCAATCATATTGGAGTTGTATTTCAATTGTTTCATAACATATTCATTGAAGTGATCTTGTTTTCTAATGCAGTTATCAAACTCATAAAGGCATTGACTAGGATGCATATTATAAGGGTTGTCACTTTCATCAAAGAGTTTACCTCTACCACCTTTGGTGGTGGTGTGTCAAGTCCATGTATTTCTTCACTAGGAGGTAAAATTTTAACATCATCTGCTTTAATACATTTTTCCTTCATACTTTTCTTTGCCTCTTGCATATCTTCAGGACTAAGATATAAGATACCCCTCTTCTTCAGAGTGGGTTTAGGCGGTGATTCAGGAAGAGTCCAATCATCATAATTTTTCAATATATTATTCAATAAGTCCTCAGCTTGTTCAACAGTTTGTTCCCTGAAAACACAACCAGCACAACTATCTAGGAAGTCCCTAGAAGCATTGCTTAGTCCATTATAGAAGATATCAAGTATTTCATTTTTCTTAAGAGGATGATCAGGCAAAGCATTATGCAATTTAAGAAGCCTCCCCCAAGCTTGTGGGAGACTCTCTTCTTCGATTTGCACAAAGTTAAATATTTCCTGTAAGACAGCTTGTTTCTTATGAGCAGGAAAATATTTTTCAGAGAAGTAATAAATCATATCCTGGGGACTACACACACAACTAGGAGCAAGAGTATTATACCATGTCTTAGCATCACCCTTTAATGAGAATGGAAATAATTTGAGAATATAATAGTAGCGAATTTTATCATCATGGGCAAAAAGGGTGGCTATATCATTTAACTTAGTAAGGTGTGCCACAACAGTTTCAGTTTCATAGCCATGGAAAGGATCAGATTCAACCAAAGTAATTAACTCTGGGTCGACAAAGAATTCATAATCCTTATCATCAACAAAGATAGGTGAAGTAGCAAACTTAGGATCACATTTCGTTTTAGCATTCAAAGATTTTTCTTTCAGTTTGCATAATAATTTCTTAAGATCATCTCTATCATTACAAGCAAGAAAATCTCTAGATGTCTCCTCATCCATAACAGAACCTTCAGGTATATTAGGTAATTCATATCTAGGAGAGCTAGGCCTAATAGGTGTTTCAAGATTTTCAATTTCAAGTTCTTCATCAGTTTCAGCATTCTCAATATCTTTAGCTCTAGCAATTTGTTCATCAAGAAAATCACCTAGTGGCATATTATCATCAAGCAAGGTACTAGCATCATCATGAGTAGCATTCATAGCAGAAGTAGCATCAACAATAACTTGCGACATATCAGGATTAATAGCATGTAGTGGTGTTGCAAGTCTACTGAAAATAGAAGGTGAATCAAGTGCAGAACTAGATGGCAGTTCCTTACCTCCCCTCGTCTTAGAGGGAAAAATCTTAGTCTTGGTATCCTTCAGATTCTTCATAGTGATAAATAGATAATAATCCCAAGTGACTTAACAAATATAGCTATGCTCCCCGGCAACGGCGCCAGAAAAAGGTCTTGATAACCCACAAGTATAGGGGATCGCAACAGTTTTCGAGGGTAGAGTACTCAACCCAAATTATAGATTCGACACAAGGGGAGCCAAAGAATACTTGTAAGTATTAGCAGCTGAGTTGTCAATTCAACCACACCTGGAGATTAATTATCTATAGTAATATGATCAGTAGCATAGTAATATGATAGTTTTGATAGTAGTGACGATAGTAGCAGTAACGGTAACAGTGATAGCAATGATTTTGTAGCAGTTGTAACAGTAACAGCAGCAATAGTAACTTAGCAAGAACAATATATGGAAAATTCATAGGCATTGGATCGGTGAATTCGTTGGATGATATTCATCATATAACAGTCATAACCTAGGGCGATATGGCACTAGCTCCAGTTCATAAATATAATGTTGGCATGTATTCCATAAATAGTCATACGTGCTTATGGAAAGAACTTGCATGACATCTTTTGTCCAACCCTCCCGTGGCAGCGGGTCCATAAGGAAACTAAGGGATATTAAGGCCTCCTTTTAATAGAGAACCAAAACAAAGCATTAGCACATAGTGAATACATGAACTCCTTAAACTATGATCATCACCAGAAAGTATCCCGATTACAGTCACACTGGGGTTTACGGATCATAACATGTAATAGGTGAATATGACTTGCAAGATCGGATCTAGAACATAGATATAATGGTGAAAACATAAACGGTTCAGATCTGAAATCATGGCACCCGGGACCAAAGTGACAAGCATTAAGCATGGCAAAGTCATAACAACATCAATCTCAGAACATAATGGATACTAGGGATCAAGCCCTAACAAAACTAACTCGATTACATGATGAATCTCATCCAACTCCTCACCGACCAGCGAGCCTACGAAGGAATTACTCACTCCTGATGAGGAGCATCATGGAATTGGCAATGGAGAAGGGTTGGTGATGACGAAGATCGCAGATCCACCTCTCCGGAGCCCCAAATGGACTCCAGATCTGCCCTCTCGATGAAGAACAGGAGGCGGCGGCGGCTCCGTATCGTGAAACGCAATAATTCTTTCTCCCTGGCTTTTTTTTCTCCAAAAATAGGATTTTATAGCGTCGGAGTCAGGGTCTGCGGTGCCACTAGGTGGGCACAACCCACCTGGGTGCGCCTGGAGGGGGGCGCACCCTGGTGGGTTGTGCTCACCCAGGGGGGCCCCTCCGGTGGTTCTTGGTTCCTGTATTTTTCTTTTATTCCATGAAATTTCTCCAAAAAGTTTCGTTCCATTCCGAGAACTTTTATTTCTGCACAAAAACAACACCATGGTAGTTCTGCTGAAAATAGCGTCAGTCCGGGTTAGTTTCATTCAACTCATGCAAATTAGAGTCCAAAACAAGAGCAAAAGCGTTAGGAAAAGTAGATACGACAGAGACGTATCAACTTCACCCCCGGTGACTCATCTCAGCGGTTCACTATTGGGACTGGCATGGATCCCAAATAGGAAAGCGCACTCATCGAATTCATCCGTGAGAATCGGGACGTCTTTGCATGGAAACCTACTGACATGCTTGGCATACCGAGACAATTTGCTGAGCACAACCTCAATGTTGATCCTAAGATGAAACTAGTTTGGCAATACCTTCGACATTTTAACGAGGAGAGACGCAAGGCTATTGGGGAAGAAGTAGCCCGGCTCCTAGCTGCCGGGTTCATCGCGGAAGTATTTCATCCTGAGTGGCTAGCTAATCCTGTGCTTGTTCTGAAGAAGAACGGTACTTGGCGTATGTGTGTTGATTACACAGATCTGAACAAAGTTTGTCCTAAAGACTCGCTTGCCCTCCCCCATATTGACCAAATCATTGATTCGACGGTGGGGTGCGAGAGTTTATGTTTCTTGTATGCTTACTCCAGCTATCATCAGATTAAGATGGCTGTTAAGGACCAGTAGAAGACGGCCTTCATCACACCTTTTGGGGATTTCTGCTATGTCTTGATGCCTTTCGGGCTTAAGAGCGCAGGGGCGACTTATCAGCGCACAGTGTAGAATTGTTTTCACAAGTAGATTGGGCGCAATGTTTAAGCTTATGTCGACGATATCGTCGTTAAGTCTCGGAAGAAGGAGACTTTGCTGGATGAACTTAAGGAGACATTTGACAATCTTCGGCGGTACAAGATGATATTTAACCTGACCAAGTGTGTCTTTGGAGTTCCAGCAGGCAAATTATTGTGTTTTCTGGTGTCTGAATGAGGAATTGAAGCTAATCCAGAGAAAATCAAGGCAGTGACCTCCCTCGCTAAGTCGGCCAGCATCAACGATGTTCAGCGCATGGCGGGTCGTATCGCCGCCTTGAGCCGGTTCATAAGCCGCCTCGGCGAGAAGGCTATCCCTCTGTATCAGATGCTGAAAAAGACTGACAACTTCATCTGGAGCGATCCTGTGGATAAAGCTTTTGAAGGCCGCAGGAAACAGTTGGCTGAGCCGCCTGTCTTGGCCGCCCCTATCGACAAAGAGCCTATGCTCCTGTACAATGCTGCCAATAATAAAGTGGTAAGTGTTGCAATTGTCGTGGATCACAAGGAGGCTGGGAAAGAATATCCTGTTCAACGGCCAATATACTATATCAGCGAAGTTTTAACGGAGTCAAAGCAGAGATATCCGCACTGGTAAAAGCTGGTTTATGGAGTCTTCCTAGCGAGTCGCAAGCTGCAGCACTGTTTTTGGAGCACCCTATAACTGTGGTTAGCTCTACTCCGTTGGGAGACATCATCCAAAACAAGGAAGCCACCGGTCGGATTGCTAAGTGGGCAATTGAGCTTGGGCCACATCATTTGAAATATGTGCCTCGAACAGCTATCAAATCTCAAGCACTTGTGGATTTCATTAATGATTGGACTGAACTTCAAGTTCCTGAAGAGAGGTCAGATAAAACTTATTCGACAATTCATTTTGATGGTTCCAGACATTTGGAGGGCTCAGGAGCTAGAGTTATCTTATCTTCTCCACAAGGTGATAAATTTTGTTATGTTCTGTGGATCATGTTCCCCTGTACTAACAATGCAGCTGAGTATGATGCTCTCCTCTATGGACTCCGTATGGCTAAGGAGATGACCCTTAGCTGAGTTAGATGTCTTGGCGACTCTGACCTGGTTGCTCAGCAAGTTTCTGGAAAGTGGGTGTTGTAGGGTAGAACCCTAGAAGGGATCTTTTCACACTTGGAGGTGGGGAAAATGATGAACACTCAAGAACACAAGGGGAAAACACTCAAACAAAACCCAAATCACACATCTACTAGAATAGCATACATGAGATCCAAAAGATTACAAGCACAATCAAGGAAAAGCAAGCACTAGGTAGAGTTCTTCCCACTCCTAGGAGATGAGGTCTTGGTGGTGGTAGTCTTCTCCAAGAGGAGGTCTTGAAATCCACAAGGGGATCTTCTCCAAAGAGGTCTAGATCTCCTATGGTGAGGGTACAAGGAGCAAAGCTCACAAATATCTCATATATGTCTTTGCTAATTCTAAATGGAGGAGGGGAAGGAGTATATATAGTCCTAGGCAAAGAGAGGATAAGTGGGGGCGAAATGGTAATACAAGGGCAAAGCCCGCAGCATCACACAGGGGGCCCCGTGCGCACGGGGTAAGTGGAGCCCGTGCGCATGGGGTATCCAGAGACCCAGCGACTTAGCCCGTGCGCACGGGCTTGTACCGTGGGCACGGGGTTCAAAGGCCTGTTCGCACGGGGTGTCCTGAAGCTCGCAGCACGTCTTCTTGTGGACTCCCGTCGATGCTGGTGGAACCTCGCCTTCTCCTTGACGGTTCCTTCTACGCTTCCAGGCTTCTCTTGTGGATGGTGTAGGCGCTCGCTTGTGGATGACCTCCTCCATGGCACGTTCATCATTGGGCTCAAACCTACATGGGCACATGGTAGGACAGTCATGTAGTATACCATCCTTGAGGGAACTAAGAAGACACGCACTAAGGATGGAATTCACCTTAGTATGATTGACGTAGAAGTTGAACGTGTCTCTTAGCGATGGGATTCTTGACATGGTGATGTCCATAGGATGCTCCGCATCATCCCCTCCCCCTTGGGAAAGATCCGACCTCGGATTGAAAACCAAATCACCATAGGAAAGAGATAATGTCGCCGTGTAGAAGTTGACGATCACCAAGCATTCATCATCTTGTAGCTCGAAATGGGCACTCTCCAATATCGCACCATCTTGTAATTCCTTCAAAAGGAGGAAAGACAACAAACACTTGGAAAAACAAATGTGGTCAGCGTTAGTGTGAAACCAAGCATTCAAGAGGTGATTCACCCAACAAGTGTCGTCATCATGCATAGCATAAGGTGTGACAAAGAAGTGTGGCATGGCATTTAAGCATATAAATTTAGCACAATCAAGGACATCATGGAAACATGCATGTAAATGTGAGGTAGCAATGCAATTATGTGTGGCAAGAGAATAAGCATCGACCTCAAGTTCATAGCAAGCATGCATAAACTGCTCAACAAATGGTCTATGGTAGGCATATGAATCATTCACAACACCAAATAAAATGAAGTGTCTAAACACACGGGTCAAGTGCAAGACAATCCAAGCATAACGTGCGTAGGGTGTAGTGAAGATAGTGTGGCACTCAACACAATATAAAGAGCAATTGTTCATCATGTGCGAGGAAACTAAGGTAAGCCTGTAGCAATCAATGGGACATGGCATATGTGAAGAAATGACATTGTTGCAACCAAACATATGATACGAGCAATTAATCCACAAGTCAGATGCAACACACAAGGTATATATGTCACGAGGCATGGCAATGTGGCAATGATAAGTCGAAGCAAGATCGCTAGCATGTGTGCAAAGTGTCATGGTGCAATCAACACATGAAGTATGATCCACAATATGCATGCTCATGGTTTTGGTGTTCTCGAAAGAGAAGGATATCACCTCGAAAGCATGTCCTTGTGCGTCCTTCACAATGCTGAAGCACAAGCATGTGCGATGTAGAAGCGAGTCGGTCACAAGCGGTTTGCTCTCAAGAGCTCGAATGGTCAACTCACGGGAAGTGGAAGTTGACACCAAGTCGAAGTATCCTACACATGCACAAAAGAAAGCAAACAACGTATGTGCATGGTAGATAAACACATCATCCATCATGATGGTTCTCTTCTCTTGCACATAACCATTAGTAGCAAAAGTGCATGAATAATATGATGCGACAATGTGCATATTCATGTCACTAGGCATATGGTGCAAAGAGGGAAGACAAGCATGCTTCACAAGATATATGTCAAAATCTCCAAATATATGTGAGAATGCTATGGGAGCAATCTCATTAGCAAGACTAGAATAATTGTTGCACTCAATACATGGCAAATTATCTAGCATGAGAGAGGCAACATATGGAGACATATGACAACATGTAATAGCAATCATGTGCAAAGCATGGAAATGGATGCCATCAACCGCATGAAATGAGCAAGTATGAATCATCGGTGATGCAACATAGCAAGTAATCATATGAATCAAGTCATGCAAGCTAGTAGTGCGAAGATGCAACATACTAGAGGTAATCATGGCAATCATGTCATGGGTGCAAATAGTGGGCATATATAATGCACATGACATATCACAATCATGAAAACAAGATAGGAATATAGTATCATCATTGCGTTGGCGAGAGGTTCTATGTAAATAGCAATGGAACATCATGACTCTCCCAACACAAGAAGCAACAATAGAATGGAGCATGTATAGAACATGGCAATAACAACTAGTATCTCCACCAAGCATGCAAATACACATAATACAAGTAGAATGGTGGAACATATGTAAGTGCAAGCAAGGGTCACAATTGCATGGCAAATGCATATAAAGAGTCATAACATGCAAAGTGAACACGGTAAAATGAGCATAAGGTGACAAGTGATATATAGCCCATAGCCATGTGAGAGCCAAGTAAAAGAGATTTGCGTAGTCCTTGCGCGAAGGGAACGGTGTGAAGAACAATCCACGGGATCCCAAATCATCGTTGCTCTCTAGAGCTCGTTTTGTCAACTCATCGGATAGCGAAGTTGACGAGTCTTCATGAGTACCTACACAAAAGAGACACAAACCAAAGAAAGTGTGTGCGTGGTAAATGTACACATCAACCATTATGATGAGCACATGCATGTGTTGGTTAGCACAAAATATCCAATTCTCAAATAAATAGGTTGCATGATATAGAAACATGTCATCCATCATGAAAGGTTTATATGTATAGCATAATGGATACTCAAATTGTGTAATGCATCACGAGTAATATCTAGAGCATTGTTATGAATGGTATGTGATACATCTCCATCGTATCTATAATTTTTTATTGTTTCATGCCAATATTATACAACTTTCACATATTTTTGGCAACTTTTTATATGATTTATTGGAATAACCTATTGATCCAGTGCCCAGTGCCAGTTCCTGTTTTTTGCATGTTTTTTGTATCACAGAAAATCCATATCAAACGAAGTCCAAACGCGATAAAAATTTACGGAGAATTATTTTGGAATTTATGTGATTTTTGGGAGGTGGAATCAACGCAAACGGGGGCCCACAGTGCCCACAATCCACCAGGGCGCGCCCTAGGCCCCAGGCGCGCCCTGGTGTCTTGTGCCCTCCTCGAACGTCGGTTGGAGCCCTTCTTCTGGCGCAAGAAAGATATTTTATGGAAAAAAATCGTGTTAAAATCTCAGCGCAATCGGAGTTACAGATCTCCGGGAATATAAGAAACGGTGAAGGGCCAGATCTGGGGAACGCGAAACAGAAGAGAACAGAGAGGGAGATCCAATCTCGGAGGGGCTCCCGCCCCTCCGCCTCCATGGGGCCATGGACCAGAGGGGGAACTCTCCTCCCATCTAGGGGGGAGGCCAAGGAAGAAGAAGAAGTAGGGGGGCTCTCTCCCCCTCTCTCCCGGTGGCGCCGGAGTGCCGCCGGGGCTAGGATCGTGACAGCGATCTACATCAACAATCTTGCTACCGTCAACACCAACTTTCTCCCCCTCTATGCAGCGGTGTAACACCTCTTCTCCCCACTGTAATATCTACTTAAACATGGTGCTCAACTCCATATATTATTTCCCAATGATATTTGGCTATCCTATGATGTTTAAGTAGATCCGTTTTGTCCTGTGGGTTAATCGTGATCTTGGTTGGTATGATTGTATATTTTATTTATGGTGCTGTCCTACGGTGCCCTCCATCTCGCGCAAACATGAGGGATCCCTGCTTTAGGGTGTTGCAATATGTTCATGGTTTGCTTATTGTCGGTGTTGCGTGGGTGACAGCAGCCTAAACGCGGATAAGTGGGTTATGGCGTATGGGAGTAAAGAGGACTTGATACTTAATGCTATGGTTGGGTTTCATGACCTTAATGATCTTTAGTAGTTGCGGATGCTTGCTAGAGTTCCAATCATAAGTGCATATGATCCAAGTAGAGAAAGTATGTTAGCTCATGCCTCTCCCTCATATAAAATTGCAAGAATGATTACCGGTACTTGTTATCGATTGCCTAGGGACAAATGACTTTCTTGGTGACAAAAGCTATCCACTTTTATTATCTTGCAATTTATTCATAGTTTTATTCTCGCAAAGTACTCTTAGTTTTATTCTTGCAAAATAGTTTATACTTATTTTAGGTAAAGCAAACGTCAAGTGTGCGTAGAGTTGTATCGGTGGTCGATAGAACTTGAGGGAATATTTGTTCTGTCTTTAGCTCCTCGTTGGGTTCGACACTCTTATTTATCGAAGAAGGCTACAAACGATCCCCTATACTTGTGGGTTATCAAGACCTTTTTCTGGCGCCGTTGCCGGGGAGCAATAGCGTGGGGTGAATATTCTCGTGTGTGCTTGTTTGCTTTATCACTAAGTAGTTTTTATTTTGTGCTCTTGTTTTCTATCTCTAGTTATGGTAGGAAACGCAAAATACCAAAAAAATTAGTTGTACCCACTAAACCAATGGTTGAAGAACCACCCAAAATCTATCATACTACTGAAGCTTTCTACTTGGATCATCTTCGATCCATTTGTGCTCGTGCTGAAAAACCAACTAGCTTAGTTGAGGGAAAATCATTAGATGAGCATGCTTGTTTTGTGCAACACCGTTTATCTCAAAAAGGGAAACTTTTACTACATCAAATTAATTCTATGCAATGCTATGCTTGGAATTTATGTGAAATACATGATTTTACTTGTTGTTCTGAAGACCCTAAGAAACACCTTCCTTATCAATGTGAGTTTAGAGATAATGGAATTTTATCTTCTTATGCCAAGGGTGTTTATAATTATTATGATATTGAACAAGTTGAAGAATTTATTGCTTTTAAGAGTGCTTATGAAATTGCTTCTTTGATTGAAAATTATGATGCTACTCTTTACAAATCTGAAATTTTTGCCATACTTAAATATTGCTATGAAAATTATTCTTCTAATGCTTATATTAAACCATATATTGAGGACTTCTCCGCTGTCCAAGAAGAGACTAATATTTTGCAGGAGTCTATGGAAGAAGAAATTGATGAAACTGTGAGCTCATTGGATGAAAAAGATGATGAGGAGAGCCAAGAACAAGCGGAGGAAGAGCGGATTGATCACCCGTGCCCACCTTCTAATGAGAGTAACTCTTCAACTCATACATTGTTTAATGCCCCTTCGTTCTTACCGAAGGATGAGTGCTATGATAATTGCTATGATCCCGTTGATTCGTTTGAAATATCCCTTTTTGATGAACTTGATGCTTGCTATGCTTGTGGCCAAGATGCTAATATGAATTATGCTTATGGAGATGAACTTGCTATAGTTCCTTATGTTAATAATGAAATTATTTCTATTGCACCCACACATGATAGTCCTATTATCTTTTTGAATTCTCCAAACTACACTATATCGGAGAAGTTTGCATTTATTAAGGATTACATTGATGGGTTGCCTTTTACCATTGCACATGATGATTTTGATGATTATAATATGCATGTGCTTGCTGCTCCTACTTGTAATTATTATGAGAGAGGAACTATATCTCCACCTCTTTATGTTTCCGATACGATAAAATTGCAAGAAACTACTTATGCTATGTATTGGCCTTTACTTGATGTGCATGAATTGTTCTTTTATGACATGCCGATGCATAGGAAGAGAGTTATACTTTGTCATTGCATGATATATGATGCTTTGTGCTCACTACTAAATGCCAAATCATTGTTAATTAAAATTGGCTTTGATATACCTTGGGATCCGGGTGGATTCATTACTTGAGCACTTTATGCCTAGCTTAATAGCTTTAAAGAAAGCGCTGCCACGGAGACAACCCGGAAGTTTTAGAGAGTCATTTATTTCTGTTGAGTGCTTTTATGAAGTTTAAAAACAAAAAAAATATAGAGGGGGACTTAAAACTTCACAAAAAGAGAAGCGATTGAAAGGTGATGCATTGGAGAAGTGAGGGTCGACCTTGAACACTTGTGTTCGTGCTCATGGAAACAATGTAGAATTTTTCATGAAGATTCTCATAAAAATAAGTATCCCCTTGTACAAATCCATTGTATTATAAAAATAATGTGCCAAGATTTGCCTTTAGGATGATTAGATTGCTTGTTGGTATGTGCGGTGCAGAAACAGAAACTTTAGCTGTAGCGCGTGATTTTACATTTTTTTACTGGAACGTTAAAAGCTTCTGAAACTTTTTGCACAGTCTTGCTATACAATTTTTTTATTTTG
Organism: Thinopyrum elongatum; assembly: GCA_011799875.1. Lineage (NCBI taxonomy): Eukaryota > Viridiplantae > Streptophyta > Magnoliopsida > Poales > Poaceae > Thinopyrum > Thinopyrum elongatum. The sequence goes on from CM022297.1 coordinate 240,760,214, forward strand.
TCCTAATTTTTCAGAATTTTTGGAGTACCAGAAGTATGGTAGGTGTACAGATTGTGTGGCGCCCCGCCTGATTACCACTGTAGCCAGACGGTCGCCACACATACTAGCCCAGGAAATCACTCTGGCATGCGCGCTTACAACAAGTATCATGAACACCGGCATTTCTATTAATAGATATATAAGTCTTACATGAGATATTACAAGAGTGATGGCAGCGGAAAAGCTCTATCTAAGACAGCATGGTCCTGGTGCGGCTCCAATCCACAGGGATCTGATTGGGTTACGCTCCTAGCCCACGAACGCTCCGGCTCCTCGTCGACGGATGACGAATCCTTATGTGAACCTGGCCACATTGAAGGCCGCTGAGTACTTTTGAATGTACTCGCAAGCAAACCAAACTAACATATACACCAAGCAAAGCAATCCATGGCATTCAAGCATGCATTTGTTATTAGAGCAATATTAAATTATCATGGCATGGCATAACTAGCTAGCAATATTAATTATCATGTCATAACAGGAGTATCCAGTGTGATACTAAAGTAAAGTAAAGCATGGCAAGTAAATAATCCATACTCCGAACATTCTCAGGATCCCATCCAAACCTTAACCAGATCCAACTTACTCTCTTCCGGGTTGCCTCACAACCCTCAGAATATTCACAATCCACTGAGTATTTCCGATCATAAGACAAGTTCTTCCATCATTATTATTACTGTTCCGGTTGACCACCTAGAGAGGTCTGGACGGACTGTGCAATACCGTGGACGCGGCTATTCGAATAGATTTTTACACTCCGCAGAGGTTGCGCACTTTACCCACACCATGGAGCACCTGACCTCGTGATCCCATTCGGGTGGACCAGGGTTGCTCCAACGAAACCTGCCTAACCCGTGACTCCTCCATCGTACCACCGACAATCATTCTCCCCTGGAGTCAAGCCCTGGGTGGCCCCTGTGTCACCTTGTGACACTTGCCACCGTCGTGGCCAAACTAAACTGTCCCAAACGGGGACCGCGCGCAAACAAACAACTGGGCTCACAAGGTTATCACCGCCTACCGGGCCAGGGCAGCGCGCGCGCATAACCTTCCCTAGTTGGTGGTACCGATAAAAGAGCACGCGATCAGGCCAAGTCAAGGCCGTCCCATACCGGCAAATGTGGCTGCATGGATAAGTCCGGACAGGTGACTCTGGATCAACCGACTAGGTTTAGTTTTAGCCATCATTTAGCAAGCATGGTTGTTTATCACAATAACTTAACATGGCAGTAGCTATGCATGGTAAAGAGAACATAACAACCTATCTCCATATAACATCATAACGAATCATTAGTGAAACAAGATTAAATAACAAGTTATCACTTTACAAGTTCCAGCTGTAAGTTACGACCATTGGAACCCTTGCATAAAACTGGCAAAGAAACCAGTAGCCACCAGAACGGTCTTTACAACTCGGATCTGGAACATTACTGGAATAACTCAACCCCGGCTCAAGACGGCTGGAAAGCATCTCAGAGCATGAAACGATGTTCATAAGAAGAATGTAGCAGTTCCCTAAGACGGCCGAAAAATAGCTCAGAGCATAGGGTCACTGCTACGAAAAGAAATTCAACAGCTACCCGCGGCAGCCGAAAAGCAGCTCAGAACATGGACAGTTGCTGACAAGAGAAATAAAAGTCGGCATCCACCCCGAACGGCCGGAAACAGCTCAGAACACAGGCGTGGTGCCATCACCGAAGAAAGTGCAAGCAAGGGTTCGTCAGAGTCACGTACAGCTCACTACTACCCAGACAAGCACAAGCATATTAATTTAAACATGCAAGAATAACACAGAGCAATGCTTTAGGGCATATATCGGATGGTCGGCTTGCCTGGGGGTCGATGAATACTCCGGGAAGAAGTGCGGTGAAGCCGCGGAAGAATTCGCCGGAAAGGATTCCCTCTCGGAGGGGGCTGATAGAGGGCAAGGGCAAAATGGTCATTTTCAAAATGTGTAAACATGAAGAAAATGATACCATCGGGACGGGCTCGACGAACTAAAGACGTGGGCGTTGGTTTCACCTGAATCGGAATTACGAGCAAAGAGTTGTGAGGGTTTGACTGCAGAAGGACCTTTTTGCAAATAAAATATTTACTTACGGGTCCTTAGTAGTTTTTTTCTGGAAAATGAATAAATGGCACTGTTTGACTGGGCCGGCTCGGGCTGAATCCCACCGCCGCTGCTGTTGTTGCTCCTGGGCCGGCCCGCACCACTGTTGCCTCCTCTTTTAAAAAAACCCGGTGGGCTCCTGACGGGTTGGCCCACCTTATCTCCCTCCTCCTCCCCGGTCGTCCTCTTCTCGACAGAACATGGGAGAGGCCGCGGCGGCTCGGGCCTCATCGGCTATCGGCGTAGCTGCTGCGGAAGGGCCGACCGACAAGCGCGGAGGCTCCCCGTGGTGCGAGTTGTAGCGCCGTGGCCACTGGCCGGGGTACGGTGGCCGACGGGCATCATCGGCCCGGCTGCGGTAGTACTTCCCCGGAGGGGCTGAGGACGGCGGCGGCTTCACAGGCCATGGAGGAGATCCCGGGTGCAGAGGAAAGGGAGAGGGAGAGGCCACGGGACCGGGAGCGGCCGAGGGGATCCGAGGCAAAGCTTCGGCCGTGGGTAAGGGGAAGAGCTCCGTGAGCTCGAGAAGTTAGGGGTCTGGGCTCGATGGCGATGCAGGGGCTCGAGGGCACTTATATAGGCTCGAGGAAGGGCTCGGGAAGGAGCTGGACGGCGGCCGGAGCTTCGGGACGGTGGTGCCGTGGCGGCGCGCTAGTGGCGCACCCGCTGTCGGCACACCCGGCCAACGGGCAAGCCTCGAAGGCCAGCTAGGGATGGATGAGGGTTCGTATGTCGCTGCAGACATTGGCAGAAGGCGACAGCGAGAGCACAGGGGAGGGAATCAACTAGAGACTGAGCAGAGCTCTGTTTTGGCTAGGTCTTGCATGGTCACCACGGGTGCCACGTGCTCTGGAGCGCGTCTGCTCGTCACACCTCGGCAAACATGTTGCTCACTGCTCAAATGGATGAGATAGATCACTAGATGGACCAGGAGGGGTCTGGAGAGGTCGAGGGGATCCAGAACAGTTTCTGGACAGAAACTTGGGCAGGAAGTTTTGGTCAGATGGATGTGGTAATGAGCTGGATAAGTTGTCACAGGGAAATGTGGTAGGAAGGACTAGATGCTGGTAAAATTTGAAAGCATTTGTACAAGATTTGCACACACTTCCTTTGTAATGCCAAATCTGGTCCAGAAAATAGATTTTGAAGCTGTGCTCAAATGGTTTGATGAAATGAGTTAAATTTTGGTGAAGGCTAATGATTTGGAAGTATGAAGATACTGGAAAAGTTTCAGCTCATTTGGAAATGCCAAAGTGGTACTTCCTTCACAGCACTTCCAAATGAACATAAACATGAGAAAAATGCTCTGGATTAATGGATGGAGGGATTGAGCTGATTTTTGGTTCCCATGAGTGATTTAGCAATGTTAATCACCATGAAAAATTTCAGCTCAAATAGATGAAGGGTTCAAGAACTTCCTTTGCAAACTGAAAATCTGGACAAAATTTGCAAATGGATGATGTGCTCAAACTTTGAACTATGGAGCTTTGATTTTGATGGAAATGGTGAATATATGGATAGGAGAAGCTCCACAAATTATTTGGGATTTTTCCTGGCTACTAAAATGGTAGTTCCTTTAGAAAGGGCCCAAAAAGCAATATTGGCATTAAATAGGAAAATGCAATTTCCCCTATTTAATTATGGCCAATATTTTTATGGGAGCTCAATATGATCACAAAGAATATCCCCACAAGTTTTCATGAACTTTGGAGATGGATCGATATTTTCCTGGATTTAATTCCTTTAACTGGCAGAAAAAGGAATTAATTATAAATGAAAAATATTGCAAATGACTTGGCAATATTTTTGCATATCCAGGGTTTAAAAAGATAGGATGATCACTGGGAGAAGTTTGGGAGTTAGCAGATCAAAGGAAATTAGGGTTCCTTTGTAACTGCAAGAATTAGGGTTTCCCTTCCGGCAACTCGGAAGGTAGGGTTTCGACGGCAAAATCTTGAGAATAGATCTTGGGTGGCAAGGTTGGACTGGAGAGAATCTCGGGTTGGATAGGAAAGGCAAGGTTGAATGACCATATCATATACCCAAGAGCTAAAGAAATCCGATAACACCGAGGAAAAAGACGGAAGTCAAATCACGCGAAGGAAAAAAAACAGGAGCGAAAACCAGGGTGTTACAGATTGCTACAGACTGTCCTGTTTAAGACAGATTCTGTTTTTGATGCATTGTTTTGCTTGATTTGATGAAACTATCGATTTTTATCGATGGTACAAGCCATGGAAAAGTTATAATACAGCAGGGATAATGCAAAAACAAAATATGAATTGGTTTGCAACAGTACTTAGAGTAGTGATTTGCTTTATTATACTAACGGATCTTACCGAGCTTTCTGTTGAGTTTTATGTGGATGAAGTGATCAAAGATCGAGGAGGTCTCGATATGAGGAGAAGGAGGAGAGGCAATAGCTCAAGCTTGGGGATGCCCAAGGCACCCGAAGTAAATATTCAAGGAGACTCAAGCGTCTAAGCTTGGGGATGCCCCGGAAGGCATCCCATCTTTCTTCAACAAGTATCGGTATGTTTTCATCTTCGTTTCATTCATGTGATATGTGTGAATCTTGGAGCGTCTTTTGTGTTTAGTTTTCATTTTTCTTTTATGCACCATGCTGGTATGAGATAGTCCATGGTTGATTTATAGAATGCGCATTGCACTTCAATTATATCTTTTGAATATGGCTTTATAGAATGCTTCATGTGCTTCACTTATATCATTTGAAGTTTGGATTGCCTATTTCTCTTCACATAGAAAACCGTTATTTGTAGAATGCTCTTTTGCTTCACTTATATTTGTTAGAGCATGGTCTTTTGTAGAAAGAATTAAACTCTCATGCTTCACTTATATCAATTTAGAGAGTCAACAGGAATTGGTCATTTGCATGGTTAGTCATAAAATCCTACATAAAACTTATGGATCACTGAATATGATATGTTTGATTCCTTGCAATAGTTTCGTGATATAGAGATGGAATATGTGGGAGGTACTAGTAAACGGTTGTGGTTAGTAGGAATATCGGTGTTAAGGTTTGTGATTCCCGAAGCATGCACGTATAGTCTCTCGTTATGCTATGAAGTTGGAGCATGATTTATTATTGATTGTCTTCCTTATGAGTGGCGGTCGGGGACGAGCGATGGTCTTTTCCTACCAATCTATCCCCCTAGGGGCATGCGTAGTAGTACTTTGCTTCGAGGGCTAATAAACTTTTGCAATAAGTATATGAGTTCTTTATGACTAATGTGAGTCCATGGATTATACACACTCTTACCTTTCCGCAATTGCTAGCCTCTACGATACCGTGCATTGCTCTTTCTCACCTCGAGACATGGTGCAAACTTCGCCGGTGCATGCAAACCCCGTGATATGATACGCTCTATCACACATAAGCCTTATTATATCTTCCTCAAAACAGCCACCATACCTACCTATTATGGCCCTTCCATAGCCATTCCGAGATATATTGCCATGCAACTTCCACCGCTTCCGTTTTGATGACTTGAGCATTCATTGTCATATTGCTTTGCATGATCATATAGCTGACATAGTAGTTGTGGCTCAGCCACCGTGCATCATTTTTTATACATGTTACGCTAGATCATTGCACATCCTGGTACACTGCTAGAGGCATTCATATAGAGTCATATTTTGTTCTAGGTATCGAGTTGTAATTTTTATTTCTTTTGAGTTATAAGTAAATAGAAGTGTGATGATCATCATTATTCATTATTAGAGCATGTCCCAGTGAGGAAAGGATGATGGAGACTATGATTCCCCCACAAGTCGGGATGAGACTCCGGACAATGAGAGAAAAAAAAGAAAAGAAAAAAAAAGAAAAAAAAAGAAAAAAAAGGAAAAGAAAAAAAAACAAAAAGAGAAGGGGCATGCTAGTTCCACACTTGTGCTTCAAAGTAGCACCATGTTTTTCATATAGAGAGTCTCCTATGTTGTCACTTTCATATACTAGTGGGAATTTTTCATTATAGGATTAGATGCACACCCACTTAGTTTTCATATTGAGCTTTCGTACACTTATAGCTCTTAGTGCATTTGTTGCATGGCAATCCCTACTCCTCATGTTGATATCAATTGATGGGCATCTCCATAGCCCGTTGGTTAGCCGCATCGATGTGAGACTTTCTTACTTTTTTGTCTTCTCTATATTTACCCCTATCATTAAACTCTATTCCACCCATAGTGCTTTATCCATGGCTTGCGCTCATGTATTGTGTGAGGGGTGAAAAAGTGAAGCGCGTTAAAATGTATGAACCAATTGATCGGCTTGTCATCGGGGTTGTGCATGATAAATACTTTGTGTTAAGAAGACAGAGCATGGCAAGACTATATGATTTTGTAGGGATAGCTTTCTTTAACGTTGCTATTTTGAAAGACATGATTGTTTGTTGGGATGCCTGAGTATTGATGTCTTTATGTCAAATTATAGACTATTGCTTTGAATCACTCTTGTCTTAATATTCATGCCATGATTAGACATATGATCAAGTTTATGCTAGGTAGCATTCCACATCAAAAATTATCTTTTTTATCATTTACCTACTCGAGGACGAGCAGGAATTAAGCTTGGGGATGCTGATACGTCTCCGTCGTATCTATAATTTTTGATTGTTTCATGCCAATATTATACAACTTTCACATATTTTTGGCAACTTTTTATATGATTTATTGGACTAACCTATTGATCTAGTGCCCAGTGTCAGTTCCTGTTTTTTTGCATGCTTTTTGTATCGCAGAAAATCCATATCAAACAAAGTCCAAACGCGATAAAAATTTACGGAGAATTATTTTGGAATTTATGTGATTTTTGGAAGGTGGAATCAACGCAAACAGGGGCCCACAGTGCCCACAACCCACCAGGGCGTGCCCCAGGCCCCAGGCGCGCTCTGGTGTCTAGTGCCCTCCTCGTACGTTGGTTGGAGCCCTCCTTCTGGCGCAAGAAAGATATTTTATGTACAAAAATCATGTTAAAATCTCAGTGCAATCGGAGTTACGGATCTCCGGGAATATAAGAAACGGTGAAGGGCCAGATCTGGGGAACGCGAAACAGAAGAGAACATAGAGGGAGATCCAATCTCGGAGGGGCTCCCGCCCCTCCACCTCCATGGAGGCCATGGACCAGAGGGGGAACTCTCCTCCCATCGAGGGGGGAGGCCAAGGAAGAAGAAGAAGGAGGGGGGCTCTCTCCCCCTCTCTCCCGGTGGCGCCGGAGTGCCGCCGGGGCTAGGATCGTGACGGCGATCTACATCAACAATCTTGCTACCGTCAACACCAACTTTCTCCCCCTCTATGCAGCGGTGTAACACCTCTTCTCCCCACTGTAATATCTACTTAAACATGGTGCTCAACTCCATATATTATTTCCCAATGATATTTGGCTATCCTATGATGTTTAAGTAGATCCGTTTTGTCCAGTGGGTTAATCGTGATCTTGGTTGGTATGATTGTATATTTTATTTATGGTGCTGTCCTACGGTGCCCTCCATCTCGCGGAAACGTGAGGGATCCCCGCTGTAGGTTATTGCAATATGTTCATGGTTTGCTTATTGTCGGTGTTGCGGGGGTGACAGCAGCCTAAACGTGGATAAGTGGGTTATGGCGTATGGGAGTAAAGAGGACTTGATACTTAATGCCATGGTTGGGTTTCATGACCTTAATGATCTTTAGTAGTTGCGGATGCTTGCTAGAGTTCCAATCATAAGTGCATATGATCCAAGTAGAGAAAGTATGTTAGCTCATGCCTCTCCCTCATATAAAATTGCAAGAATGATTACCAGTACTTGTTATCGATTGCCTAGGGACAAATGACTTTCTTGTTGACAAAAGCTATCCACTTTTATTATCTTGCAATTTATTCATAGTTTTATTCTTGCAAAGTACTCGTAGTTTTATTCTTGCAAAATAGTTTCATACTTGTTTTAGGTAAAGCAAACGTCAAGTGTGCGTAGAGTTGTATCGGTGGTTGATAGAACTTGAGGGAATATTTGTTCTGCCTTTAGCTCCTCGTTGGGTTCGACACTCTTATTTATCGAAGAAGGCTACAAACGATCCCCTATACTTGTGGGTTATCAGTATGCATATGGTGCACACAAGGGATGGAACCTTGGGAACTACATTCATGTTCATGGCATGGTATATGTGATGAATTGCATACATGTTGCAAAGGTAGCATAGCAATATCATCGCAAGAGAAACAAAATCCAATAACCATCATCTCGTCATCTATGCCATAAGTGAAAATGGGATTTATTTTATGGGGCATGCATAGTTACTATGTTGAGATTGAAATGATGCAATATGGGAGATCTCACTCATAGCATATGACAAATTTAATGGATTGTCAAACATGACGTGACCGATAGAATTTTCACATGATATCCTATGGAGCATAGCATCACAACTAGGCAATTCGACATGCTCAACATCATATTCATCATAAATAGGTGGCACATCTAAGCATGTAGAATACAATGTATGTGGTGAATCCATCAGGTGATCATCATCATGCAAGCAATCAATGTGAAGATAGTCCATTAGCGGGACAAGCGAAGCACCATCACCTATGTTACCTTTGGAGCTCCACTCATGTGGTGTAGGTGAGGCTTCATGATGGAACCATGTGGGGGGTGCATCATTGTCCACCATGGCCATCGTTGTCGCCGACCATGGCCATCGTCGTCGCCGTTGGAGGTATGGACTCGTCGAGGGTAGGCATGTCGTCATGTAGGAGACCTAGCACCAAAGAAGGAAACACACTCGGAGTAGAGGTTAAGTCGTTAGAAATCATAGTGGCCTCACGTGCCCTCTCAAGTACCTCACTCACTAAGTGTTGTGTTTCACTCACTCCCGCTAGGATGTTTTCACTCATATGGTTGGTGGAGTCACTCAAATGGCTCTCAACCTCACATAGGATGTGTGGCATGCTCTCGTGTGTGAGGCTAGTGGTGAACACACTCATCCTCTCATAGGAAATGCACTCAATGTCATATATGGTGGAGTCACTCATCTCACTCATAGGGTGGTGGCTCTCCTCACATGGCAATTGGGGCATCTCGTCATATGTGGGTGTTGGAGAGATGTAGGTGCAAATGTCTCCATGCTCAACTCCTATTGACGCCTTGGTTGAAGGGATAGTCCCATGCTCAACCTCCTCATCCATAACGCCTCCAAAGATGAATGCCGTAGGAAGTGGCAAATCATCGCTCTCCTCCGAGACCAAAGAGAGGGTCTCATGTGCGGTCTCATAGCTAGACTCGGAGCATGATTCCCAATGGGTCACCGTCTTTATGTTGATGGAGAGGTTTTTGCTCGTCGCCGTGGTCGAAGGGGATGGCCCTTGCTCGACCGTCTTCTCACCGTCTTGTATGAGGCCCATATGATGTGGCACCTCGTAGCTCGTCTCCATGACCAAAGGGAATTTCCCATGCTCGGCCGTCTTCCTTGAGGGGCTTCCGAAGATAGAAGTGTCGCCCCCGCTTGTAGGTGGTCGCCTTGGACTTGATGATGTCGAAGTAGGCGTACTCGTGGGAAGTAGGCGAAGATGCCATACGTCCAAAGGCAAAGATGCCTTGAGAACACTTGGCGAAGATGCCGAAGTGGTGGTGGTAGCCGTAGCGTCCTCTTTGTGGTGATGTTGTCATGCTTGAACTTGTAGTCGATGGTGCTCTTCGTCTTCATGCACATGTGTCTTGCGGTTGTCTTGGCGGTCGTCTCGAAGATGAGGATGGTGCCGCGTGGTACTTGCATCGTGTGGCCGCTCTGAAGGTGTGCGACTTGAGCATCTCCACGGTGAAGATGACAAAGGGGAAGAAGACTTGTAGTTAGCCAACACGTGTCGGATGTCATCCATGTTTGCGTCCAACTTGTCGTCGAGGTAGTCCCTTTTCCTTGCTTAGGAGTGTCGTATGTCGATGGCGAGTCGCTCAATGCAGTCGAAGACCAAAGACGATGTGCTTTGCCTATCCATCACAAGACTCGAGTAGAGGTGAGTAGGAAATGAGATAAACAATACCAAGATACCATTTCCCAAAGTTGAGGATGTATCCTGTGTCACTCAATGTGATATGAGAGAATAGTGGAATTGGTACCGGACTTGTTCACTCACACCTACAAATTAAAGCTTATCGAGTGGCTTGGTTAGGACAAGTGGCACAAAAATTCAAGCAAATGTTAGTCCAAGATGTTGAAAATGTTGAGGAAGATTCACAAAATTGCAATGTAAAGCAAATAGATCAAAGCTATGGTGACACAAGAAACACAGACACGGATAGATAGATGGGATCCGCGCAACCAAGGAATGAGCACAAAATGTGTTGCCACGGAAAAAGCTCGTGTTGCACGGATGCTAGAGAGACACTAGCTCGATTGCTCAAATGGGCAAGATACGCTTGTGCACCAACCTATGAGAGTAAACGTGTCGTCTTCAATCCCAAGTATGCTATGTATGTATGCTCCAAGTGTATGTACTATGCAAATTGGCTCAATGCTATTTCTATTGCTTACAAGCTCTTTTGTATCTCCTCTTTTGCTTAAAAGCTTTTGCTCTTTTTTTGGATATGCTTGATGCTCGAGCCAAGTATGATATCAGACAAGTATGTAAGATATGCACGGGAGAGACTTATGGCACAATGATGATAGCAAGATGATTGCATGCTAAAACTAGCTATGTGGCGTAAGCGTATCACTAAGGTGCACAAATAGCGTGGCCCAGCAATTCTCAACTCGCTAGTCTCGATATGTAAGGTACACAATAGGCTCGGGGCGATCAATGCAATGGCAAGGAAATATACAATGGTGTCATCGAGGTTACCGTCCGTATGTACGGTTGGGGTGTTAAAATGATGAGGTGGTCAATACTGATGTCGAGACCGGGGCGATGATGAGTGGCGGTGATGTCGAAGTCGAACCGTTCTTAAGTAGCCGAAACACCTTAGGAAACGGAAAAACCGCAAACTCAAAATCTCAAATGTCAAATGTCAAATGGTGGTAGCGGACATGCGGTTATGGTGGTGTCGGAGATGGCAATGCGGAAGTGATGATGGTGGTTGATGAAGAAGCAACCGTCCCTAAGTTGCCGAAACACCTTAGGAGACTCAAGTCACAACTCAAACAACCACAAATGCTATATGGAGCGAAATGGGTTAGGTTGCGGAAAGCTATGATGGTTTTGCGGATGATATGGTGGAGGGCCTAGGCAAAGATGCCAATGTGTCAAAATTTTGATGGAGTCAAATGATGTTGGAACCTATCTAGATGGATGGGGGATGTTAATAGCTACTCAACGAGCTAAAGAACGTCAAAATCAGACTCCGGATGTGAAAGTTACGGCCAAAACTGTGAAGTGATGTCGGCTGGACTGGGGGGCCGTGCGCACGGGGTCCAAGGCCCATGGACATGGGGTCCCATGCACACGGTACATGTACAGAGGACACGGGGTCACCAGAGACTTCGCGGGGGGCTGTGCGCATGGGGTTGGGGGCCCGTGGGCACGGGGGTGGCGGAAATTTCGCGATTTCGTGGCCAAAATTGATGGATTTCGTGGTGGGGATAGTATGGGGGATGGGGGAAAGCTAGATCTACTTGCCAAACATCCAAATCGTGGATCAAACACAACAAATCTCACAAGAACCAACAAATTGCAAGAAATTTTTTGGGGCTATTTTTGTGGGGATTTTTGAAATTGGGCAAGAACAAGCAAAATTAGGCTAGAAAACAAAGAGGGGGCACTCCAATTTCGTGAGAAACGTGGCTCATGATACCAAGATGTTGTAGGGTAGAACCCTAGAAGGGATATTTTCACACTTGGAGGTGGGGAAAATGATGAACACTCAAGAACACAAGGGGAAAACACTCAAACAAAACCCAAATCACACATCTACTAGAATAGCATACATGAGATCCACAAGATTACAAGCACAATCAAGGGAAAACAAGCACTAGGTATAGTTCTTCCCAATCCTAGGATATGATGTCTTGGTGGTGGTAGTCTTCTCCAAGAGGAGGTCTTGAAATCCACAAGGGGATCTTCTCCAAAGAGGTCTAGATCTCCTATGGAGAGGGTACAAGGAGCAAAGCTCACAAATATCTCATTATATGTCTTCGCTAAGTCTAAATGGAGGAGTGGAAGGAGTATATATAGTCCTAGGCAAAGAGAGGGATAAGTGGGGGCGAAATGGTAATACAAGGGCAAAGCCTGCAGCATCACACACGGGGCCCCGTGCGCACGGGGTAAGTGGAGCCCATGCGCACGGGGTATCCAGAGACTCAGCGACTTAGCCCGTGAGCACGGGCTTGTACCATGGGCACAGGGTCCAGAGGCCCATGCGCACGGGGTGTCCTGAAGCTCGCAGCACGTCTTCTCGTGGACTCCCATCGGTGCAGGTGGAACCTCACCTTCTCCTTGATGGTTCCTTCTACGTTTCCAGGCTTCTCTTGTGGATGGTGTAGGCGCTCGCTTGTGGATGACCTCCTCCATGGCACAATCATCATTGGGCTCGAACCTACATGGGCACATGGTAGGACGGTCAAGTAGTATACCATCCTCGACGGAACTAAGAAGACACGCACTAAGGATGGAATTCACCTTAGTATGATTGAAGTAGAAGTTGAACGTGTCTCTTAGCAATGGGATTCTTGACATGGTGATGTCCATAGGATGCTCCACATCAGTGGGACTCTAAGGACCTACTCATGGTGGCTTATTGGCAGGCGGTGACTAACATTGCAGGTCATTTCAAGGGTTATAAAGTGGATCACATTGACAGGCGGCTCAACAAGGTGGCTGATGCTTTGTCATGACTCGGTTCTCAACGTAAGCTGGTACCTCCCAATGTTTTCCTTGATGTCCTTCATAATCCTTCTATTAAATTGCCATCTGAGGAAGATCTGGCTATACCTAACCCAGAGGCACAATTGGTGGCGGCTCTTCATGCTACCCCTGACTGGACGGTCCCTTATCTGAACTATCTGACTCGAGGAGAGCTCCATGAGGATGAACTTATTGCTCGTCAGATCGTTCGTCGTTCCAAGTCAATGACTATTGTCCATGCCGACTTGCATCGACGAAGCATCACTAGTGTTTTTCAGCGTTGTGTTTCCCTTGATGAGGGCCGCAAGATCCTCAACGAGATCCACTCCGGTGACTGTGGTCATCATGCCGGCTCAAGATCCTTGGTTGTGAAGGTGTTTCGACATAGTTTTTATTGGCTTACGGCTCATGAAGATGCTGAGGATATCATGCGTCGATGTGACGGATGTCAGAAGTTTGCACGTCAAGCTCATGTACCAGCTCAAGAACTTCGGATGATTCCCATCTCCTGGCCTTTCGCGGTTTGGGGGTTGATATGGTTGGTCCATTCAAACGATCCAAGGACAAGAAAACTCATCTTCTCATGGCTGTTGATAAATTCACAAAGTGGGTTGAAGCAGAACCTATCAGTAATTATGATGCAGAAACAGCAGTTAAGTTCGTGAAGAAGTTGATCTTTTGTTTTGGTTATCCGCACAGCATCATCAGTGATAATGGGACTAATTTGTCCAAAGGAGCCATGAAGAAGTTTTGCCAGTAAGAACACATCCGGCTTGACGTGGCCTCTATGGCACACCCCCAATCCAATGGCCAAGCAGAACGTGCTAACCACGAGATTTTATGAGGTATCAAGCCCAGACTTATGGTTCCTCTTGAGCGTACTCCGGTTTGTTGGGTTGAGGACATTCCTTCTGTCCTATGGAGCATACAGACGACCCCCAATAGATCAGCTGGTTATACGCCTTTCTTTATGGTCTATGGTGCTGAAGCAGTACTCCCAAGCGATATTCATCATGATTCTCCTAGAGTGGCGGCTTATGTTGAAGCAGACAATGAGACAGCTCACCAGGACTCCCTTGATGCTCTGGAGGAGGAACGTGACTTTGTAGCATCAAGATTGGCAATCTATCAACAAGACCTACATTGCTATCATAGCCATAGAGTTCGTAGCCATACTTTCCAGGAGGGCGACTTAGTGCTCCGATTGATTCAAGATCAGACCGGCATGCATAAGCTTTCACCTCCTTGTGAAGGGCCTTTCGTCATCAGCAAGAACATCAACAATGGGTCATATTATCTGATTGACATACGTGAGCACAAGAAGTCACGTAAATCTGAGGAGGAGATCAACAGGCCTTGGAACATTGCTCATCTCCGTCCTTACTACACTTAGAGCCATTGGCTCCAACTTTTGTACATACCTCTGTATATATCTTTTATGATCAATGATAATAAAGCCGACATCCTCAAAACTCGAGGCCTCTGTCGTTTCATCCAATATATTGTGTATGAGACTTTATTCTTTGATCTTGGTGTTGGGGAACGTAGTAGTAAATCAAAAAATTTCCTACGCATCACCAAGATCAATCTATGGAGAGACTAGCAACGAGAGAGAGAGGAGTGCATCTTCATACCCTTGAAGATCGCGATGCGGAAGCGTTGCAAGAACGCGGTTGGAGGAGTCGTACACGCAGCGATTCAGATCGCGGTCGATTCCGATCTAAGCACCGAACAACGGCGCCTCTGCGTTCAACACACGTGCAGCCCGGTGACGTATCCCGCGCCTTGATCCAGCAAGGAGGAGGGAGAGGTTGGGGAAGACAGCTCCAGCAGCACGACGGCGTGGTGGTGGAACTTGCAGTTCTCCGGCAGGGCTTCGCCAAGCTCAACGGAGGAGGAGGGGGTGTTGGAGAGGGGGAGGGCTGCGCCTTGGATGAGGTGCCGCTGCCCTCCCTCCTCCCCTCTATTTATAGGGCCAAGGGGGAAGGGGGCCGGCCCCTCTAGATCAGATGTAGAGGGGGGGCGGCGGCCAAGGGGAGGGGGCTTGCCCCCCAAGCCAAGGGGGCGCCCCCCTTTAGGGTTTCCCCCAACCCTAGGCGCATGGGCCCTAGGGGGGGATGGTGCCCAGCCCACTTAGGGGCTGATTCCCTCCCCCATACAGCCCATAGGGCCCTCCGGGGCAGGTGGACCCTCCCGGTGGACCCCCGGAACCCCTTCGGTGGTCCCGGTACAATACCGGAAAACCCCCGAACACTTCCGGTGACCGTATGATGACTTCCCATATATAAATCTTCACCTCCGGACCATTCCGGAACTCCTCGTGATGTCCGGGATCTCATCCGGGACTCCGAACAACATTCGGTAACCACATACTATTTCCCATAACAACCCTAGCTTCACCGAACCTTAAGTGTGTAGACCCTACGGGTTCGGGAACCATGCAGACATGACCGAGACATCTCTCCGGCCAATAACCAACAGCGGGATCTGGATACCCATGTTGGCTCCCACATGTTCCACGATGATCTCATTGGATGAACCACGATGTCAAGGATTCAATCAATCCCGTATACAATTCCCTTTGTCTACCGGTATGATACTTGCTCGAGATTCGATCATCGGTATCCCTATACCTTGTTCAATCTCGTTACCGGCAAGTCTCTTTACTCATTCCGTAATGCATGATCCCGTGGCTAACTCTTTAGTCACATTGAGCTCATTATGATGATGCATTACCGAGTGGGCCCAGAGATACCTCTCCGTCATACGGAGTGACAAATCCCAGTCTCGATTCGTGCCAACCCAACAGACACTTTCGGAGATACCTGTAGTGCACCTTTATGGTCACCCAGTTACGTTGTGACGTTTGATACACCCAAAGCATTCCTACGGTATCCGGGAGTTGCACAATCTCATGGTCTAAGGAAATGATACTTGACATTAGAAAAGCTTTAGCAGACAAACTACACAATCTAGTGCTATGCTTAGGATTGGGTCTTGTCCATCACATCATTCTCCTAATGATGTGATCCCGTTATCAACGACATCCAATGTCCATGGTCAGGAAACCGTAACCATCTATTGATCAATGAGCTAGTCAACTAGAGGCTCACTAGGGACATGTTGTGGTCTATGTATTCACACATGTATTACGATTTCCGGATAACACAATTATAGCATGAACAATAGACAATTATCATGAACAAGGAAATATAATAATAACCACTTTATTATTGCCTCTAGGGCATATTTCCAACAGTCTCCCACTTGCACTAGAGTCAATAATCTAGTTACATTGTGATGAATCGAACACCCATAGAGTTCTGGTGTTGATCATGTTTTGCTCGTGGAAGAGGTTTAGTCAACGGATCTGCGACATTCAGATCCGTATGCACTTTACAAATATCTATGTCTCCATCTTGAACATGTTCACGAATGGAGTTGAAGCGACGCTTGATATGCCTGGTCTTCTTGTGAAATCTAGGCTCCTTGGCAAGGGTAATAGCTCCAGTGTTGTCACAGAAGAGAGTCATTGGGCCCGACGCATTGGGAATAACTCCTAGGTCGGTGATGAACTCCTTCATCCAGACTGCTTCCTGTGCTGCCTCCGAGGCTGCTATGTACTCCACTTCACATGTAGATCCCGCCACGACGCTTTGCTTGCAACTGCACCAGCTGACTGCCCCACCATTCAAAATATACACGTATGCGGTTTGTGACTTAGAGTCATCCAGATCTGTGTCGAAGCTGGCATCGACGTAACCCTTTACGATGAGCTCTTCGTCACCTCCATAAACGAGAAACATATCCTTAGTCCTTTTCAGGTACTTCAGGATGTTCTTGACCGTTGTCCAGTGTTCCATGCTGGGATTACTTTGGTACCTTCCTACCAAACTTACGACGAGGTTCACATCAGGTCTGGTACACAGCATGGCATACATAATAGACCCTATGGCTGAGGCATAGGGGATGACACTCATCTTTTCTCTATCTTCTGCCGAGGTCGGGCATTGAGCCGTGCTCAATCTCACACCTTGCAATACAGGCAAGAACCCCTTCTTGGACTGATCCATATTGAACTTCTTCAATATCTTGTCAAGGTATGTGCTTTGCGAAAGACCAATGAGGCGTCTCGATCTATCTCTATAGATCTTGATGCCTAATATGTAAGCAGCTTCTCCAAGGTCCTTCATTGAAAAACACTTATTCAAGTAGGCCTTTATGCTTTCCAAGAATTCTATATCATTTCCCATTAATAGTATGTCATCCACATATAATATGAGAAATGCTACAGAGCTCCCACTCACTTTCTTGTAAACACAGGCTTCTCCATAAGTCTGTGTAAACCCAAACGCTTTGATCATCTCATCAAAGCGAATGTTCCAACTCCGAGATGCTTGCACCAGCCCATAGATTGAGCGCTGGAGCTTGCATACCTTGTCAGCATTATTAGGATCGACAAAACCTTCCGGCTGCATCATATACAACTCTTCCTTAAGGAAACCATTAAGGAATGCCGTTTTGACGTCCATTTCCCATATCTCATAATCATAGAATGCGGCAATTGCTAACATGATTCGGACGGACTTCAGCTTCGCTACGGGTGAGAAGGTCTCATCGTAGTCAACCCCTTGAACTTGTCGATAACCCTTAGTGACAAATCGAGCCTTATAGATGGTCACATTACCATCCACGTCTGTCTTCTTCTTAAAGATCCATTTGTTCTCTATGGCTTGCTGATCATCGGGCAAGTCTGTCAAAGTCCATACTTCGTTTTCATACATGGATCCTATCTTGGATTTCATGGCTTCTAGCCATTTGTTGGAATCCGGGCCCGCCATCGCTTCTTCATAGTTCGAAGGTTCACCGTTGTCTAACAACATGATTTCTAGGACAGGGTTGCCGTACCACTCTGGTGCAGAACGTGTCCTCGTGGACCTACGAATTTTAGTAGCAACTTGATCCGAAGTTTCATGATCATCATCATTAACTTCCTCTCTAGTCGGTGCAGGCACCACAGAAACATCTTCCTGAGCTGCGCTACTCTCCGGTTCAAGAGGGGTTACCTCATCAAGTTCTACTTTCCTCCCACTTACTTCTTTCGATAGAAACTCTTTCTCTATAAAGGATCCATTCTTGGCAACAAAGATCTTGCCTTCGGATCTGAGGTAGAAGGTATACCCAATAGTTTCCTTAGGGTATCCTATGAAGACGCATTTTTTCGATTTGGGTTCGAGTTTTTCAGGTTGAAGTTTCTTGACATAAGCATCGCATCCCCAAACTTTCAGAAATGACAGCTTAGGTTTCTTCCCAAACCATAATTCATACGGTGTCGTCTCAACGGATTTCGACGGAGCCCTATTTAAAGTGAATGCGGCAGTCTCTAAAGCAGAACCCCAAAATGATAGCGATAGATCGGTAAGAGACATCATAGATCGCACCATATCCAATAGAGTGCGATTACGACGTTCGGACACACCATTACACTGAGGTGTTCCAGGCGGCGTGAGTTGTGAAACAATTCCACATTTCCTTAAGTGCGTGCCAAACTCGTGACTCAAATATTCCCCTCCACGATCTGATCGTAAGAACTTTATTTTCCTGTCACGTTGATTCTCAACCTCACTCTGAAATTCCTTGAACTTTTTGAAGGTCTCAGACTTGTGTTTCATTAAGTAGACATACCCATATCTACTTAAGTCATCAGTGAGGGTGAGAACATAACGATAACCACCGCGAGCCTCAACGCTCATTGGACCGCACACATCAGTATGTATGATTTCCAATAAGTTGGTTGCTCGCTCCATTGTTCCAGAGAACGGAGTCTTGGTCATTTTGCCCATGAGGCATGGTTCGCACGTGTCAAATGATTCATAATCAAGAGACTCCAAAAGTCCATCTGCATGGAGTTTCTTCATGCGTTTGACACCAATGTGACCAAGGCGGCAGTGCCACAAGTATGTGGGACTATCATTATCAACCTTACATCTTTTGGCATTCACACTATGAATATGTGTAACATCATGTTCGAGATTCAATAAAAATAAACCATTGACCAGCGGGGCATGACCATAAAACATATCTCTCATATAAATAGAACAACCATTATTCTCGGATTTAAATGAGTAGCCATCTCGCATCAAACGAGATCCTGATACAATGTTCATGCTCAAAGCTGGTACTAAATAACAATTATTGAGGTTTAAAACTAATCCCGTAGGCAGATGTAGCGGTAGCGTGCCGACGGCGATCACATCGACCTTGGAACCATTCCCGACGCGCATCGTCACCTCGTCCTTCGCCAGTCTTCGCTTATTCCGCAGCTCCTATTTTGAGTTACAAATATGAGCAACCGCACCGGTATCAAATACCCAGGAGCTACTACGAGCGCTGGTAAGGTACACATCAATAACATGTATATCACATATACCTTTGGTATTGCCGGCCTTCTTATCCGCTAAGTACTTGGGGCAGTTCCACTTCCAGTGACCGTTTCCCTTGCAATAAAAGCATTTAGTCTCAGGCTTGGGTCCATTCTTTGGCTTCTTCCCGGTAGCTTGCTTACCGGGCGCGGCAACTCCCTTGCCGTCCTTCTTGAAGTTCTTTTTACCCTTGCCTTTCTTGAACTTAGTGGTTTTATTCACCATCAACACTTGATGTTCCTTTTTGATCTCCACCTCCGCTGATTTCAGCATTGAATATACCTCAGGAATGGTTTTTTCCATCCCCTGCATATTGAAGTTCATCACAAAGCTCTTGTAGCTAGGTGGAAGCGACTGAAGGATTCTGTCAACGACCACGTCATCCAGGAGATTAACTCCCAGCTGAGACAAGCGGTTATGCAACCCAGACATTTTGAGTATATGATCGCTGACAGAACTATTCTCCTCCATCTTACAACTGTAGAACTTATCGGAGACTTCATATCTCTCGACCCGGGCATGAGCTTGGAAAACCATTTTCAGCTCTTGGAACATCTCACATGCTCCGTGTTGCTCAAAACGCTTTTGGAGCCCCGGTTCTAAGCTGTAAAGCATGCCGCACTGAACCAGGGAGTAATCATCACTACGCGACTGCCAGGCGTTCATAACATCTTGAGTTGCTGGGAAAACAGGTGCGTCACCTAGCGGTGCTTCAAGGACATAAGCTTTCTTGGCAGCTATGAGGATGATCCTCAGGTTACGGACCGAGTCCGTATAGTTGCTACCATCGTCTTTCAGCTTGGTTTTCTCTAGGAACGCGTTGAAGTTGAGGGCAACATTAGTGTGGGCCATTTGATCTACAAGACATATTGTAAAGATTTTAGACTAAGTTCATGATAATTAAGTTCATCTAATCAAATTATTCAATGAACTCCCACTCAGATAGACATCCCTCTAGTCATCTAAGTGTTACATGATCCGAATCGACTAGGCCGTGTCCGATCATCACGTGAGACGGACTAGTCATCAACGGTGAACATCTCCATGTTGATCATATCTTCTATATGACTCATGTTCGACCTTTCGGTCTTCCGTGTTCCGAGGCCATGTCTGTACATGCTAGGCTCGTCAAGTCAACCTAAGTGTTTTGCATGTGTAAATCTGGCTTACACCCGTTGTATTCGAACGTTAGAATCTATCACACCCGATCATCACGTGGTGCTTCAAAACAATGAACCTTCGCAACGGTGCACAGTTAGGGGGAACACTTTCTTGAAATTTTAGCGAGGGATCATCTTATTTATGCTACCGTCGTTCTAAGCAAATAAGATGTAAACATGATAAACATCACATGCAAATCATAAAGTGACATGATATGGCCAATATCATTTTGCTCCTTTTGATCTCCATCTTCGGGGCACCATGATCATCATCGTCACTGGCATGACACCATGATCTCCATCATCATGATCTCCATCATCGTGTCTTCATGAAGTTGTCTCGCCAACTATTACTTCTACTACTATGGCTAACGGTTAGCAATAAAGCAAAGTAATTACATGGCGTTATCATTGACACGCAGGTCATACAATAAATTAAGACAACTCCTATGGTTCCTGCCGGTTGTCATACTCATCGACATGCAAGTCGTGATTCCTATTACAAGAACATGATCAATCTCATACATCACATATACCATTCATCACATCCTTTTGGCCATATCACATCAAACGGCATATGCTGCAAGAACAAGTTAGACGTCCTCTAATTGTTGTTGCAAAAAAATTTACGTGGCTGCTATAGGTTTCTAGCAAGAACGTTTCTTACCTACGC
Source organism: Thinopyrum elongatum (assembly GCA_011799875.1). Classification (NCBI taxonomy): domain Eukaryota; kingdom Viridiplantae; phylum Streptophyta; class Magnoliopsida; order Poales; family Poaceae; genus Thinopyrum; species Thinopyrum elongatum. The sequence continues at coordinate 240,781,449 of CM022297.1, forward strand.
CACAACCACAACGTGTGTCGGTGTACTAAGTATTGGGCCACTAGTACCCCGTACTTGTGCACGGGCAGTTGTAGCCATCCTCGCGGCAAGACTTGCCGGGAACAGCTCGAGGTCGATTCAAGTCACCAAGGAAATCATCAAGTCAGAGATCTGAGGATTAGCGGATAAGCAAAGCTGGGATCCGAAGGCCAGCTTCCCCGGCAAGATCCTTGCCGGGATGGCCTGTGGAGCCCGGCAAGGCTTGGCGCCCGGCAAGATTCGGCGTTTGGCGAGATTCTGCCACTGTGCCACCGCTTCGGCACAGTAACAAGTCTGACATTCTGGGTCCTTCTCTGGATGCGTGGCGACGCGCCAGTGGAGGAGAGCTTAAGTGGTGCTGATGGGATGGCCCCTTTTTCCATCCCCAAGAAAGTGAGAACACCTAAACGGACACCTCACAGTGCATTAAATGTGCTTGTCCTAATCCGTCAGGGGTTAGGTATGATACCCTGTAGCTACTTTACACCGCAATGTATGTACATTTTGCCACTGTGGTGACCCCTTTGAGCGTATAAAAGGAGGCCCAAGGCAACTGCTACAGAGGAGGAGAACTTCTGGCCCATTCTGCATGCGTAGCTGCTCTTTGAACGTACTGTTCATTGCGAGTGCTCCTGAAGGCTGGGCTCAAGAACATCAATAAGAACAAAAAGCAGGAATAGGGTTTTACGCTGATCAGCGGCCCGAACCTAGGTAAAAACTTCCCGCGTCGATCATTGGTTCTGCTCTTTGCGTATACCTCTCCCCCCGCCGAATCGTAAAGGGGTCTCTCGGGATCCCATAGGTGTCGCACACCGACATCTTTGGCGCGCCAGGTAGGGGGATTGAAGGTTGCGTGAACCCGATCTAGTGCTCGGCGCCTTAGTTTTCTTCATCATCTTCATCATCATGCCACCCAAGAAGAAGAGCGCTGCGACGACGCAGCCGTCCACGTCCGTTTTGCCTACACCTTCGCATACAGGCGACGGCGTAGGTGTAGAAGGAAGAGGACTAGAACCCCCGCGGCGTTCTGGTGATCCAAGCCAAGCGAGCGGTATCGTTCGCAGTGGCAGTGGTAACCTACACGCCACTAGATCTAGAGATGGCGTTGTGTTGCCTACGGGTGGCACAACGAACTCGAGAGATCGGAGGGCGCCTGTTGGAACTCCCGCGCCGGCGCAAGCCTCACGACCTACCCAGGTCGTGCATGATGAGCGACGTCATGGCGCTGGTGGTTCAGGGCGTCCCCATGAAAAGGTCTCTGCGCATAGATCCCAAGATGCGCAGGACCAGCATGCGCGCCGAGCTGCCGGCGGAGGTGGCGCATGGTCGCGTGACCGTGGTGGTGCTCCTTCTAACATGGTTAGGAGTCAGAGCACCTCACGTACCTCGCACTTGTCGCCGCCACCTACGCCAGCAGAAGCCTTGGCACGTGCGCAGCTGCTCCTCGATTTTCCTCCCGCCCCGGAGAAGATGGAGGAGTGGCGAGCTACTATCCAGAGCCTTATCGGCTTCGCCAACAAGGATGGACCGCAAGAGGCAGGGCCCTCGCAGCGGAGGCCCATCGATCCGGCGCAAGCCGATGCAGAGAAAACCGGAGGTGGTGCAACCACAGTGCACTCCCCTCCGCGGCACCAGCGGCGGCCGACAACTCAGCAAGTCGACTGCCATGAAGAAGTTTCTACGGCGTCGTCCGACCCACGGATGCGCCGTGATCAGCATCAAGTTCTCCAGGAACGAGGCAAGGAGGACGCTCGAACAACCATCGAGCGGCGACGGGAAGCGCGCTATCAGTCTGATAAGCGCGCGGGGCCGGCTGTCGACGAGCCTGCGGCAGGGGACGTAGGAGACTTGCCTTATGAGGTAGGGACTCCAGCGTTTACCCGTGAGCTGTGGCAAGTCCGGTGGCCCAATTCCCGAACCTTCAAGCCGGAGGTCCCGGAGAAATATGACGGTAAGACCCATCCCTCGGAGTTCCTGAGCATCTACCATTGTGGTGTAGGCTGCCGGGGGCCGAGATGACAAAATACTTGCCAACTACTTCCCGTTGGTGCTCAAACCCAACGTCAGGTCGTGGTTGATGCATCTGCCGGAGAATTCCATTTCTTCCTGGTCAGATCTGTGCCATCAGTTTGTTGGCGCCTTTGTTGGAGGCCACCAAGCTCCTAGCCAAGAGAGCGATTTGCACATCATCCCTCAGAAGGAGGGCGAGTCCCTGCGCAAGTTTATGCAGAGGTTCAGCCGAGTGCAGTACAATATTCCCGACGTTCATCCTGCCGCTGTCATTAGCGCATTTCACCAGAACATGCGTAACCGCAGAATGCGGGAAGAGCTGGCAATGAACAAAGTCAGGAGTATTGCCGAGCTTTACGCTCTGGCCGACAAGTGCGCTCGAGCTGAAGAGGGGAGGAAACTCCCTGGTGAGGCTGTTGGCGCGGTGGGCGAGTCCGAAGATGAAGACGCCGCGGCCCCGTCAAGGAAAGGCCGGCGGCGGAACAGGAAGCACGGAGGCAAGGCCGTGCTTGCTGTCGAGGAATCCGACAACCCTGGCGCCACCAAGAAGGCCAAGGTTGGTGACCCCGGCAAGGATCTTGCCGGGTGCCCTTCCTGTCAGGCCTTGGCGGCTGCCGAGTCAAACGAAATAAGGCGAAAGGCCCACTACTTCTTCATTCATGGCTTATTGATTTGATTGATCCCCCTTTCGTATTCATTCGACCTGAGGTGAGGTTGGAACAAGAGTTTTCATAAAAAGAATGGTTCTTTTATGCAATTATGAACGGGCAGGCCTCTTGTGGATTCCTCCAACTCTATGAATGAAGGGTCCGTCATTGAATTGAAGTGGTAGAGTGGTAAGTGGGCGTACGGTCTATGTATTTCCTATCAGTGGCATTAGTTCCTTTTCTTTCTCTAGATAGATGGGCAGAACAAGCTTCTCTTTATATTCTATTCTAGAAAGGATCAATTATATTCTAATCTCCTATTTGTTTGAGCCATTCATTATAGTGGTGGTGCCGGGAAGGCAGCTTAGCACTCTAGTCCTTTTGAGTAAGGAATTGTAGCTAACTGCTGTAGAGATAAAATGTAGGAAGGAGAAAGTTGGTTTCAATGAGTCATGTGAATTGTAGAAGAAATAGGTAAACAAGGCGGGTTAATATATATACGTTGAAAAGCAAGGGGATAAATTGAACGAAATGAAGAGCAATCCAGAATCCGATTTTGTATACTATAAGAAAAAGGCACTGAAAACTTGGAAACGGAAGATGTTGTAACTGCAAGCAGTATTGCAAGATCCATCGTACCAAGGGCCACGATCTCCAGAACTGCCGGCAAGTTGAGCAGCTTGCCGAGAAGCAGAGGGCCGAATACGAGAGGCGAGATAAGGAGAAGGCCCAAGATGGTGCTGAGGGGTCCGGCAAGAAGCGCGGTGGCCGAGGGGGTCGCCACGGCAAGGCCAAGCAGCAAAAGGATCGGCCCGCTCGGGGCCGAGACAAAGAAGGAGATGATGATGAATCCAGTGAGCAAGAATTCCAGAAGGCTACGGAGGCCATGTGCATTGATGGGGGTGCCTCGCTGCATTCCTCCCACCGCCAACTCAAACAGTGGGTGCGGGAGGTCAATGCGGCAGAGCCATCCCCAGATGCATGTAGGCCCCTGAAGTGGTCCAGCACGCCTATCATTTTCGATGCCGAGGATCACCCCGATCGCACAACTGCGGTCGGGTGCTTGCCATTGTTGGTCTCCCCAACGATTCGCAACCTCAAGGTGACGAAAATGTTAGTTGACGGCGGGGCCGGCCTAAACTTAATCTCACCGGATGTGCTCAGAAAGCTCCAGATTCCCGACGAGGACCTCGAGGAAACGGGTACGTTTCAAGGGGTCAATCCGGGAAGAACCCAGCCTAAGGGCAAGATTACGCTGCCGGTAACATTTGGCAGCGAGCTCAACTTCAGGACCGAGAAGGTGGTGTTTGATGTCGCCAAGATCCCTATGTCATACAATGGGATCCTTGGTCGGCCAACACTGGCTAAGTTTATGACGGCATCACACTACGCATACAACGTCTTGAAGATGCCTGGGCCGTTGGGCGTCATCACTATCCATTCCGATAAGAAGGATGCGCTCATCTGTGCCGACCAACTTTACCGGGAAGCAGTTGCAGCACCTGCCGTCAAGGCACCTGCTCCTACCGCAGGAACTCCCGGGGGGAAGAAGAAGGCCGGTAAGAACCTTGGCGCGAACTCCGGCAAGCGCACCTCCTCGGAGTGCTGCGCTTCCGTCGAGGACGTACCAGAGAGTTCCACCAGCAAGAACAAGAAGTCCAAGGCTGCTCCGCAGGAGACCAAGAAGGTGCCTGTCAGAGAGGACGGAGCAGGGGGAACCTTCACCATAAGTTCCACCCTAGATGACAAATAGGAAAGCGCGGTCGTTGCTTTCCTGCGGGCGAATGTCGACGTTTTTGCATGGCAACCGTGTGACATCGCCGGTGTTCCCAGGAAGGTAATTGAGCACCACCTTGCTGTCTGTCCTCATGCGCGGCCCGTCAAGCAAAGGGTCAGGAAGCAGGCCTTGGAGCGGCAAGAATTCATTGCCGAAGAGATTAAAAAGCTGGAGGCAGCAGGACTGGTCAAAGGAGTGCTTCATCCAACCTGGTTGGCTAATCCGGTCGTAGTGCGGAAAGCGAATGGGAAATGGAGGCTTTGTATCGATTATACAGATATCAATAAAGCTTGTCCAAAAGATCCCTTTCCCTTGCCGCGCATCGACCAGATTGTGGATGCCACCGCTGGTTGTGATCTCCTGTCCTTCCTTGATGCCTATTCAGGGTATCATCAGATTTTTATGGCAAAAGAAGATGAAGAGAAGACCGCCTTTATCACCCCATGTGGTACGTATTGTTTTATACGAATGCCTTTCGGGTTGAAAAGTGCTGGTTCAACATTTGCCAGAGCATTCCAGATTGGTTTTGAGCCACAACTCCATAGAAATATGGAGGCGTATATGGATGATATAGTGGTCAAAACCAAAGATAAAGCAACGCTCATTCAAGACTTAGAAGAAACATTTTCAAACTTGCGCAAGATCAACTTGAAGCTCAATCCTGAGAAGTGCATGTTCGGTGTTCCTTCCGGCAAGCTCCTCGGATTCTTTGTATCTTGCCGGGGAATCGAAGCGAACCCCGACAAGATCAAAGCTATTGAGCAAATTGAAGCGCCGAGACGCGTCAAGGATGTGCGTCGTCTTGCCGGCTGTGTTGCTGCTCTAAGCAGGTTTATTTCCAAATCTGCTGAACGCGCCCTGCCCTTCTTCAAAATTTTGAAGAAGGCAGGTCCGATGAAATGGACTCCGGAGGCGGAGGCTGCGCTGCAAGATTTGAAGAAATACCTTTCCTCTCCGCCGACGCTAGTCACGCCTAAACCACAAGAGTCGTTGCTGCTGTATCTGGCAGCAACAAATCAAGTGGTTAGCGCTGCGCTAGTGGCGCAGAGAGAAGCTGATGAGGAAACAACACCAGCGGCAGGACCGCCAGATGACGCGGCAAGATCTTCCCCGGCAGGGGTTGATCCCGGCAAGACAGGATCTGCGCAAACAGAAGAACCCGTGCAGAAGAAGAAGGTGGTGCAGCGCCCAATTTATTTTGTTAGCTCTCTTTTACAAGGAGCTAGGTCAAGATATTCTGGTGTGCAGAAGTTGCTTTTCGGCCTCCTCATGGCCTCGAGGAAGTTGCGCCATTATTTTCAAGCACATGAGATCACCGTCGTCACTCGCTTTCCGTTGCAACGGATTTTGCAAAATCCGGAGGCAACCGGCAGGATCGTGGAGTGGGCGTTGGAGTTGTCCAGCTTTGGCCTTAAGTTTGAAAGCACTTCGACGATCCAGAGCAGGGCCTTGGCGGGTTTCATTGCAGAATGGACCCCAACGCCAGACGAAGAATTTCAAGAAACAACTTTCCCCGGCAAGGAAATCGATCAGCAATGGGTTATGTACTTTGACGGGGCTTTCTCGCTGCAAGGCGCCGGTGCTGGCGTGCTGCTTGTCGCACCCACCGGAGAGCACTTCAAGTACGTAGTCCAAATGCACTTTCCCCGGGAGAGTTCGACCAACAACACTGCAGAATACGAGGGTTTGCTTGCCGGTCTCAGGATCGTGGCGGACCTTGGTATCAAAAAGCTCATCATCAAAGGTGATTCACAACTTGTCGTCAGGCAAGTTAACAAGAGTTATCAAAGTCCATTGATGCAGGCCTACGTAGATGAAGTGAGGAAATTGGAAGAGCGCTTTGACGGCCTCCAAATGGAGCACGTTCCTCGTGCCGAGAACAATATTGCTGACGACCTGTCAAAGCGTGCCGCCCTCAAGTTGCCTGTGGAACTAGGAACTTTTGTGCTCCAATTGACTCAACCATCCGTGGCGCCATCGATGCGGCAAGAAAAGAGAAGAAAGTTGAATTCTGGCCAGTACTTCCCGGCAGAGCTCCCCGGAGCCGCCGACAAGGAAGTTGCCAGGATCGACATGCCTGCCAGGGAACAACAGGCTCTGGCAGGGCCTCAGGCCCTTGCTGTTGAGACGAATGTTCCCCCGGCAGAGGAGATGCCTTTAGTCCTAGCTGTCGAGCCTCAGGCTCCAGCATGGGCGCAACACATTGTCCATTTCCTTCAGACAGGTGAACTCCCTGAGAAACAGGAAGAAGCAGAGAGAGTAGCCCGTCGGTCTGTTATGTACAAGTTCATCGATGACGTCCTGTACAGAAAGAGACCGAACGGTGTGAAATTGAAGTGCATTCCTCAGGAGGATGGGCTAGAGCTGTTGGCGGAGATACATGGGGGCATATGTGGTTCTCACATAGGGTCAAGAGCGCTTGCCGGAAAAGCATTCCGGCAAGGTTTCTTTTGTCCTACCGCTCTCCAGGATGCGACTGCACTAGTAACCAAGTGTGAAGCGTGCCAGTTTCATTCGAAGAAATTACATCAGCCAGCTCAAGCTCTTCAGACAATCCCTCTCTCCTGGCCATTTTCGGTCTGGGGGCTCGACATACTGGGCCCTTTCCCCCGTGCTACCGAGGGCTTTGAGTACTTGTACGTTGCTATCGACAAGTTCACAAAGTGGCCGGAGGTGGAAGCAGTGAGGAAGGTGACAGCGCAATCAGCTGTCAAGTTCTTCAAGGGAATTGTTTGCCGTTTCGGTATGCCCAACAGGATCATCACCGACAACGGCACGCAATTCACAAGTCGCACCTTCATGCAGTACGTCCAAGACCTTGGCGGCAAAATTTGTTTTGCCTCTGTTGCTCACCCGAGAAGCAACGGCCAAGCGGTGAGGGCCAATGCTGAAGTCCTGCGCGGTCTCAGGACCAGAACCTTTGACAGGCTGAAAAAGTGCGGAAGACGCTAGATTGATGAGTTGCCGGCGGTTCTTTGGTCAATCAGAACGACACCAAATCGAGCCACCGGCCAGACGCCCTTCGCTCTGGTCTACGGAGCGGAAGCAGTTCTCCCCACGGAACTAATATACGGATCTCCTCGAGTGCTCGCTTATGATGAGCTCGAGCAAGAGCAACTGCGGCAAGATGACGCTGTGCTCCTTGAGGAGAATCGTCTTCAGGCTGTTGTGCGAGCTGCACGCTACCAGCAAGCTTTGCGCCGCTATCATAGCCGCAAAGTCATGCCCGAAGCCTTGAGGAAGGCGACCTTGTTCTTCGGCGGATTCAATCCGCCAAGAATTCAAACAAGTTGACGCCAAAGTGGGAAGGCCCTTATCGGGTAGTACGAATCACCAGGCCCGGCGCTGTCTGCCTGGAGACCGAAGATGGCGTTCCAGTGAGCAATTCCTGGAATGTCGAACATCTTCGCAAGTTCTATCCATAAGGCGCGGTTGCCGGGGGCTCCCGGCAACCACCCTTTTGTACAAGTCTTGGCGGCAAGGCATGTGATCTTTTGTACAAAGCCAGGCGCAGACCCTGGGCACAGATGAATAAATTTAAGTGTTGTACATTCCCTTATTGATTCCCATGTTCATATTTATATATATGCATGTTTGTCTAAGATGTTGTATGACACCTAGTCCCGGTAAGTTCTAACGAACCGCCAAAGTTTCATGTCTTTATTTTCTCTTCTTTCTTTTTCAAAAAGACAGAAGGATTCCTCGCGTGCATATTTGCCGGGGGGGGAAGGAAGATATGAATATCAGTTGGCGATGTTCGGAATCGACGCTTGCCGGAGGAAGGACAGTGATAGAAAGCTAAGTCCTAAAAACTCAGAGCAAGTTTCTCTTTTATTACAAAGTTATTTCCTTGGACGATTCCGACTCTTGTATGGAAAATCTGCACGCGAAGGAACCCTTGTTGTAATCGGTCGCGCCCTTATTTTGTTTCGAGCCCGCTCAGCGATTTAAGTGGCTGCACTGAGAACACCAAAGAGTCTTGCCGGCCGCTGCGCCTCCAGCAGGCTGCTGAAGTCCCGCACCCAGCGCTCGTGGCAGGTTGCGCGCCGGCAAGTTTTTCAATAAGCGTAGGATGAACTCCATACATAAAGGAATCAGACAAGGAAAGTAGCAAGCATGAACCTAAACATAGGCAAATTGTATTACATCCATGAGTTGCCGCAATTCTAACTTGAGACTTAATTGTCTTTTACATGAGATGACTACGGCAAGAAAAAAAAGGGAAGCACTCAATCCCTGCGCTGGCCTTCGATCCTTTTGATGGAGTCCACCTTCTCAAGGATAGGCGCGATGCACTCTTCAAGCACCTCAACATTTGCATCCCTTGGCAGATGGCCGAGCGTGTTGGAGAGGTCGATGCCGGGATTGCTGTGCACCACCTTGATGAGCACCTTGCGGAGGACGGCCCGGCAAAGCCGGCGAGTCTCGTTGGCCAGTTGAGTCGCCCAGTTAGACTGGAGCACCCTCAATGCGTTGATGATGCTTTCAAAGAACATCGTCAACCTGGCACTTGGAGATATTCTTTCCTCGGAAGAATACTTGAAGTTCGACAGGCCCATGGTTGACAGTTCTGTGGTAAGCTTCCCCGCGGTGGCGATGAGACGTCTAGTCCAGATCTCCACTCCCTTCTCGTACTCGGTTTGGGCGGCGGCGGCACTCTTGAGCAGGTTCCTCTCTCCTTGGAGATCCTTGAGTAGAGCCTTCTCACGGGCCCTGCCGGTCTCGAGAGATTTCTGCAGCGTGGTCAGCTTCAGCTCCAGAACCGCAATATTATCAGCCGCAGAGGAGAGCTGCTTGGTCTTGTCGGACAGGGCAACTTGCATCTCCGCCAAGGAGTGGAGGGTTTTTTCCCTGTCCCCCTTGAGCGTCGAGAGCTCCTTGCCGTGCTCTTTGAGATCTGTTTCCAGCCTCTTCACTTTAACGCTCAGCTCATTCTTGGCGGCCTCTGCAGCTTCGGCAGCATCGACGGCCTCCTTGAGCTTGCCGGCGTGACTTGCAGTCAGAGCTTCGAGCGCCTCCTTATGTTTTTGCTCCAGCTCCTGGGTCCGCCGCGCGACAAGATTTTCGATATCCTCATCCTTGCTATGAAGCTTGGCGGCAAGCGCCTGCTCACGTGCGGTGAGATCTTCCTCATGAGCATCAAGAGCAATGCGGCGCCCCGTCAGGAGGGCATCTTCGGCAGCAATCCTTTGAGCAGCTTCATCATGCGCCTTCTCCATATCGGATTGCTTCAGGAGGATCTCATTCCACTGCTGGCTCACTTGTTCCCGGCTGGCAACCAACTCTTGGAGGGCCTCGACGTGCCAGATCTGCATTTGCGCGACGCGCCTTTGAAAATCCGCTTCGGCCGCCTCGACAACTGCCATTCTGGAGTCCGCCTTCTCTTTTCGGGCGCGATGGAGAGCCTGGAGCTTGCAGAAATTCTCGCCCATGGCCTGAAGGAGCTGATCCTCTTCAGATTTGCCGCTGCTAGTGCTGGGGGCGTCAACAACTTCGAGCCCGGCAGCGGCAATGATTTCTTCAAAAACTTCTCCTTCGACTGGTGCCCCAGTGCTTGCCGTCCCCGGCAAGTTGACGAACAGGTTCTCACCAACCTTGAGGTACTTGCTGGATGAGGGGCCTTCAGATGTTGATGGCTGGTCTTCAGTGGCCGCCTCACCAGTGGCAGGGGGCTCTGTGGCCGGTGCAGTGCCTGGCGCTCATGTGGCAGGAATGCTGTCAGTGCGGTCCTCAGCCTCCCTGTCACCCCCTTTAGCAGGTTCTTCGGCGGTTTCCTCTTGTGCTGTCTTGGCGGCCTCCCCGTCAAGAGCACCACCAGCCTCGACAATGTCATCCTTGGTGGCCTCGCTGGCAGCGATCCTGTCTGCTTCGGCGGCGGCATCCCTGGCGGTCTCCTCGATGACAACGTCGACTTCCATGTGTTCCGTCACAGGGAACTCTGAAGGGCGAAGGAGGAAAAAAAGAATAAGATCAAGGTTGAAGTTTGAAGTGACTAAAGACAGAGAGATAAGAGAAAAAGAGTAACAAGCACTCTGAGGCGATCGAGTACCTGCGTCGAGCTGTTGGGAGGTGGCTTCGCTCCTCCCGGCAACTCCGGTTGCCGGGGGTGGGTTGCCAGAGTCCGCGCCTGCCGGCTCCTCCTCAATTAGGATGGGCTTGTCGGCAGGATCTCTTGCCGGGGACGTGCTTGTGGGCGGAGCGGTCAATGAAGGAGGCACAATGGGGATGTCTTCCGACAACTCTCCTGTCGGGGTACGACACCTATGGGATCCCGAGAGACCCCTTTACGATTCGGCGGGGGGAGAGGTATACGCAAAGAGCAGAACCAGTGATCGACGCGGGAAGTTTTTACCCAGGTTCGGGCCGCTGATCAGCGTAAAACCCTACTCCTGCTTTGTGTTCTTATTGATGTTCTTGAGCCCAGCCTTCAGGAGCGCTCGCAATGAACAGTATGTTCAAAGAGCAGCTACGCATGCAGAATGGGCCAGAAGTTCTCCTCCTCTGTAGCAGTTGCCTTGGGCCTCCTTTTATATGCTCAAAGGGGTCTCCACAGTGGCAAAATGTACATACATTGAGGTGTAAAGTAGCTACAGGGTATCATACCTAACCCCTGACGGATTAGGACAAGCGCATTTAATGCATCATGAGGTGTCCATTTAGGTGTCCTCACTTTCTTGGGGATGGAAAAAGGAGCCATCCCATCAGCACCGCTTAAGCTCTCCTCCACTGGCGCGTTGCCACGCATCCAGAGAAGGACCCAGAATGTCAGGTTTTGTTACTGTGCTGAAGCGGTGGCACAGTGGCGGAATCTCGCCGGGCGCCAATCCTTGCCGGGCACCAAACCTTGCCGGGCGCCAGGCCTTGCCGGGCGCCAAGCCTTGCCGGGTGCCAGGGCTTGCTGGGAACCAAGCCTTGCCGGGCGCCGAGCCTTGCCGGGCTCCACAGGCCATCCCGGCAAGGATCTTGCCGGGGAAGCTGGCCTTCGAATTCCAACTTTGCTTATCTGCTGATCCCCAGATCTCTGACTTGATGATTTCCTTGATGGCTTGAATCGACCTCGAGCCGCTCCCGGCAAGCCTTGCCACGAGGACGGCTACGACTGCCCGTGCACAAGTACGGGGTACAAGTGGCCCAATACTTAGAACACCGACAGGAGCCCCTGGGCCTAGGCCATACACGAGTGCGAGGCGTTGTTGGGCTAGGCCCAAACAGTGCACGGGCACGCGTGGCAGGGGATTAACTGCTCGTAAATATGTCGTTTTACTGTGCCCCCCACTACGCGCACAGAGCGCGCGATGTGGGAAGCGTGCCAAAAAGGCTGCAACTATCTCGCGCCTATAGAGGCGCATTCATATTGGGGAATAAAAAAGGCGGCCCCGCTCCTTCCCCATAAAAGGGAGAAGTCGCAGAGGCACAAACCTATTTACCCCCCTCTTCTTCTCAATCTGGTCATCGCCATCGCCTTGCTCCTCTCGAGCTCAGAGCGAAACCTTTTCCTCTTCCGCCCGCTGCTCCCGCGCTCGCTCCGCCCCCCAGCTTCCGTCCTCACAGTCGCCATGCCACCCAAGGCCAGCAAAGGCAAGGGCAAGGAGGTGAAAGCCGAAGTTCCGGAGAGCGAACTGGCGAAGATGCGGAAGAGGCTCGTCGTCTTCCCTCCGACGCTCGATGCTGAAGCTCTGAAGGGGCGATACCAATGCATGTGGGCGAAGGGAATGCAAGCTCACCCCGCCACACGCGTAATCCCAGGTGCTTGCTCCAAAGGTGGATCGGACAGATACCCTTTCTTCACTGCATATTTCTATTGCGGGCTCTGTCCCCCCTTTTCCGACTTCTTCAATGACATCATGTACACATACGGCTTCCGCCTTCTTGATTTCACGCCGAACGCAGTACTTTGCATGTCTATCTTTGCCCATCTCTGTGAGAAATTTGTTGGCGTGATCCCCAATTCTGCTCTTTTTCGCCATTATTTCTTCCCTCGTATCCAAAAAGGACAGGCTCTCTCTGGTTCTATTGCCTAGATTCCAAGGGTTGGAATAAAGAAATATACCCAGAGGGAGTTTACCGCGAAAAGTGGGACGAGTGGCGGGCCGAATGGTGCTGGATCCAGGAAGCAGATCCCCATCCTTTTTGTCATCCCCGGCAACAGAAGGTGGTCCGCGGCAAGGATTGGAGCGATCTCGCTGCGGAAGACGAGAGGCTCACAATCGCCACCACCAGGATCCTTCGCTTGAAGGCTGCCGGGCTGACGATGGAGATGATCGGCTTCGACTTTCTCCGCCGCCGCATCGCCCCTCTGCAGAACAGGGGAAGGCCAGCCTGGGAATACAAGAACGCGGCAGATATCATGAGATTGCGCCCTGGGCTGAACAACAATCTGACCGCTATGCAGCTTGGCGCTCTCCGTCAGAAGTTATTCCAGCGCGAAGACAAGCACCGGCTGCCGGCAAGGATTGTCTGAAGAGCCTGAGCTGGCTGATGTAATTTCTTCGAATGAAACTGGCACGCTTCACACTTGGTTACTAGTGCAGTTGCATCCTGGAGAGCGGTAGGCCAAAAGAAACCTTGCCGGAATGCTTTCCCGGCAAGCGCTCTTGACCCTATGTGAGAACCACATATGCCCCCATGTATCTCTGCCAACTGTTCTGGTCCATCCTCCCGAGGAATGCACTTCAATTTCACACCGTTTGGTCTCTTTCTGTACAGGCCGTTATCGACGAACTTGTACATAACAGACCGACGGGCTACTCTCTCTGCTTCTTCCTGTTCCTCAGGGAGTTCACCTGTCTGAAGGAAATGGACAATGTGCTGCGCCCATGCTAGAGCCTGAGGCTCGACAGCTAGGACTAAAGGCATCTCCTCTGCCGGGGGAACATTAGTCTCGACAGCAAGGGCCTGAGGCCCTGCCGGAGCCTGGTGTTCCCCGGCAGGCGTGTCGATCCCGGCAACTTCCTTGCCGGCGGCTCCGGGGAGCTCTGCGGGAAGTACTGGCCAGAGTTCAACTTTCTTCTCTTTTCTTGCCGCATCGATGGCGCCACGGATGGTTGAGTCAATTGGAGCACAAAAGTTCCTGGTTCCACAGGCAACTTGAGGGTGGCGCGCTTTGACAGGTCATCAGCAATACTGTTCTCGGCACGAGGAACGTGCTCCATTTGCAGACCATCAAAGTGCTCTTCCATTTTCCTCACTTCATCTACGTAGGCCTGCATCAATGGGCTTTGATACCTCTTGTTAACTGGCCTGACGACAAGTTGTGAATCGCCTTTGACGACGAGCCTTCTGATACCAAGGTCCGCCGCGATCCTGAGACCGGCAAGCAAACCCTCGTATTCTGCAGTGTTGTTGGTCGAACTCTCCCGGGGAAAGTGCATTTGGACTACGTACTTGAGGTGCTCTCCGGTGGGTGCGACAAGCAGCACGCCAGCACCGGCGCCTTGCAGCGAGAAAGCCCCGTCAAAGTACATAACCCATTGCTGATCGATTTCCTTGCCGGGGAGGGTTGTTTCTTGAGCTTCCTCGTCTGGCGTCGGGGTCCACTCTGCAATGAACTCCGCCAAGGCCCTGCTCTGAATCGTCGAAGTGCTTTCAAACTTAAGGCCAAAACTGGACAACTCTAACGCCCACTCCACGATCCTGCCGGTTGCCTCCGGATTTTGCAAAATCCGTTGCAACGGAAAGCGAGTGACGACGGTGATCTCATGTGTTGAAAATAATGGCACAGCTTCCTCGAGGCCATAAGGAGGCCGAAAAGCAACTTCTGCACATCAGAATATCTTGACCTAGCTCCTTGTAAAAGAGAGCTGACAAAATAAACTGGGCGCTGCACCACCTTCTTCTTCTGCACGAGTTTTTCTGTTTCCGCAGATCCAGCCTTGCCGGGATCAACCCTTGCCGGGGAAGATCTTGCCGCGTCATTTGGCGGTCCTGCCGCTGGTGTTGCTTCCTCATCAGCTTCTCTCTGCGCCACTAGCGCAGCGCTAACCACTTGATTAGTTGCTGCCAGATACAGCAGCAACGGCTCTTGTGGTTTAGGCGCGACTAGCGTCGGCGGAGAAGAAAGGTATTTCTTCAAATCTTGCAGCGCAGCCTCCGCCTCTGGAGTCCATTTCATCGGACCTGCCTTCTTCAAAATTTTGAAGAAGGGCAGGGCACGCTCAGCAGATTTGGAAATAAACCTGCTTAGAGCAGCAACACAGCCGGCAAGATGACGCACATCCTTGACGCGTCTCGGCGCTTCAATTTGCTCAATAGCTTTGATCTTGTCGGGGTTCGCTTCGATTCTCCAGCAAGATACAAAGAATCCGAGGAGCTTGCCGGAAGGAACACCGAACACGCACTTCTCAGGATTGAGCTTCAAATTGATCTTGCGCAAGTTTGCAAATGTTTCTTCTAAGTCTTGAATGAGCGTTGCTTTGTCTTTGGTTTTGACCACTATGTCATCCATATACGCCTCCATATTTCTATGGAGTTGTGGCTCAAAACCAATCTGGATTGCTCTGGCAAATGTTAAACCAGCACTTTTCAACCCGAAAGGCATTCGTATGAAACAATACGTACCACATGGGGTGATAAAGGCGGTCTTCTCTTCATCTTCCTTTGCCATAAAAATCTGATGATACCCTGAATAGGCATCAAGGAAGGACAGGAGATCACAACCAGCGGTGGCATCCACAATCTGGTCGATGCACGGCAAGGGAAAAGGATCTTTTGGACAAGCTTTATTGATATCTGTATAATCGATACAAAGCCTCCATTTCCCATTCGCTTTCCACACTACAACCGGATTGGCCAACCAGGTTGGGTGAAGTACTCCTTTGACCAGTCCTGCTGCCTCCAACTTCTTAATTTCTTCGGCAATGAATTCTTGCCGCTCCAACGCCTGCTTCCTGATCCTTTGCTTGATGGGCCGCGCATGAGGACAGACAGCAAGGTGGTGCTCAATTACCTTCCTGGGAACACCGGGGATGTCAGACGGTTGCCATGCAAACACGTTGACATTCGCCCGCAGGAAAGCAACGAGCGCGCTTTCCTATTTGTCATCTAGGGTGGAACTTATGGTGAAAGTTCCCCCCATTCCGTCCTCCCTGGCAGGCACCTTCGTGGTTTTCGGTGGAGCAGCCTTGGACTTCTTGTTCTTGCCGGTGGAACTCTCTGGTACGTCCTCGACGGAAGCGCAGCACTCCGAGGAGGTGCGCTTGCCGGAGTTCGCGCCAAGGTTCCTGCCGGTCTTCTTCTTCCCTCCGGGAGTTCCAGCGGCAGGAGCAGACGGCTTGACGGTAGGTGCTGCAACTGCTTCCCGGTAAAGTTGATCAGCAAAGATGAGCACATCCTTCTTATCAGAATGGATAGTGATGAGGCTCAACGGCCCAGGCATCTTCAAGACGTTGTACGCGTAGTGTGATGCCGCCATAAACTTAGCCAGCGCTGGCCGACCAAGGATCCCATTGTATGACATGGGGATCTTGGCGACATGAAACACCACCTTCTCGGTCCTGAAGTTAAGCTCGCTGCCAAATGTTACCGGCAGCATGATCTTGCCCTTAGGCTGGGTTCTTCCCGGGATGACCCCTTGAAACGTACCCGTTTCCTCGAGGTCCTCGTCGGGAATCTGAAGCTTTCTGAGCACATCCGGTGAGATTAAGTTTAGGCCGGCCCCGCCGTCAACTAACATCTTCGTCACCTTGAGGTTGCGAATCGTTGGCGAAACCAACAATGGCAAGCACCCGACCGCAGTTGTGCGATCAGGGTGATCCTCGGCGTCAAAGATGATAGGCATGCTGGACCACTTCAGGGGCCTACACGCATCGGGGGATGGCTCTGCCGCATTGACCTCCCGCACCCACTGTTTGAGTTGGCAGTGGGAGGAATGCAGCGAGGCACCCCCATCAATGCACATGGCCTCCGTAGCCTTCTGGAATTCTTTCTCACTGGATTCATCATCTTCCTCATCATCGTCTCCTTCTTTATCTCGGCCCCGAGCGGGCCGATCCTTTTGCTGCTTGGCCTTGCCGCTGCGACCTCCTCGGCCACCGCGCTTCTTGCCGGACCCCTCAGCACCATCTTGGGCCTTCTCCTTATCTCGCCTCTCGTATTCGGCCCTCTGCTTCTCGGCAAGCTGCTCGACTTGCCGGCAGTTCTGGAGATCATGGCCCTTGGTGCGATGGATCTTGCAATACTGCTTGCCGGAGTTCTCCGACTTGTCGGCAGCCGCCAAGGCCTGACAGGAAGGGCACCCGGCAAGATCCTTGCTGGGGTCACCAACCTTGGCCTTCTTGGTGGTGCCGGGGTTATCGGATTCCTCGACAGCAAGCATGGCCTTGCCTCCGCGTTTCCTGTTCCGCCGCCGGCCTTTCCTTGACGGGGCCGCGGCGTCTTCATCTTCGGACTCGCCCGCCGCGCCAACAGCCTCACCGGGGAGTTTCCTCCCCTCTTCAGCTCGAGCGCACTTGTCGGCCAGAGCGTAAAGCTCGGCGATACTCCTGACTTTGTTCATTGCCAGCTCTTCCCGCATTTTGCGGTTACGCACGTTCTGATGGAACGCACTAACAACAGCGGCAGGATGAACGTCAGGAATATTGTACTGCACCCGGCTAAATCTCTGGATAAACTTGCGCAGGGACTCGCCCTCCTTCTGAGGGATGATGTGCAAATCGCTCTCTTGGCCAGGAGCTTGGTGGCCTCCAATGAAGGCGCCAACAAACTGATGGCACAAATCTGACCAGGAAGAAATAGAATTCTCCGGCAGATGCATCAACCACGACCTGACGTTGGGCTTGAGCACCAACGGGAAGTAGTTGGCAAGTATCTTGTCATCTCGGCTCCCGGCAGCCTGCACCGCAATGGTGTAGATGCTCAGGAACTCCGAGGGATGGGTCTTTCCGTCATACTTCTCCGGGACCTCTGGCATGAAGGTTCGGGAATTGGGCCACCAGACTTGCCGCAGCTCACGGGTAAACGCTGGAGTCCCAACCTCATAAGGCAAGTCTCCTACGTCCCCTGGCGCAGGCTCGTCAACAGCCGGCCCCGTGCATTTATCAGACTGATAGCGCGCTTCCCGTCGCCACTCGATGGTAGTTCGAGCGTCCTCCTTGCCTCGCTCCTGGAGAACTTGACATTGATCGCGGCGCATCCGTGGATCGGACGACGCCATGGAAACTTCTTCATGGCGGTCGACTTGCTGAGTTGTCGGCCGCCGCTGGTGCCGCGGAGGGGAGTGCACTGTGGTTGCACCACCTCCGGTTTTCTCTACGTCGGCTCGCGCCGGATCGATGGGCCTCCGCCGCGAGGGCCCTGCCTCTTGCGGTCCATCTTTGTTGGCGAAGCCGATGAGGCTCTGGATGGTAGCTCGCCACTCCTCCATCTTCTCCGGGGCAGGAGGAAAATCGAGGAGCAGCTGCGCACGTGCCAAGGCTTCTGCTGGCGTAGGGGGCGGCGACAAGTGCGAGGTACGTCAGGTGCTCTGACTCCTAACCATGTTAGAAGGAGCACCACCACGGTCACGCGACCGTGCGCCACCTCCGCCGGCAGCTCGGTGTGCATGCTGGTCCCGCGCATCTTGGGATCTATGCGCAGAAACCTTTTCATGGGGACGCCCTGAACCACCAGCGCCATGACGTCGCTCATCATGCACGACCTGGATAGGTCGTGAGGCTTGGGCCGGCGCGGGAGCTCCAGCAGGCGCCCTTCGATCTCTCGAGTTCGTTGTGCCACCCGTAGGCAACACAGCGCCATCTCTAGATCCAGCGGCGTGCAGGTTACCACTGCCACTGCGAACGATACCACTCGCTTGGCTCGGATCACCAGAACGCCGCGGGGGTTCTAGTCCTCTTCCTTCTGCACCCACACCGTCGCCAGTATGCGAAGGTGTAGGCAAAACGGACGCGGACGGTTGCGCTGTCGCAGCGCTCTTCTTCATGGGTGGCATGATGATGAAGAAACTAAGGCGCCAATCACCAGATCGGGTTCACGCAACCTTCAATCCCCCTACCTGGCACGCCAAAGATGTCAGGGTACGACACCTATGGGATCCCGAGAGACCCCTTTACGATTCGGCGGGGGGAGAGGTATACGCAAAGAGCAGAACCAGTGATCGACGCGGGAAGTTTTTACCCAGGTTCGGGCCGCTGATCAGCGTAAAACCCTACTCCTGCTTTGTGTTCTTATTGATGTTCTTGAGCCCAGCCTTCAGGAGCGCTCGCAATGAACAGTACGTTCAAAGAGCAGCTACGCATGCAGAATGGGCCAGAAGTTCTCCTCCTCTGTAGCAGTTGCCTTGGGCCTCCTTTTATATGCTCAAAGGGGTCTCCACAGTGGCAAAATGTACATACATTGAGGTGTAAAGTAGCTACAGGGTATCAT
Organism: Thinopyrum elongatum; assembly: GCA_011799875.1. Classification (NCBI taxonomy): domain Eukaryota; kingdom Viridiplantae; phylum Streptophyta; class Magnoliopsida; order Poales; family Poaceae; genus Thinopyrum; species Thinopyrum elongatum. Next base: position 240,800,259 of record CM022297.1, read on the forward strand.
ACCTAACCCCTGACGGATTAGGACAAGCGCATTTAATGCACCGTGAGGTGTCCGTTTAGGTGTCCTCACTTTCTTGGGGATGGAAAAAGGAGCCATCCCATCAGCACCGCTTAAGCTCTCCTCCACTGGCGCGTTGCCACGCATCCAGAGAAGGACCCAGAATGTCAGGTTTTGTTACTGTGCCGAAGCGGTGGCACAGTGGTGGAATCTCGCCGGGCGCCGATTCTTGTCGGGCACCAAACCTTGCCAGGCGCCAGGCCTTGCCGGGCGCCTAGCCTTGCCGGGTGCCAGGGCTTGCTGGGAACCAAGCCTTGCTGGGCGCCGAGCCTTGCTGGGCTCCATAGGCCATCCCGGCAAGGATCTTGCCGGGGAAGCTGGCCTTCGAATTCCAACTTTGCTTATCTGCTGATCCCCAGATCTCTGACTTGATGATTTCCTTGATGGCTTGAATCGACCTCGAGCCGCTCACGGCAAGCCTTGCCACGAGGACGGCTACGACTGCCCGTGCACAAGTACGGGGTACTAGTGGCCCAATACTTAGTACACCGACATCTCCTTGTTGCCGTTCTTCTCCTGCGAACCCAAAGATATCAGCGGCAAGAATGAAAGCCTCGGCACCCGCCAGCGAAAAAAAAAGAGAAGAACAATGATTACGCTGGGGGCTGCGTTGAGGACTGGACTCCGGGCTGACAACGACGGTTTCTGGCACGCTAGTGGAGCCTGCCAGGGGCTCGTCACCCGTAGAAGTCCTTGACCTCTTCGTCATCCTCTCCAGCAATGTTTCTGCGTCGCTGCAGAGACAATACGAGCAACTTAGTAAGATCAACCCAAGGTTGGGAGATAAAAGCTGTGGCAAAGTACTCACTCTTCTTCCTCTCGCTCCGGACTAAAGCCGGAGATGTCGAAGTCGACCTCCGTTGCGATGTCTGAGTGGGGAGGCGGAGGAGGAGTCCTAGGCCGCTTGGCTGTGGCAGGCGCCGGGGCAGCTCCCGGTGCAGTTGTACGAGACCCTCCTACCGCCCTAGCAGTGGCCGCTGGTGTGGGTCTCGCGCGCCGCGCAGGCTGTTGACGAGCCCCCTGCCGTGGCCCAGTCTTGCCGGCCACTTTCTTGCCGGGGGCTTCACCGCTCGAAGAAGGCTGGCTTGCCGGGACGCCAGATGCAGCCTTCCGAAGAACACGCTTCGTCTTCTTCGGGGGTGGGGGCTCTTCCCGCGTCTCTTCTTCGGCCGTGTCCTCGCCGAGCGAGCTCTCAGCGGCTGCGCTGCTCTCTTCCCCGGCAACCTTGTCCTCCCCGCCAGGCTTTACCTCCACTACCACCTCTGCGTCGCTTGCTTCCCACTCTGTGAAGCCGACACTGCCGGCCTCCGCGGCGAGATTTGCCTCCTCCACTCTAGTAGCAATGTAAGCTACTTCTTGATCAGTGGTGGCACGGATGAAATCTGACTCTTGCCGGACAGGCTTCTCCGTCAAGTTGTCAAAAAACTTCTGCGCTTCCTCCTCGGATGGCTCGGCCCAGGTCGGGTCAAGGCCGTGGGCATTGAACATCGGCATGAAGGCAATGATTGACCCCAAGGCAGAATTGTTGCACAAGGGGACAATCCTTGCCGGCAGCCGGTGCTTGTCTTCGCGCTGGAATAATTTTTGACGGAGAGCGCCAAGCTGCATAGCAGTCAGATTGTTGTTTAGCCCGGGGCGCAATCTCATTATATCTGCCGCATTCTTGTATTCCCAAGCTGGCCTTCCCCTGTTCTGCAGAGGGGCGATGCGGCGGCGGAGAAAGTCGAAGCCGATCATCTCCATCGTCAGTCCGGCAGCCTTCAGGCGAAGGATCCTGGTAGTGGCGATTGTGAGCCTCTCGTCCTCTGCTGCGGGGTCGCTCCAATCCTTGCCGCGGACCACCTTCTGTTGCCGGGGATGACAAAATGGATGGGGATCTGCTTCCTGGATCCAGCACCATTCAGCCCGCCACTCGTCCCACTTTTCGCGGTAAACTCCCTCTGGGTATATTTCCTTATTCCAAGCCCTTGGAATCCAGGCAATAGAACCAGAGAGGGCCTCTCCTTTTTGGATGCGAGGGAAGAAATAATGGCGAAAAAGAGCAGAATTGGGGATCACGCCAACAAAGTTTTCACAGAGATGGGCAAAGATAGACATGCAAAGTACGGCATTCGGCGTGAAATCGAGAAGGCGAAAGCCGTATGTGTACATGATATCATTGAAGAAGTCGGAAAAGGGGGGACAGAGCCCGCAATAGAAATATGCAGTGAAGAAAGGGTATCTGTCCGATCCGCCTTTGGAACAAGCACCTGGGATTACGCGCGTGGCGGGGTGAGCTTGCGTCCCTTTCGCCCACATGCATTGGTATCGCCCCTTCAGAGCTTCAACATCGAGCGTTGGAGGGAAGACGACGAGTCTCTTCCGCATCTTCGCCAGTTCGCTCTCCGGAACATCGGCTTTCGCCTCCTTGCCCTTGCCTTTGCTGGCCTTGGGCGGCATGGCGACTCTGAGGATGGGAGCTGGGAGTGGGGCGACCGTGGAAGCAGCGGGCGGAAGAGGAAAAGGCTTCGCTCTGAGCTCGAGAGGAGGAAGGCGATGGCAATGGCCAGATTGAGAAGAAGAGGGGGGGGTAAATAGGTTTGTGCCTCTGCGTCTTCTCCTTTTTATGGGGAAGGAGCAGGGCCGCCTCTTTAATTCCCCAATGTGAATGCGCCTCTATAGGCGCGAGGCAGTTGCAGCCTTTTTGGCACACTTCCCACGTCGCGCGCTCCGTGCGCGTAGTGGGGGGGCACAGTAAAACGAGATATTTATGAGCAGTTAATTCCCTGCCACGCGTGCCCGTGCACTGTTTGGGCCTGGCCCAACAACGCCTCGCACTCTTGTATGGCCTAGGCCCGAGGGCTCCAGTCGGTGTACTAAGTATTGGGCCACTAGTACCCCGTACTTGTGCACGGGCAATTGTAGCCATCCTCGCGGCAAGACTTGCCGGGAACAGCTCGAGGTCGATTCAAGTCACCAAGGAAATCATCAAGTCAGAGATCTGAGGATCAGCGGATAAGCAAAGCTGGGATCCGAAGGCCAGCTTCCCCGGCAAGATCCTTGCCGGGATGGCCTGTGGAGCCCGGCAAGGCTTGGTGCCCGGCAAGGCTTGGCGCCCGGCAAGCCTTGGCGTCCGGCAAGGCTTGGCGCCCGGCAAGATTCAGCGTTTGGCGAGATTCTGCCACTGTGCCACCACTTCGGCACAGTAACAAGTCTGACATTCTGGGTCCTTCTCTGGATGCGTGGCGACGCGCCAGTGGAGGAGAGCTTAAGCGGTGCTGATGGGATGGCCCCTTTTTCCATCCCTAAGAAAGTGAGGACACCTAAACGGACACCTCACGGTGCATTAAACGCGCTTGTCCTAATCCATCAGGGGTTAGGTATGATACCCTGTAGCTACTTTACACCACAATGTATGTACATTTTGCCACTGTGGTGACCCCTTTGAGCGTATAAAAGGAGGCCCAAGGCAACTGCTACAGAGGAGGAGAACTTCTAGCCCATTCTGCATTGCGTAGCTGCTCTTTGAACGTAGTGTTCATTGCGAGCGCTCCTGAAGGCTAGGCTCAAGAACATCAATAAGAACAAAAAGCAGGACTAGGGTTTTACGCTGATCAGCGGCCCGAACCTGGGTAAAAACTTCCCGCGTCGATCATTGGTTCTGCTCTTTGCGTATACCTCTCCCCCCGCCGAATCGTAAAGGGGTCTCTCGGGATCCCATAGGTGTCGCACACCGACAACGTGATATGCCAATTTCTATTTACCCTTCATAAGGACCCTTTTCATCGAATCCGATCCGACTAAAGTGGGAGAGACAGACACCCGCTAGCCACCTTATGCAACTAGTGCATGTCAGTCGGTGGAACCTGTCTCACGTAAGCGTATGTGTAAGGTCGGTCCGGGCTGCTTCATCCCACGATGCCGCCGAATCAAGATAAGACTAGTAACAGCAAGTAAATTGACAAAATCGACGCCCACAACAACTTGTGTTCTACTCGTGCAAGAAACTACGCATAGACCTAGCTCATGATGCCACTGTTGGGGATCGTAGTAGTAAATCAAAAAATTTCCTACGCATCACCAAGATCAATCTATGGAGAGACTAGCAACGAGAGAGAGAGGAGTGCATCTTCATACCCTTGAAGATCACGATGTGGAAGCATTGCAAGAACGCGGTTGGAGGAGTCGTACACACAGCGATTCAGATCGCGGTTGATTCCGATCTAAGCACCGAACAACGGCGCCTCCGCGTTCAACACACGTGCAGCCTGGTGACATCTCCCGCGCCTTGATCCAGCAAGGAGGAGGGAGAGGTTGGGGAACACAGCTCCAGCAGCACGACGGCGTGGTGGTGGAACTTGCAGTTCTTCGGCAGGGCTTCGCCAAGCTCAACGGAGGAGGAGGGGGTATTGGAGAGGGGGAGGGCTGCGCCTTGGATGAGGTGCCGCTGCCCTCCCTCCTCCCCTTTATTTATAGGGCCAAGGGGGAAGGGGGCCGGCCCCTCTAGATCAGATGTAGAGGGGGGGCGGCGGCCAGGGGGAGGGGGCTTGCCTCCCAAGCCAAGGGGGCGCCACCCTTTAGGGTTTCCCCCAACCCTAGGCGCATGGGCCCTAGGGGGGGATGGCGCCCAGCCCACTTAGGGGCTGGTTCCCTCCCCCATACAGCCCATAGGGCCCTCCGGGGTAGGTGGACCCTCCCGGTGGACCCCCGGAACCCCTTCGGTGGTCCCGGTACAATACTGGAAAACCCCCGAACACTTCCGGTGACCGTATGATGACTTCCCATATATAAATCTTCACCTTCGAACCATTCCGGAACTCCTCGTGACATCTGGGATCTCATCCGGGACTCCGAACAACATTCGGTAACCACATACTATTTCCCATAACAACCCTAGCGTCACCGAACCTTAAGTGTGTAGACCCTACGGGTTCAGGAACCATGCAGACATGACCGAGACATCTCTCTGGCCAATAACCAACAGCGGGATCTGGATACCCATGTTGGCTCCCACATGTTCCACGATGATCTCATCGGATGAACCACGATGTCGAGGATTCAATAAATCCCGTATGCAATTCCCTTTGTCTACCGGTATGATACTTGCCCGAGATTCGATCGTCGGTATCCCTATACCTTGTTCAATCTCGTTACCGGCAAGTCTCTTTACTCGTTCCGTAACGCATGATCTCGTGGCTAACTCTTTAGTCACATTGAGCTCATTATGATGATGCATTACCGAGTGGGCCCAGAGATACCTCTCCGTCATACGAAGTGACAAATCCCAGTCTCGATTCGTGCCAACCCAACAGACACTTTCGGAGATACCTGTAGTGCACCTTTATGGTCACCCAGTTACGTTGTGACGTTTGATACACCCAAAGCATTCCTACGGTATCCGGGAGTTGCACAATCTCAAGGTCTAAGGAAATGATACTTGACATTAGAAAAGCTTTAGCAGACGAACTACACGATCTAGTGCTATGCTTAGGATTGGGTCTTGTCCATCACATCATTCTCCTAATAATGTGATCCCGTTATCAACGACATCCAATGTCCATGGTCAGGAAACCGTAACCATCTATTGATCAACGAGCTAGTCAACTAGAGGCTCACTAGGGACATGTTGTGGTCTATGTATTCACACATGTATTATGATTTCCGGATAACACAATTATAGCATGAACAATAGACAATTATCATGAACAAGGAAATATAATAATAACCACTTTATTATTGCCTCTAGGGCATATTTCCAACACTTGGGTCACCTGGGGGCTTCCAACTCATTGAGTTTATCTATTAACATCCCTTTTGACCCGGCATATGCCATTATATCACATGGTTAAACCTACCTATTTGCTTGATGCTCATCCACCAAGATGACCTGACGTACTCTTGACAGTCAATCTATTATGACCCTGAACTTGTCAAGGTTACAATGCCGGCTTAAGTCATCTGAGAGCCGGCCTATAGAAAGCTAGGACAAACCATAGGCTATCAAGCCAGCTTCATTGAAGCAACACTCGAGCCTCGAAAGCCGGTCTTTTGTTGAGCATCGAAAGCCGACTTAATATTCATATTTATGTGTCTTTTTTAACTTGTTTGTTTTACAGGGCTATTTCTTTTCATTTTATTGGCCATGAGCCGCCGGGTCATTAAACACGCCTGTTTATTCTAAACTCATAGAGATTGCTTGTGACCATGAGTCACCGGGTTAATAATACACCGGGTTATGCTTATTATCAATACAAAATACGACTCGCCATACTTTTACTTGGAGAAGTAGATATTTCAATTGAATACTGGGCTGGTCGATAGAACACCACACCAGATAACATCTCTTCTTCCCAGTAACCTCAAAGTATCAAGATGCACGAAGGCACCACATATGATGCAAAAGTTTTGCTACGCTATTACAAAGCAACAGCTGGGCTCATAAATCTCAAAGTTTTTTGGAGTCATCTACTCCTTTGACCCGGCTCCTGTACCCTCTAGGACAACCTGCTCCGGGTTGACATCTTGATGATCTCCAGTGGTAGATTCTCTGGGTTATCCTGCTCCGACTCTTCTACTTCTTTGATATGAAGGTTGTCCAGATTCCAGTCGATAGAAGTTAAAGCTTGGAAGACAGCGTCATCTTGCATGATAGGTGATGGGTCGACATCAGGGGCAAAGATATGCTTACGCCATTGTGGAGTCAAGTCAAAGGGCTCAAAGGTTGGCGGATGAACCCGTGTGTTATCTTCATCATAAGCCGCCTGGTATTTCTTCAAATTGAGTTCTTCAACCAGTTGACTCGCCAATACACGGGTCTCCTTCACACTACGGGCGTAATCTTCTGGTAAAAACTCACTACCAACATCGTTGAATTGTGGAAACCCACCAGCCATCTCTGCAGGATCCATCTCTGGTTAATAAGCTTTGTCTCGGCTCAAATACGTCATTGCACCTGCTCGGACGGTTGATTTCTTCAACTCTTCTGTTTGCTTTGGGACGGTTGAGAGTAACTTCAACATGTCTCTTATGAATCGTGGCGGGTCTTTACCACCCGTTACATCCATGATGGTAAACAAGCTTCCAGAGTACAATTTCTCGAGAAAAGTGTATACGGCCTTTAATTTCATCAGGTTATCCTGTCGGAGATTGTGACTTCTGGGACCTGCACATATTTCAACACATGAGCCATCAGGTGAATTATTCATACATAAGAGTCACCAGGCGAGTTGTTTTCATATATATTCAAGGAGTCACTTACCCAAAATAGCTTGAGTCATGTGGGAAATATGGCGTTTCAACCCCTCCAGTTCCTCCATAACCGGCTTGAGCTGACCTTCAGCATCCTCTGCACGCTTTATCAAGGTGGCTCTTTCAGTTTCAAAAGCCTCCTTGACCTTCTCTAATTCTTCTACAAAAGACTGCAGACTAGTCTTTGCTTTGACTCGCAGAGTTTGCTCAACATCAAAATCTTTCTTTAAACCGGCCAATTGTGACTCAGTCGTGTTCAAATTCTCCTGAAAAGTAGATAAATAGTTCAGCTACAAGTCATTTAAGTCCCGAGCCGGCAAGGATGCATGACCCGGCACTTGGGGGCTACGACAGGAAAATTGCTTCTATTATTAAGTCCCAAACAGTTGCAAGCAACGTACTTGGCACTTGGGGGCTAATGCATGTCATTGTTTCTTCATAGATATATTAGAAGACCCGACTCAGTTCATAAAAATAAGTCATCCCTTGGGGGCTACAGGCTACTTTTTAACGTTCATCTATTTGGAAGACCCGACTCATCTCATAAAGATGAGCCGACCCTTGGGGGCTACATGGATTTTCTTTTTTAAGGATCTATACTTGAATAACCGGCTTACCATTTGCATGATAATCTGGGCCTTGGGGGCTACACTTCAAAGTTTTCAGGATTACACATACAAGTCTTACACATATAATTACCTATGTCTAAGACTTGGGAGGCTATGCATATATGTATACAGTATGGGAAAGGCAACAATGCCATACCTCATGTTTCTTCCTCATCAGGTTGACAATATTCGTTTCAATATCTCGTCTTTCAGATAGCCGAGTCAGAAACTCATGATGCAGCTCTTCAGCACTCATCTTCTCAAGACTAGGTTGTGACACCCTGATTTTGACAACTTTTTCTTTTCGAACTTTTCCTGGTTTTATTTGAAATTTGAATGGATTTTGAATCTTTCACTTGGTCTTGGACATTCTTGAATCTTCTTCCAAGTGATCAAAAGTCTCATCTCTTGCCAAAGCCCTACCAAGTATCCCAAGAACCCAAATTCCAATTTAAATTATTTTCAATAACTCTTTTCTTTTATTTGAGGATTTAGGGCATTACTATGGGTTGTGAAGCAACCTATAGTTTGGATGGCCAGAATATTCTCAAATAATTTCCTAAAATACTTTGGACTATATCTTGCTCAAATATCCAAAAATATTCCATGACCTAGTTCAATTACTTTGCAAAATAATTTAGTCTTGCTTCTGGTCAGACTGGACCTTTGTGAAGGAAGTACATGCTAGGTTTATTCAAATGCTCTCAATTTTTTGTGGCATGAGGACACCTACAAATAACTTCCCTACACCAAGTTTCAGCATCTGAAGATCTTCCAAGTGAGCAGTACTTCAACATTTTGATTCTGGACCAGTTTTGCAGGTTACACATGAACTACCCTCAAAACTTATCCAAACCACCTCAAACTTAACCAGTTTGGAGTCTTTCCAATGAGGATCACTCCAGACACCATCTTTGGCTCAATCTCCACCTCTTTTCTTCTCTGGAATCTCCCCAAGTTTGCAGTCAGAGACTGTTGATGATCTTACCTCTCATCTCTACGTAAACCAAGCCAAACCAAGGCTGTAGGTGATCTGAGGGATCGAAGGTCGACATGCTGGACATGTTTTGCCAGGCTTGCGTGGCCTCCTGGTGCCAAGCACCGTGGTGAGCACGGCGCTGGCATGCTTGTCGCCGCGCTCTGTGCTGCGCCAGGCTCGGGTCTCATCCGACCGAGACCACGGCGCTTCAGCATCTTGTCTGGGCATGCCGACATCGCCTCTGGTCGACACGCAGCCCCTCCAGAACCCTCGCCCTCGCCGGAGATGCCCTTGCCGGCCGCCACGCCATCACCGCACTGTGAGACCCGTGCGGCCATAGTTGCGGCGCCGCTCGTCGTTTCCTCCCGAGCCGTCACCTCCCGCATTGAATGCTGCTGCTCTCTCAGGTCCCTTCACCGCAATCATCCAGCCAGCACGGTGTACGTCTCACCGGCGCCATGGCCCGCATCTCGCCGCATCCAGAGAGCTCGCCGAGCGTCCCCTCCCGCCTATATAAAGCCCCGCCCGGCCTCGCCTAGCTCCTCACCCCTCTCCCTCCTCCTCAATCGCCTCCTCAGAGCAAGAGCCAAGGCCGAGAGGCCCTCTGGCCTCGAGCTTCTCCGAAGCTCCGCCACCAGCTGAGCTCCACCACTAGCCCTCTCCACCCCATCCCAGCTCCACCCGAGCCCACCGTCGAGTTCGTAGTGTTCCACTGGTGCTTCCAGACCCCTCCCCGAATCGAATCACCGCCAGGATCGCCATCGCCGACGATCACCGTAGCACCCGTCTGCTGGAGAAGAAGGGCGCGACGCCGTTCGGCCATCTCCGGAGGAGCTACGCGTACAGGGTGAACCGCCGTCGAGCGCCCGATCCATCCCCACCATCCACGAGTCCAACCGCCGTCGCTATCGCCGGCAATCATCGCCGGTGAGCCGCCCCTCTTCTCTGCTCTCTCCCTCTCTCTGTTTTAAACGGGCTGGGCCCCACTTGCCAGCGACTGGACGAAGTGGTAAGTGGAGGTGCCCGGGGCAAATACGCCTTCGACGTGGCCCATTCTGGTTTTTTTTTCATTTTTGATTTTTAAACAGAACTGACCAGAAACTTTGACCATTAATAACTTTTTACAGAAAAGTCCAATTGACCTGTTTCTTTTTGCATTGTGTTTGTAATGAAGCCCTTTATTTTTCCACCAAGTTTGGTATTTTTCCAATACTCACAGAATTGTTGGTGAATAAAAAGGCTTTATGTGACATTTTCCATTGCTATTTAAAAATATTTTCAGAAGGAGATACTTGTGGATTTGAAGACCAGGAGTTTCTGAACAACCCAACTGATCAAGGCAAGCCAGGACATCCATATTATGAAGCATCTCATAGCATTGCATGATTCATATTCATTTTCTTGCATTTAATTCAAGGTGAATTATTTAAATGCCTAATGATGATAACTCAAATTGATATGATGATTAACCATGCTTGCTAAGTGAAACTTAGTTGGTTGATCAAGAGTCACCTGTCCGGGCTTACCCGTGCAGCCACATTTGCCGGTATGGGATGGCCTTGATTTGGTCTGGCTCGGTGCTCTTTCACCGGTACCTCCAAAGAGAGAGGGTTATGCGTGCGTGCTGCCCTGATCAGGTAGATGGCGATAACCCTATGAGCCCAGTTGAGTTGTTTGCCGGCGTCCCCGTTTGGGACAGTTTAGTTAGGGCACGACGGTGGCAGGTGTCACGAGGTGACACGGGGCCACCCACGGCTTGACTCCGGGGGAGTGTGATTGCCGGTGGTACGATGGAAGAGTCACGGGTCAGGCAGGTTTCGCTGGAGCAATGTTGGTCCACCCGAATGGGATCACGAGGTTAGTGCTCCATAGTGTGGGTAAAGTGCGCAACCTCTGCAGAGTGTAAAATCTATTCGAATAGCCGCGTCCACGGAATTGGACAGCCCTTCCAGACCTCTCTAGGTGATCAACCATAATAACCGTAGTAATGATGGAAGAACTTGTCTTGTGAGAGGAAGTACTCGTTGGTATCGGGTATTCTGAGGGTTGTAAGACAACCCGGATATGAGTAAGTTGGTGACAGTAAGTGAATCACTTAGAATTTAACCTGTTCATTGCCATGCTATTATTTGCTGCATATTTGGTTGTCATGTGCTTGCGAGTACATTCAAAGTACTCACCTGGCGTATCATGCCAGATGCAGGAGAAGACTGAGATGGAGGTCTCGATGTCCGTATTGCGACGCCTAGGATGTGTCCTCAGCAGTGTCCCTATGGATGGAGTTACTTTCATGTTCCGCTACGCAGTAGTCTTCCGCTGTAGTATTCCGCAGTAATACCGAGGCCCTGATGTCTTGGATAAATAATGTAGATATTGTCATAGCACTAGATGTGCTTTTGGCCTCGATGATCATGTAATATATAAGCTTGTACTCGACTATTATCAATAAAAGTTCAGCTATGTTCTGTTCCAAGTGGTTGTGTGTTTCCAGAAGACATGATCTCAGTGTTGGAAACACTGGTAAACCGGTTCTCTGAGCCGGGGTGCCACAATGCTTGGTATCAGAGCCAGGCTGACTGTAGGACACCCTAGGTAACCCGCGCTAGGACTGCGATTAGTATAGGACTTTGAGTGTGTATCTTGTTTGTTGCATGCCATGCCTCATGCATCATAATTCATTATGTTACTAATCCTTGGCATTGTGAGTGTAGATGGCACCAGTTCCATATCATTTTCATCATGAGCCAGAACCCCACACTTTTCCAGCTCTGCTTCGTAGCGTCTGACTTCGGCTGTATCCCAACGGTGATGACCCGGTGTACCAGGTGTTTCGGGAGCAGTTGGGCGAGTCAGTATATGAGTACCATGCAGTGGCTTACATGACCGCGACTTCGGACATTGGAAGCTCTTCTCGCTCTTCCAAGGGCGGAGTGGCTTCTACTCCAGAGCTGGCGATCCAGTTTGCTGCCATGGAGGCTATTACTAACTTGTGCTTCCACGAGGTCGAGATGCAGACCCATCGAGGTTTCTTCCACTATCCCACCCTGCGCCTGCGACAGGGCGAGTCCTTTTCTCACCTATTGACCCGGCGTGTGATCATGCGGCTGGTGTTTTGTATCGCTACTTGAACGCCAGTTACCGTATGATCATTTCCTTGGCTGAGGGGCTGTGTCGTGTTCAGGGGGCACTTGCAGCTGTGATTCCAGCTCCTCCTCCTTCTGTAGTTCCACCCAGTTATTCACCACCAGTTCCACATCCGCGTGTGTTTGATACCCCTTCTGGTTCTTCTAGACCATTAGGCTTATCATCTGGTAGTCGACTTGAGACCCCAGATGAGTGGGCCTCACTCCTAGCCACTCCTGTTCCACCGATGATGAGGCGACGTGCTCTTTCTCCCGTGGAAGGAGAGCCGTCTTAGCAGCGACGTCGTGTATCCTTTGATCCGGTGACTCACATCATCAGTTCTGATTCCGACTCAGGATCTGATGACGAGGATTCTTCAGATGGGCAGTGTTCGTGTCACCGATGCTACTAGACTAGAGTTTGAGTAGTAATGCATGCATCTTTGCATATGCCAAATGTCGTATGAACAGTCTAGTCATGTTATTCCCCTACTAGCTTGCCATGTATGATGTTGGGTTATCTTGTATAATTATCTTGTTTTCTTTATTTGCCTTTTTCATAAATTTCTTTTTGGTGTCATATTACTATATCTCTCCTTATGGATGTCGCTCATCGATTCGGTATTTGCCATGGGAACAAAAAATTAGGATGAAGAAAGGAAGTAGCAGTCAAGGCGGCGATGGAAACCCCGTCCGTCGATCCACCAGGCAGGCAGGGCAACCGCCCGAAGACTTACCACCACCACCACCTCAAGCACCAACCATAGATCAGATAATGAGAATGTTTGAGGAAAAGAGAAACCAAGACCTCATGGAATTTCTCAAGAGTATGCAGACAATAGTAGGTCAAAACAATGGCAATGGGGTGCATTCCAAACTGTCTGACTTCCAGCGTACAAAACCACCCAGCTTTAATCAGGCTGCGGATCCTATTGAAGCTGATGATTGGTTAAGAACCATGGAAAAGAAATTGGACATCGCTCATTGTGAGGAAGCAGATAAAGTCCCATTTGTTACCCATTATCTTGAAGGCACGGCAGCCATATGGTGGGACAACACCAAGTTAATGTGGCCCGCTAAAGAGATTTCTTGGGAGAAATTCAAAGAACTGTTCCGCAAGTATCATATTCCCACGGGCATCATGAAAGTGAAACAAAGAGAATTCCTGGCTCTCACACAAGGAAACATGTCTATGGGATAATACTTAAACAAGTTCAACAACTTGGCCCGGTACTCTCCTCATGATGTGGCTACCGAAGAAAGGAAAATAGACCGGTTCCTCGGAGGACTTAATCACACCCTCCGATGTCAGCTATGCATGTTGGATTTCCCCGATTTCCAGACATTGGTGGATAAGGCCTTCATCGCTGAACGAGAACACAAGTCTGGGAATGATGATCGTAAGAGGAAGTTCGAGCCCAAGAAGGAAAACAAGGAGCCATACGCGCAAAAGCTGCGCAGTTGGCAGCCAGGGTCATCTGAGAACAAACCAGTGTGGAACAATGGTGGCAACAACAGCAAGCCAGGTAACCAGAACAAGACCTTTGGCAAGCAGCCAGTCATAGAGGACTTCCGCCACAACAACACCTATTTCACTTGTGGCCAGAGTGGACACTACGCCAAGCAGTGCCCTACCAATAATGGAAAGCAATCAGCTGACCACAAGCCACAAGTCAATCACCTTGGACATCGTCCCAACCACAACTTCCGCCACGGATGCATCCACCACATCTCTGCCGAAGAAGTCTGTGAAGCTCCAGACATTGTCCTTGGTATGTTTTCTATCAATAACATACCTGCCATAATTTTATTTGATTCTGGGGCTTCCCATTCGTTTATTTCGCGAAGTTTTGCCACCTTGCACAAATTTTCTCCTTCACTTTTGGACAAAATCATGGTGGTACAATCCCCTGGCTCTATGCTCAGAACAAATATAATATACAAGGATCTGGAAATTTCAATTCATGGAGTCAAATTCCCGGCCACCCTTGTTGCTATTGACTTCCCAGGACTGGATATAATACTGGGAATGGACTGGTTGGCACCACACCAAGTGTGTATCAACTGCGCCACCAGAACGGTGACATTGGTGAACCCCGTCGGACAGACCGTCCAATTTCTGGCCAGCAAAATGATAACAAGAAAAGGCACGGCATACCGAACCACTGTTACAGATATGAATTTGATCCCGGTAGTGGGTGAATTTCCAGATGTGTTTCCTGAGGAATTACCAGGAATGCCACCCAACCGAGAATTGGAGTTCGCCATCGAGGTAATTCCCGGTACAGCCCCGATATACAAGAAATATTATCGTATGCCAGGCCCAGAGCTGGCAGAGCTAAAGAAGCAGTTAGACGAATTGCTACATAAAGGATATATTCGTCCAAGCATCTCGCCATGGGGTCACCAGTATTATTTGTCAAGAAGAAGGACGGAAGTCTACGAATGTGCGTAGACTATCGCCAGCTAACGAGGTCACTATCAAGAACAAGTACCTGCTCCCTCGAATTGATGACTTATTTGACCAGTCGAATGGAGCACGGGTATTCTCTAAGATCGACCTCAGAACGGGATATCATCAACTGAAAATCCGAAAGGAGGATATCCCCAAGACAGCGTTCACCACTCGTTATGTACTATATAAATTTACAGTTATGGCATTTGGATTGACCAACGCTCTAGCCTACTTCATGAGTATGATGAACAAAGTCTTCATGGACTTTCTGGACAAGTTTGTAGTGGTGTTCATTGATGACATCCTGATATACTCTAAGGATGAAGAGGAGCATAAACAACATCTCAGAGCTGTCTTGGAAAGGTTGAGAACCCAACGCTTATATGCCAAGTTCAGTAAGTGCGAATTTTGGCTAAAAGAGGTGGGATTCCTTGGACATATTCTGTCAGAGAAAGGGATAGCTGTTGATCCCAGTAAGGTTACTGCGGTCTTGAATTGGAAGACACCAGCTATGGTGACAGAAGTCCGTAGTTTCCTGGGATTGGCAGGCTACTATCGTCGCTTTATTGAAGGCTTTTCTAAGATAGCCAAGCCACTGACGGAATTGTTGAAAAAGAACCAAAGGTTTATTTGGACAGCTGCGTGCGACAGCAGTTTCCAGGAGTTAAAGACAAGGCTAACCACAACCCCTATCTTAGTCCTTCCAGACATTCACAAGAGTTTCGACATATACTGCGATGCATCCAGGCATGGAATCGGATGTGTGCTGATGCAAGAAGGGAAGGTTGTAGCTTATGCATCACGACAGCTACGACCTCATGAGGAGAACTATCCCACACATGACTTGGAGCTAGCTGATGTGGTTCATGCCCTGAAAATTTGGAGGCATTACCTTATTGGGCAACGATGTGAAATATACACAGATCACAAGAGTCTCAAGTATATTTTCACTCAACCCGACCTGAACCTCAGGCAACGAAGATGGTTTGAGCTAGTCAAGGACTATGATGTTGGAATAAACTATCATCCAGGGAAAGCGAATGTGGTCGCTGATGCCCTGAGCAGGAAACAAGCTGCTGTGAATGCACTAGTTGAGGGTATGCATCCGAGCTTACAAGAAGAGTTTGTTAAGCTCAATATGGTGCTATGCGGCCCAATGACCCCGGATACATTGAAAATTACTCCAACCCTCATGGAGGAAATCAAGGAAGCATAGAAGTCACATGAATAAATTCGAAAGATCAAGGAGTTGATTCAGCAAGGGAAGGTCAAGTCCTTCCGTGTAGATGAACAGGGTACCGTGTGGTTCGAGAAACGAATTTGTGTGCCGAATCAGAACAATTTGAGGCAACAAATACTCAAGGAAGCACATGAGTCCACATATTCGATCCACCCAGGAGGTACTAAGATGTATCAGGACTTGAGAGAAACCTTTTGGTGGTCAGGAATGCGGAAAGATATAGCATACTATGTCGCCTGCTGTGACATTTGCAACAAGGTCAAAGCAGAGCATCAGAAACCCGCTGGGCTGCTACAGCCTTTACCAGTGCCTCAGTGGAAGTGGGACGACATATGTATGGATTTTATTGTAGGACTGCCCAAGTCCACGAGAGGCAATGATGCTATTTGGGTCATTGTAGACATACTCACGAAAGTGGCTCACTTTATCCCAGTAAAGACCACTATCAACGCAAATCAACTGGCACAACTCTACATGTCCCGGATAGTCAGTCTACACGGAGTACCCAAATCTATCACTTCAGATAGGGGTTCCCTATTTACCTCAGCATTCTGGCTACGGCTACATCAAGCCTTGGGAACCATGCTGAAACACAGCACAGCATACCATCCGCAGACAGATGGACAGACCGAGCGAGTGAACCAAATATTAGAGGATATGCTTCGGTCATACGCTCTCTCCCATGGACCCAAATGGGAGGATAGTCTACCATACGCGGAATTCTCCTACAACAACAACTATCAGGCAAGTCTCAAGATGTCGCCTTTTGAGGCATTGTACGGATGGAAGTGCCGCACACCACTGAACTGGTCCCAAACAGGAGATAGTCACATCTTTGGTACGGACTTGATGCTCGAGGCCGAAAGGCAAGTCAAAGATATTCAAGAGCGACTGCAAGCAGCCAAGTCCCGACAAAAGAGTTATTATGACCCAAAACATCGGGAAGTAACTTTCGAGCCCGGAGACTATGCTTATCTACGGGTAACTCCTATGAAGGGAGTAAAGAGGTTTGGCACCCGAGGAAAACTGGCCCTGAGATACATCGGTCCCTTTCCAGTGATTGCTAGGAAGGGCAGAGTTGCATATCAGTTGCAATTACCACCAGCATTGTCAGACGTTCATGATGTTTTCCACATCTCACAGTTAAGGAAATGCATTGCACCCCCAGCCAAGCAAGCGGATATGAGTGAATTAGAATTGGCTAAGGACTTGACTTACGAGGAAAAACCTGTCAGGATCTTGGATGAGATGGAAAGAACCACGAAGAGTAAGGTGATAAGATTTTACAAGGTGCTATGGGAGCACCACACCGAGGAAGAGGCCACTTGGGAAAGAGAAGACTTTCTGAAATCCGCCTATCCATATTTGTTCCCTGAGCAACCGAATCTCGAGGACGAGATTCATCCTAAGGGGGTAGGTTTGTGACACCCTGATTTTGACAACTTTTTCTTTTCGAACTTTTCCTGGTTTTATTTGGAATTTGAATGGATTTTGAATCTTTCACTTGGTCTTGGACATTCTTGAATCTTCTTCCAAGTGATCCAAAGTCTCATCTCTTGCCAAAGCCTTGCCAAGTATCCCAAGAACCCAAATTCCAATTTAAATTATTTTCAATAACTCTTTTCTTTTATTTGAGGATTTAGGGCATTACTATGGGTTGTGAAGCAACCTATAGTTTGGATGGCCAGAATATTCTCAAATAATTCCCTAAAATACTTTGGACTATATCTTGCTCCAATATCCAAACATATTCCATGACCTAGTTCAATTACTTTGCAAAATAATTCAGTCTTGCTTCTGGTCAGACTTGACCTTTGTGAAGGAAGTACATGCTAGGTTTATCCAAATGCTCTCAAATTTTTGTGGCATGAGGACACCTACAAATGACTTCCCTACACCAAGTTTTAGCATCTGAAGATCTTCCAAGTGAGCAGTACTTCAACATTTTGATTCTGGACCAGTTTTGCAGGTTAGACATGAACTACCCTCAAAACTTATCCAAACCACCTCAAACTTGGCCAGTTTGGAGTCTTTCCAATGAGGATCACTCCAGACACCATCTTTGGCTCAATCTCCACCTCTTTTCTTCTTTGGAATCTCCCCAAGTTTGCTGTCAGAGACTGTTGATGATCTTACCTCTCATCTCTGCGTAAACCAAGCCAAACCAAGGCTGTAGGTGATCTGAGGGATCGAAGGTCGACATGCTGGACATGTTTTGCCAGGCTTGCGTGGCCTCCTGGTGCCAAGCACCGTGGTGAGCATGGCGCTGGCTTGCTTGTCGCCGCGCTCTGTGCTGCGCCAGGCTCGGGTCTCATCCGAGCGAGACCACGGCGCCGCAGCAGCTTGTCTGGGCATGCCGACATCGCCTCTGGTCGACACGCAGCCCCTCCAGAACCCTCGCCCTCGTTGGAGATGCCCTCGCCGGCCACCACGCCATCGCCGCACTGTGATTCCCGTGCGGCCATAGTTGCGGCGCCGCTCGTCGTTTCCTCTCGAGCCGTCGCCTCCCGCATTGAATGCTGCTGCTCTCTCAGGTCCCTTCGCCGCAAACATCCAGCCAGCGTAGCGTACATCTCACCGGCGCCATGGCCCGCATCTTGCCACATCCAGAGAGCTCGCCGAGCGTCCCCTCCCGCCTATATAAAGCCCCGACCGGCCTCGCCTAGCTCCTCACCCCTCTCCCTCCTCCTCAATCGCCTCCTCAGAGCAAGAGCCAAAGCCGAGAGGCCCTCTAGCCTCGAGGTTCGCCGGAGCTCTGCCGCCAGCTGAGCTCCACCACTAGCCCTCTACACCCCATCCCAGCTCCGCCCGAGCCCACCGTCGAGTTCGTAGTGTTCCACTGGTGCTTCTAGACCCCTCCCCGAATCGAATCACCGCTAGGATCGCCATCGCCGACGATCACCGTAGCACCCGTTCGCTGGAGAAGAAGGGCGCGACGCTGTCCGGCCATCTCCGGAGGAGCTACGGGTATAGGGTGAACCGCCGTCGAGCGCCCGATCCATCCCCACCATCCACGAGTCCAACCGCCGTCGCTATCGCCGGCAATCATCGCTGGTGAGCCGCCCCTCTTCTCTGCTCTCTCCCTCTCTCTATTTTAAACGGGCTGGGCCCCACTTGCCAGCGACTGGATGAAGCGGTAAGTGGAGGCGCCCGGGGCAAATACGCCTTCGACGTGGCCCGTTCTGGTTTTTTTTTTCATTTTTGATTTTTAAACATAATTGACCAGAAACTTTTACCATTAATAACTTTTTACAGAAAAGTTCAATTGACCTGATTCTTTTTGCATTGTGTTTGTAATGAAGCCCTTTATTTTTCCACCAAGTTTGGTATTTTTCCAATACTCACAAAATTGTTGGTGAATAAAAAGGCTTTATGTGACATTTTCCTTTGCTATATAAAAATATTTTCAGAAGGAGATACTTGTGGATTTGAAGACCAGGAGTTTCTGAACAACCCAACTGATCAAGGCAAGCCAGGACATCCATATTATGAAGCATCTCATAGCATTGCATGATTCATATTCATTTTCTTGCATTTAATTCAAGGTGAATTATTTAAATGCCTAATGATGATAACTCAAATTGATATGATGATTAACCATGCTTGCTAAGTGAAACTTAGTTGGTTGATCAAGAGTCACCTGTCCGGGCTTACCCGTGCAGCCACATTTGCCGGTATGGGATGGCCTTGACTTGGTCTGGCTCGGTGCTCTTTCATCGGTACCTCCAAAGAGGGAGGGTTATGCGTGCGTGCTGCCCTGATCAGGTAGACGGCGATAACCCTGTGAGCCCAGTTGAGTTGTTTGCCGGCGTCCCCGTTTGGGACAGTTTAGTTAGGCCACGACGATGGCAAGTGTCACGAGGTGACACGGGGCCACCCAAGGCTTGACTCCGGGGGAGTGTGATTGCCGGTGGTATGATGGAAGAGTCACGGGTCAGGTAGGTTTCGTTGGAGCAATGCTAGTCCACCCGAATGGGATCACGAGGTCAGTGCTCCATAGTGTGGGTAAAGTGTGCAACCTCTACAGAGTGTAAAATCTATTCGAATAGCCACGTCCACGGAATTGGATAGCCCGTCCAGACCTCTCTAGGTGATCAACCATAATAACCATAGTAATGATTGAAGAACTTGTCTTGTGAGAGGAAGTACTCGTTGGTATCGGGTATTCTGAGGGTTGTAAGACAACCCGGATATGAGTAAGTTGGTGACAGTAAGTGAATCACTTAGAATTTAACCTGTTCATTGCCATGCTATTATTTGCTGCATATTTGGTTGTCATGTGCTTGCGAGTACATTCAAAGTACTCACCTGGCGTATCATGCCAGATGCAGGAGAAGACTGAGACGGAGGTCTCGATGTCCGTATTGCGACGCCTAGGATGTGTCCTCAGCAGTGTCCCTATGGATGGAGTTACTTTCATGTTCCACTACGCAGTAGTCTTCCACTGTAGTATTCCGCAGTAATACCGAGGCCCTGATGTCTTGGATAAATAATGTAGATATTGTCATAGCACTAGATGTGCTTTTGGCCTCGATGATCATGTAATATATAAGCTTGTACTCGACTATTATCAATAAAAGTTCAGCTATGTTCTATTCCAAGTGGTTGTGTGTTTCTAGAAGACATGATCTCTGGGTTGGAAACACTGGTAAACCGGTTCTCTGAGCCGGGGTGCCACACAGGTAGCTCCAACTTGGTCTTGCCCTTGTCCTGCAAGACAGGCTCATCTTTGGTTGGGATTTTGACCAAGGTGTTTGAAGCATCAGGACCAGTTTCGCCTTCTCCAGTAATGGCCACTTCAGCATCAACCATCATCTGGTTAACATTTTCAACCTCTTGATGAGGGTTAAGAGCATGAGTCAGGCTTGGCGGCTGAAGATGGTCAGCCAGCTCGTCTGGCTTGGCCTGCTCATCAATAAGGTTTTCTTCTTCATCCGTTGGCGGCTTGTCAGTTATAACTGGCTCCTGAGCTGGCTCTGGGTTATCCAAGTTTGTTTGAGTAACCGGAATTTCCAGGTTACCCTGTTGTAGATCTTGAGTTTCGGTGGCAGTTGGGGCAGCTGATGACTCGCCAGTTTTCCTCTTCTTGGCCTGGGCACTACAATCTCAAGGAGTATATTAAAAAATACAAAGTAATGGTTATAAGTGAAGCATGACTCATTTAAAGCACTTACCCTTGGTTGATGGTAAAGGGCGGCAGCTGAGTACCAGTTGAACCTCCAGAAGATGGTGGCGACTCCTGATAATTGGAGTCAGAAGGATTAAGAGGCTGCCTAAAAAGGCCGGCTTGAGGAAGAGATAAGGTTGGACTATGATTCACCTCTGTGCGTCGCTTGTGGGTGGCTGGTGTATTAGACAAGCCGGCAACCAGCTCTCTAGAGCCGCTTCGGGTTTGGCATCTTGAGGTACCTTCAAGTTGTGCTTTCTTCAAAAGAAATTTTGGATCGAAATGAGCGTCAGGGTGAGAAAACTTTACTTTCCGGACAGCTCGTCTTATTTTCTTTGGGAATAAGTGTTCCATGCTAGATGAAATTAAATTACCTCAACTTCACTGGCTCGACTCACCTCGGTGTTATCGTGCGAACAAGAGGCGTCAGCAAGTTCAATAAAAAGACGGCCGAGGGAGTCAAGTTCTACCTCTGACTCATCATCAGCCGCCGGCGGCTTATTTCTTCTTCGCTTTGGGGCAGGCTTCGGTTTGCATACTTCTTTCCTTCTCCAGAAAACATCAGTTGCCTGCAATTGTGATAAGACGGAAATTGGTATTATGACAAGCGAGTCAAAATGGAGAACAAATGAGAACAATGCAAACACACTTACTGGAGGCGCGGGGTTCTTCAGGTAAAAAGGAGCAAGTCCATTTTGGCTACATTTTTCCTGAGGCTCGCTCAGCAGCCTCTTCACATCTTTGCTGATTTCAATTTTGGTCATGTTAACTTCACTTACGCGTTGAACGTCATTTGATTCACCTGTATAATTGTACATCAAGGCGGTCCGGTGACTTAATGGTTGAACCCGCCAGCTAATCCAGCATCGGACCAAGTCAATTCCGGTGAGGCCATTTGCTTTCAAAGCCCTTATCTTGGAATAGAGGGGGGCAATTTCTTGGTGTTCTTCATCAGTGCCCCAACCCGGATAAACATGGGTTGCATTGAGACGATCTGGTCTGTAACCTGGCAGGGGGTTCTCGTTGGCAGGGGCGGTGTTCTTACTATAAAACCATGTTGAGGTCCATCCTTTTGGATGACTCGCCAATTTTACCTCTGGAAAAGGACAATCTTTCCATCTCTAGAGCGATACACCACCAAGTTCAATATTGGGGCCACCCGCACATTCCGTCTGATGATTGATATAGAAAAACTCTCTAAAAAGAGCAACAGTTGGCTCTATCTGGAGATAGACCTTGCAGAATACTTGAAGCTGGCATAAATTGTCATTGACTTGGGACCAATGTCTTGAGGAAGGAGTTCAAAAAAGTGAAGGAAATACCTAAGGAATTTTGAGCCGGGTGGCGTAAAACCCCTCTAGACATGATCTACAAAGACAATGACCTCTCCTTGACCAGGCTGGGGTGGGTTTTCCCCTTCTAGTACTCGCCAGTCAATAACATTTTGGGCAGGTAGAAGACCTTGAGTCACAAGATTATCAAGTACCAGTTTGGTCACTCAAGATTTTGCCTAGTTGCAAGTCATAGTTTTCGACATAATGAGTCATCGAAGGGTTAAATAACTGCGGAAGAAATATAAACGACATTCATTTATTGATGACACATCGCCTACTGGTTTATACGACAAGTTGGCGGCTTGAGAAATGGCTATGAACAAAGGCGAATCAACATGCTAATAAATCGCTCAAGCTATAAGCCGGAATTATGAAGGAATAATTATGGTTTTCACAACAGGCGAGTTATGATATACAATAATGAGCAGACAATACATGGGGCGGCTCATCTTTAATTTAAAAGTTCTCTTTCGGCTAAGTGTTGAATAAACAAGTTTCTATTGAAGACACCTGTAGTTATGGATCTACAAATGGTTCAAAAAAGGAAAATATTTGCTAAACCTAAGGTGAGCACTGGAAGTAACAGCTAGTCTGTTCGTGGATTCTAAAGAAGATCCAATGTTCCTAGATGCAAAAATGGTGTTATACCTAGTGAGGGAGTCCTGGACTAGGGGGTCCCCGGGTTGCCGGCCTATCTCTCATGGGCCGAACAGTCGGGCCGCATTACAGCTGCTGGAAGGCCGGACTATTGGGCGGCAGCATGTCCGGACAGGAGACCTTCGATACCTTGACATGTACTCCAAGACAAGTCTAAAGACTCGGCATGATTATCCTCTTGTTGTAACCGACCATATGTAAACCCTAGCACCCCTGGTGTCTATATAAACCAGAGGGTTTAGTCCGTAGAGGCTAGAGTAACAACCATCGCCTTACTAGCACTACTGTAGGATGCTGCTAACGCGACACTACAATCAGAGACCCTTCGACGAAACTATGTGCGATGCATTAATCGCAAACGGTGATGTAAAAAAACCGTCAAAAAAGGTGCAAAATGTTTGTGATGGCGGATACATCAAACACGGTTCAAAATTTAGTTGCATGTGCGATGTGAGGCATACGGTTCAGTTCAATGAACTGTTTGCGATGAGGCAGAACAACAGAAACGGGCAGCCAGATGAAGGCATGTGCGATATACGGCATACAGTTCACTCGGATGAACTGTTTGTGATTAGGCAACGTAAAAGAAATGGTCAGCCATATCAAGGTGTGTGCGATATACAGCATACGATTCACTCGGATGAACTGTTTGCTTTGAGCCAAGAGAACAGAAACGGTTCAATTTAACAAGATGTGTGTGATACGCGGCAAACAGGTCTGTAATCAGAAATGTGTGCGAAGACCGATAATAATACAGACGATTGCTGCTAATAAGCCGTGTGTGTTGTGGGGAAACGCTTGCTTGTATACAATTGTCAGTGATTGATGAAATCATCACCGACGGGTTCCCTAGTATGGTCCGTGTGCGATGTCATTGCACACAGAACAACAGCATATGTACTTATAACTTACAAGGACTTGATTCCATAAACAGATTGAACATCCAATTACATAGGTGGCTAGTACACACATGACCTTTGCACACACCAAAGTATGTTCCAAAATTCCTAGAAAACTCAAATAATGTATAAAAAGGCAAAACAAACCCTGAATAATTTCATATTTTTAGGACGGCGCTCCTATAGTTGCATGTTGCCTCTGTAAAATAAATCAAGGCGGGAAGAGACAGCGTATGTCGTTTCGCACACATAGGTGACAAGTTCCCTCTCGGAACCATGAGCCTTTTTGAGAGAAGCTCCGGTTTGTAAGAAGTTTATACCAAAACTTGTCCCAAATTGGACTAATTTTTTACCACAACATGTTGGTGCCATGTCATAACACCATGCCAAGTTTCATGATTTTGAGGCGAGTTTTGGATTTACAGTAATTTTAAAACCAGGTTTCTCAATGTTTACTGTCGAGTCGGCACCGCCCTGGATAGGCTTTTTCCTCGTGGGTCCCAAATGACAAATCCAAATCTGTCACTACCATGCAAATTTTCTTATTAAGAATTACAGCCCATTTGGTGTGCTAGCTGAAAATAAGTTTGTGGGTGCTGGTGGGCGCTAAGAACTTGCGGGTTCTGTAATGAACAAAGATCTCAAGGATCCCGCGAGAGTGATGTTCTTTCCCTATGTTGTGAATGCTTATAATATTTATGTCTTAATTAAAGAAATGGCAAGCCATTGGCCCAGTATGAAAGAAAATATGGGTCAAAGCCAAGTTGAAAAGGGCAACAATATCTAACTCCAGCTTACAAACAGTACAAAAGCACGAGGATTAATTGCTCATCAGGTTTAGACAAAATCCAGATTGAACAGGACAATGACATCTAACTCAACCAAAGTTTTCGGCAGTCACAATCAAATGGATCGGTCTGATCCATAAAATCAAGATCCCAGTACTAAAATTCTATTGCTCCATGATGACGACAAGCTGTTGTAAATAGAAGCCGAGCACGATCAGAAGCCCTTAGGTCCACCTGAAACTTCTTTTTATGCTGTTCAACACTTGCAGCCGTGAGAAATTTCTTGTCGAAAAACTTAATCCTCACAGACAATAGTGCCCTTGCATTCAACATGAAGAATGTGACAAAGCTAGTGTTTGCATTGTTGGATGCATATCCTTCCAGCATTACTGTCTTCAAACGAATGTCATGAGATCTGAGAAAATCTCGGTGCTTCTTGAACCATCGATTGGTTATACCTTTTTTCTCCATGTGTTAGTGCCTAAATAGAGATGAATATTGAAAACAGTTAATGTCTAAAAAAGATTATGTTGAAAGAGTGATAGCTGAACGATTAATTATAGTACATTATATATGGGCTTTCAATGTGCGTTAAATCATCACCTTTATATACAAATTCTCCAGACATGGAAAGCATTGCAGCAAGGCAATAATGATGTTGAGATCAAAACACCACATACTGATATATAAGGTCTTGACAGAATCCACCACCACTGATAGGATGGACAAGCTCTTCATTGAGCATAGAACATAATATTAGCACTAAAATTGTACTCCAAGATGATACTTAACTTATGCGCATAAATGAAAAATGCAAATTACAAAAGTGTACGTGAATAATATACAGTACCTCAATAGGTGTGGAGGCAAACACCATCTCGAACCATTTAAACAGATCATGAATTGCACCTAAGGTCTCCAGTTTAGGCGCAGAGACCACAGTTATTTGCGAAGGTTTATAACAACAATCAAGGAGCAACCTTTGAAGTGAAGGGGCATCTTCGATGATGAGCTCCTGTCCTTCAAAACGAATTCCAGTGCTTACAAGGTGAGGCGACTTTATTTTGAGACAAGGGATAAGGATTCCTATTCCAAAAACAAGCACCAAACGCTCCAGTGCAGGGCAGCTGGAGTGGATGATGCTGTGCAGTGAGGCCACCGACAGATCAACCAACACAAGCGCAAGTTTTTTTAGCAGTGGGAGCCGAAGCATTTGTACTAGATTGTCTGCTAGATGGCAGCGGGTCAAGGTGGCGGTGTGGAGAGAGGAGGAAAACCATGAGATGGGCATCAGTGGTGAGGGCACAGATGCAGCTCTGGGTGGTAACCCATCGCAGTAGTAATGGTAGAACTCAAGCTGCTGGAGTTTATCGAATTGACGGGATGTCAGCCAGGCGGCCACCGTGAGGGTATGTCCAGCAGGTAGCATGCCGGGATGCAGATGCGTTGAACGGAGCCCTGGTGGGAGGAGATGATGGCTCCGGGGAGTTCAGAATCATCATCGATAGATAGCTGACGACAGTCGAGATTAAGAGGCACGACGCGCCACTAAGTTCGCCACCGAGATGCGAGGACTTGTGTGCGGCAACCATCCTTGGTGGGGAGACGGGAGATGATCTCCCCAAGGATGGCGTCCGGGAGATTGCTGATGCGGTCCGCCGGAGATTCTACTAGTTCCTCAGGTCCAGGGTGCGTGGCCGCTTCTGGCCGCGCTACCGGGTCCAAGATCTACATCTGGCAGCGGTGCTGGCCGGAGCATCATCTGTGTACATACCAATCTGAAAGAAAAAAAATGGCAAAAACATACATGTAGGACATTCAAAATCAATTCTCAAGATCTGGAAGAAAAAAGGCACAAACATATATGTAGGACATTCAAAATCAATTCTCAAGATCTGGCCACAAATTATTAGCATGCAAGCTAACCCTAGTTGGATTATTAGCAAAAATCATTTGTACAGAACAAACAATTAATCACTAACTCTATACGGATAACATTCAAACAATCAATACACTACATGCATCTAACGGATCTTAATTACTCTGATTTCATGGACTGAGAGAACATAACCATAGGATTTGTATTTCGAAAAAATTAGAGAGGGGGGAGTAACCAGAGAAAACACATGATATGTTTGCCACACAAATGGGTATATAGATGACTAACCGGTTTTCCGTTGGAGTCACAGTCGTTGCCGGAGTTGCTGTTGACCTCTGGCTCCGGCTGGGGGGGCACGACGGCACCGACGAAGTCAAGGTCGTGCTACTGCCCGCGCGAGACCTCGTCGGCGGCGACGGCAACCTCTATGCCCAGCTTCACGCGTTGTGTGGGTGCTTCACCAGCCCCGGCGTCGCCACTCCCTCCGATGGTGCGCTTCGGTGGCATCCTCATACACTCCAGAGTCCAGACGTTGGTGACCACTGTGGACCGGGGGTGCGGCCACCTATTATGGCCGGCGGCTCGGGCGCGCAATTAATACGGACCAGTGGGACAGAGGCAGGTGGCGGTCAAAGGCTGTCTCACCTCCCGGTGAGCCTGCGCGGCGGACTTCTGCCATTCCTACCATCATTTCACACAGCTACTCGCACGGCTCCCGGTGACACTGCACAGCGAAAATGCCTCCCGTCAATACAAACACCTGCACGCACGCCTCCCGGTCTGCCTGCGCGGTGGACTGCTCGCATGCGTCCCGTCAACTCACGCCTGCTCGCACGACACACGGGGCGCGTGGCAGCACGTATATTTTTTGGTTTATTGATGATTCATTCTGCCGATTTACTGCTTAACCGAAGCATGGCACGGTCTAATGCATACGGTCCGAATAAATAATCCGTATGAGATATTGGTTGCCAGTTATTAACAATCTTCCATTTGTAATAAGATTATATCAAAACTTGTCTTAAATTTGACGAAAAAATACAATATCACAGTCTACTGGTGTCCATATATGACACCACGATAAGTTTCATGAATTTCAACTAAGTTTTGGATTTACTGAATTTTAAAAATCTATATTCTCAATGTTTTGAAATCTCTTGCATGGGGAAACATGCACCCAGGGACACATATGATTTTGCAATCCATTTTGGTGCACAAGTAGCTCAAATTTGATTTTTGCACATTAAATCCCTAGGAAATCAATCAATGTATAAAAACGGTCGAATGATGTCTGTTTTTTTTAATTTTAACACGACACTCCTTTGGTCACATGTTCACTGCAGAAAAAGTTTGACATGCCTCAGAGTGGCTGTGGTAGTGCGGGATGTGTGTGTCTGTGTGTGTGGGGGTGGGGAGGGGTCCGCCAGTACACTACGAGTCATGAACCTCCATGTGGGATTATTGTTCATTTTGTGAGTCATATATGCCACATCAAAGTCGTGAATTGGTTATTTAAAGCATTACACAACCCTTTCATACATACATGTTTGGGCCACATGCATGCATTGGTGGTCCTCTCAGACACTCTCCCTTGTGCGGTTATCAGCGACGTGCCCATTCGTTAGCCTCCAAAGGTTCTCAGTTTCCACCGACAATGAGAGGCATTTGACCAAAAGGTGGATTCATCTTGGTATGTGTGTGGTGTGGATCATGGTGAGATTCCATATCAAAGTTTGAGCACGTGCATACACACCCTCCCACCAGCTTGAAGTGAGGGGGCTACGCATCGTGGTGTAGTGCGTTTCCGGTTTGTGAAGCATGTGCCACGTCAAAGTTGTGCATTGGGTATTCAAACATCACATAACACACGGGCACATGCACGCGATGGTTTTGTCCTATGACACTCACTCGCATGTGACTCTCTCTGTGGGCCCACGAGGTCATCGTCGACCAGTTGAACGTACAATGAGAGAGAGGTTAATTTGACCAACAAGGATGGTTCTTTTTTGGTTTGTGTTACGTATATGCATGGTAGGAGTATGTACATGTCAAAGAGGGGGCAACATGAATACTCTATATATATGCGTGTCATAACCTCGCTCCATGTGGGGACTTTTCAGTTCCCGAGGCAGGTGCCACATCAAAGTTGTACATTATATTGGTATTCAAACATCACGCAATACCATGCAGGCGGTGGTTGCCCTATAGGAACTCACTCGCGTGTGGCGCTTCCATCCGTGGGCATGCCAGGTTGTCCTCCATCACTTTGACCCAACGAGAGAGAGGTTAATTTGACCATCAAGGAATGATTCTTTTTTGGTTTGTGCTATACAGTAGAAGTACATATATACCACGCGTCGAATGGGGGCGTACATATAGCACATACCACGTATCATGAACCTCGCGCTCTCTGTGGGGACTTTTTGGTTTCCTATATATGTGGTGACACATCAAAGTTGTGCATTGCGTATTCAAACATCACACAAACACCTCTTTGGGCCACATGCAGACGGTGGTACGTAGTCCTATATAGGATGATCACTCGCATGCGATGTACGCTTCGCTTCTGTGCTGGGCCCGCAAGTTCGTCGTCCATCATTTTGACCCAGCAAGAGAGAGGTACGTTTGACGAACAAGGAGGATTAATTCTTTTAGGGCTGTGTTACTAGGTGTATAGTACGTGTCGAAGGGGGGGTAACCAGCATATATATATACTAGGTATCACATGAACCTCACTCTGTGTGGGGACTTTGCGGTTTTTGAGGCAAATGCCACATCAAAATTGTGCATTTGGTATTCAAAATATCACAACCACACACCTCCCCATATATATGTTCTGGCACACGTGCAAGCGCGATGGTTGTTGTCCTATATATGGCACTCACTCACGCGGTTATCGGCGATGCTTCCATTTGTCGGCCCGCTTGGTCCATCACTTTCACCGACAGCGAGAGAGTTTAACTAATTTGACTTATAGGAGGGGATTAATTTTTTGTTTGTCTCATGATATAGATCATGATGTGAGATTACATATATATAATAGCGCATGTGTACACATGAATCCATCCGGCTGGATCGAAGAGGGGGTGGGGCGAGCACACGACACGTCATGAACGACCTCTTGCTCTGTGTGGGGACCTCTGCGATTTTCAACGCATGCACCACATCAATGTTGTGCATTGGGTCGGGTATTGAACACATATACATGCATCACACACCTCCATAAATATGTTTGGGACACACTGCACGCATGCAATGGTTGTCTTTGGACACACTCTCACTCGCTTGGTTATGGGCGGCAAGCCTATATATATTCATGAGCCCGCGTGGACGTCCATCATTTCGACCAACGACGAGAAAGGTTACCAGGGTGGATTCATCTTCTTTGCTTCGAGTTACCGTATAGTAGGTTGACCATTCCAAGCCTAATTAAGTTTGAGTGCATGCTACGCGTCGTGAACCCTCGCTCAGTGTGGGGATTTTACAGTTCCAAAGCATGGTGCCACATCAAATTTGCGCATTGGGTATTATTCAAACACCACACACACCACTTCCATATACATACTTGGGCCACATGCACAGAGTGGGTTTGTCTTCATACAGTACTCCCTCGCGAGGTTATCGGCGACAAGCTAGCCCATTTTGCGGGGTCGTGTAGACGTCCATCACTTTGACCAACAACGAGCGGGAGAGGTTGTACGACCAAGTTGGATTCTGCTTGGTCCGTGTTACAGTACGTCTTGGTGAGATGCCCTCCCCCCCGACGTGTGTGTGTGGGGGGGCTACTTCTCACTACCTGCAACCTCCGTGGGGTCGGGGAAGTCCGGTTAATTTGCGAGGCACACGTGCCACATCAAAGTTGTGAATGGTAGTTAAATATCACACCACACCCTTTTCATACATATAGTAGGGCCACCCGCATGTGGTTCATATGTGGTCTCACCCATCTCGCGCCACAAGCACACATTTGTGGGTCGGCACACGGTCCACCTTTGTCGGGAAGCGAAAGGAGAAGTTTTACCATATATATATGATGGACGCCTATAGGTTTTGTGTTGAGGTAGGGTGAGATTTCAGACCTAGCTATTTGGGGGCATGCATTCGTAGCTAGGATTCCCTTACCGTCGACACGAAGTGGGGTTCGTAGGGGGTGGCTGACTAGCAATACTGTGCTTTTGTGCGACAGGTGCCACATCAAAGTTGTGCATTGGGTATTCGAACATCAAACCACCCTTTTCATACATATATTTGGTCCACATGCAAGTGTGTTCGTGTTCTGACCCTCTCCCTCGTTATTATTTTTGCCAAATTTATAAACAGCACACGAGTTGGATGTAGAAACCGTCTGCGATTGGGTACGCAACAGACACTGTTCGATCAGACTACCCGTGTGCCACGCCCGTGCCCTGCAGTCACTCACATCAGCACAGTAGATTGGGCGCCACAGGCTTGTCTCCCACTCTCGAAAATATCTACTGCCTCATAATCTCAAAAATATCTACCGCCTGGAAGGTTTTAATGTTTAATAGCACATGATTAGTATGTGCGGACCGTGTGCGATGTCTGTTACTCCCGCTCTGCTTTAATCCCTTGATTCAAATTTTCAGTAGCCCCGGCATTTTACTCCCGCCTCTACATCCCTCGCAATCTCAAAAATATCTGCTCGCCCTTGATTCAAATTTTCAGTAGCCCCGCCTTGTTACTCCCGCCTCTGCATCCCTCGCAATCTCAAAAATATCTGCTCGCCCTTGATTCAAATTTTCAGTTGCCCCAGTATTTTACTCCCGCCTCTGCATCCCTCGCAATCTCAAAAATATCTGCTCGCCCTTGATCCAAATTTTCAGTAGCCCGGCATTTTACTCCCGCCTAGTAAAATTTTCAGTTGCCGCAGTATTTCCTCAAACACCACCTTGCCCCCCCCTCCACACACACCACACACTCCTCAACACCTCCGCTCACACAGACACACGCCACCCCTCCCTCGCTCGAAACCATTGGTAGGTCGCCGCCATCGCCGCCGCCGCCTCCATCCTCAACCTCTGCCTGTGTGCCGGGGAGCTCGAGGAGCCAATGGCTAAAAATAGGTTTATCGCGGCCTCTTCGCCCAACGCCGGCGAGGTGGCCGCCGAGGTGTCCCCGTCGTCCTCCGCGAGCTCTTTATCGATACGCCATCGCCGGTCGCCCGATCCGCCCACCGCCGCGTCCCTACGCCGGTTCGAGGACTTCCCCGTCCTCCCTTTGGCCCGGCCATCAACGAGGTCCTACCTCGGGGTCCGCCAGCGGTGGTGGGGGACGTGGGTCACCGAGATTATGGATCGGGAGACCCACACCCGCCGGTGGCTCGGTAGCTTCCACACGGCCGAGCTCGCGGCCATGGAGTACGACCACTGGTAGGTCCGCTACCATGGCGCGGCGGCTAGGCTCAATTTCCCCTTCGGCACACGTCCAGTCGACCTCGTTCCGCAGGAGCCAGGGTGGTGAGCTCGGCTATGGCGCGGGAGGACCGCGAGGAGTGGGAGCGCCTCGAGGCCAAGGCCGCCGATGAGGCCTACATGCAAGAGCTCCGCCGGCAGCACCCGGAGCTCGTGGAGGCGGAGCGTGTGATCTTTGCTGGCGTGGAGAGCTGCGAGGTTATCGTGCTCTCCTCCGATGACGAGCTCGAAGGCGGCGAGGACGGCGGCACGGAGGGCATCGAGGTGGGCGGCGAGGATGAGGAGATCGACGTCGACGGGTGGAGGAGTGTCTTCCCCAACGGCCTCGACGATGGCACCGGCCCGGACCCGGCTCGCGGCACACTATACCTGACGACGAAGGATTGGCTCGACCTCCACTTCGACCGAAAGTAGTTTAGCTTAGTTTAAATTTATGTTTTATGTTCGGTTATGCAAAACTATCTATGTTTATGTTTGAATGCATGCTACTTTCGGTTGAACCTGCTTTGAACTTGATCAAATTGAAGTTTACAACGTTAAGTTTAGGGGATCGGCTAGAAACGGCCAAAAATTGCTGGAGTATATATATCCACTAAGGGTTTTAGTCTGTTAACTTTTAAAGGATCGGCTAGAGATGGCCTTATGCCTTGTTTATTTCAGTTCTTCACAATGTGATGCTCTATATATGCAACTATTTGCCGTGCAGTTCAATTTCATCAATAACAGTTTCAACAATACCACTATGAATTATGATATTTGGTTGCTGTTAAGGATGTTGCAGTTAACATGCCTTTTCATTTTTTTAACAATAAATAGTGTACTTTAGACCTGCACAATACTAGTTTGAATGACTATTTGCTTGATTTTAAATGTTATGCCTGATGCAGTTAACACACCTTTCCACTTCTTGTTTTGCTTAACTAGCGTGCTTAAACCTGCACACTGAAGCTATCATTTGTAGATTATGTTGTCTACCATGGATATATTTGGTTGATGTTTAGCCTGTTGTGCTTAACATGCCTTTATATGTACTCATACAGGACAATATTGAGAACAGTGATGTTTTTCATCGAGGTTAGTTTCATCACATTGCTTATATGTACTCACTGTTCAGGATATCGGTAGCTGGTACCATATAGCCTGGGGGCTGATGAGGGATTAATCGTCGAATCGGACATTTCACTGAATATATCTGTACCCCATTTATCAGTAGGTTAACTAGGGCCATATTTAATATATCTGAGGCTACATAGCAACATGCATTATACCCCATTGATGTTTAGCCTGTTGTGCTTAACATGCCTTTATATGTACTCATACAGGACAATATTGAGAACAGTGATGTTTTCCATCGAGGTTAGTGTCATCACATTGCTTATATGTACTCACTGTTCAGGATATCGGTAGCTGGTACCATATAGCCTGGGGGCTGATGAGGGATTAATCGTCGAATCGGACATTTCACTGAATATATCTGTACCCCATTTATCAGTAGGTTAACTAGGGCCATATTTAATATATCTGAGGCTACATAGCAACATGCATTGTACTGAATGACTAAATATGCAATCCCAGGCTACATAGCAACAAGGAAGAGTGTTACCTTAATTTCTGATGATGTCTAGATATACATGTAATAAAATCTTATATAATGGGATGGAGGGAGTTTTGTGCTACATCATTTTGCAATTGTTGTTTACCTTCTAATATTAACTTGGTGCTTTTAGGTACATATGTCATTGCCAAAGATCCACACTTCGACCCTTTCTGCGTATGGGGTAATGAGATATTCATGAACCAGCATCAAGTGAGGAAACTGATAAAGATTGTTATTAAAATGGGTGAAAAGATGTCAATCGAACTATTTGTTTACACTTTATGCAAGACAACAGTGAACTGCAGGATGGTAAGTAAGAACTCTGTAGCCTTCTTTTTACTGCCCGTAATGAGTTGTGTTAGATGACAATGTCTAAATCTTTTTTCCTTTGCAGTGGATCCTGAAGCAGTTTACTCAAGATTACCTCTCAAACTACATGATTGGCGGTCGGCCATCATAAGGGGTTGGACTAGAGTCGTGCGTGCCTTCTGCATCCAGGAGAGCACAATAGGGTCATTCTGCTTCACCTTGTTCAGCAACCAGAATGTCTGTCGCCTCTTTCTTTACCATCTGTAATAGTACAAGTATAGAACCCGGGTTCATCATTCTTTATTTGGTGCTTATGTAATTCTTGAACATATGTACCTGTGAATCGAATAATGCATTGGT
Organism: Thinopyrum elongatum; assembly: GCA_011799875.1. NCBI lineage: Eukaryota > Viridiplantae > Streptophyta > Magnoliopsida > Poales > Poaceae > Thinopyrum > Thinopyrum elongatum. Next base: position 240,834,369 of record CM022297.1, read on the forward strand.
TGTTTGAACCTGATGGATATAAATAAAGCTATAGCCTACTTTCAAGTTCAAATTAGGTACAATTTTAAATAGCAGCAATTAAATTAGGGTGAAATTACGATCTGCAGGTCATTACGGCGCACACGGTCTATAAAGCATAGCGTGTGCGATATACATCATAATCCGACACGGTTCACGGAGAGGAAACGTGTGTAACAATGCACACAGTTGCCGTTTGCAAAGCGTGTGTGATGTCAGACACTATCACAAACGGTGCGGGGAAACTAAATGTGTGTGATTGTCTACCTATCGTACATGGTTTACAATCATGAACTGTTTGTGATGTGCCAGGCATCGTAAACGTAGAGCGAGTTTGATACGTGCCTGGAAAACTCCCGTGCCTGGAATGTGCCTGGTTTTAAGTAAAACCGCAGAACTCCGACTGCGATGGCAATGCGAGCACAAACGAGTAGCAAGGATGAAGCGTTTGGGATATTTGAGATATCAGAAACAGTTTTATAGGGACAACTGTATGCATCAAGGCTCCCTATCCCCGACGGTTTCTGGGTCATGTGGGAAGGACCCCCCCTATCGCAGTCACTCACTAGGCGACGGTTCAAAACGCCGTCGCGGAAAGGGGTTAAAAACCGTTTGTATAGCACCTCGTTGTACCAGTGTAGCCTAGGGTTTAGCTCATCTGATCTCGTGGTAGATCGACTCTATAATCCTCATAAACACAAGCAATATAATCAAGCAGGACGTAGGGTTTTACCTCCTAGAGAGGGCCCGAACCTGGGTAAAACATCGTGTCCCTCATCCCTTGTTTCCCATTGATCCAAGATCCACAGCTCGGGACCCCCTAACCGAGATCTGCCAGTTTTGACACTGACACCTAGCACTGCAATATTTCTGTGAGGAGCTTGAGGAGAACTAGATCTACACGGCGATGGTGGTAAAGGATGAACGCCGATGAACTATGAAGGGGATAATGTGGATCTAAGGAAGATGTACTGGCGTACCTGGCTGTGTCAGGAGACGGCGGAGAGCTTTGCTTGAGATCCGACGATGGCTGGGCGGCGTCATGGTCCTGGGTGCGAAGGCCGATGAGGTCGAACGGGCGCGGCGGCGTTCTAGATGTGGAGAGCTCAAGCGCGAGAAAGAAGAAGCGAAGGGGAGAAGTAAAAGTGAGGAAAGGCCCCCTTCGTGGGTATTTATAAGATAAAGAAAGGGTAGGCGCGAGAATCAAGGAGGCACAATAACTTTTTTGAGCAAGAGGTGCCTCGATTTTCGGGCTTGATAGGTATACTCAAAGATTCGTTATGATGTCATGCTAGAGTTCCTGGAAATACGGAAAATGACGTCATGATTCGAGGACATGGAAAAACAACAAGTCGGAATTATCATAAGTCGGAATCATTAACCCGGCTATGAAGCAGTTTCAAGGAAAGGAAGGCGACTCGCCATGTTCATCAAGTTAAAGATTGACATGAATAAATTCAAATCAATCTGGGGGCTAATGTTGGGGATATAACCCCACGATATGACCCGCCATGATGGGTCGGGTCATTCAAGTGGCATCTTACGATCAAGACTCAAGATGGGCCAAGGCGTTCAACATCTCAAGACCTACGGGGCGGTTCACAGAGTGGGCCGGCTCGGGGCCCAGCACTTGAAGACGGCGGCTCATGACCCAGAAGTACAAGTCGCCGCCTGGAGCTTCCTTACTTAGAGAACAATACAAGTAGGAAACATATTGGGTTACGCATCGCAATACAACCCGGACCCCATTGTATGCTCAGGGCCTCCGCCTGTATATAAAGGGGAGCTCCTGAGGCGGAAAGACCAAGTTACAATCTCTCGAGTACTAGGCTAGCTAATACGCACCCTTGTAATCGAGATCATCATCATCAATATCAATCAAACAGGAGTAGGCTTTTACCTCCACCGTGAGGGGACGAACCTGGGTAAACCCTTGTCTCTCGATTCCGATCAACCCCGTTCAAGCAATCACCATGCGGCGATGGCCTCACGACTAAGTCCTTTCACGAGGACATCTGCCGTGACAAAACCACGGCAACTCATGAATAAGATTGCAAATGGTGAAACTACACCGGTGGAGTTTGTAGCAAATGGCCATACATACAACTATGGCTACTATCTTGCGGATGGAATCTACCCAAAGTGGCAAACATTTGTGAAGCCGTTGAAAAAACCGGAAGGTAAGAAAAATCTTGATTTTCACAATGCTCAGGCGGCGGCTAGGAAAGATGTGGAGAGAGCTTTTGGGATTTCGCAAGCCCAATTTGCTATTGTGAGAGGACCGGCTAGATTTTGGAATCAAAAGATCCTTTGGTACATCATGAATGCTTGTGTGATCATGCATAACATGATCATCGAGAATGAGCGTGGGCAAAATTTAGACTATTCTCAGTATGAGCTCTTGGGACGTCCCGTGCGAGTGCGGCGGAGGGCTGCGAGGGTGGTCCGAATTATTGCCTCCTATCATATGTCATTCGATGTGTCGAAACACATGATGATCTTCAAAAGGATCTAATCGAGAAGTGGTGGGCATGGAATGGCCGACAAAACTAGTGATCTTGTATGTTTGATGTTGTATTGTTGAACTATTTATTGTATTGGAAGATAAACTATTTGTTTGAGTTGTAATAAATTGAACTATTTATTGTTGATTTTTTTTTTGTGTTTAATCTTCTTGGTTCTATTTTAAGTGTGAAATGTTGTTTGTGTCGGGCGCGAGCACTGTAAATTAGCGCGCTTGCTGAAACTACTCACGCGCGCCATATTTTGCAGCCGTCGCTGGAGCCAGCGCCCTGCTGCGCGCAAAAAAACAGCTATTTCGACGCTGTAAAAAGGTTTTAGCGCGCCGCGCGGCTGTTGGAGATGCTCTAACAGCAGAAGAAAAGTGCTCATTGATCAGTCACACTTTTTAGAGACTAGAGAGTACATAATATAGTTGCAAAGTTAACTTTCTACATGTGTTTGTCATTGCGAAACGAGAATGAGAACTGCTACACACAAAGAGAAGCTCTTTTCTTTTCAAACAAGGGAACTTGTTTTTCCCGAGCAAAAATAAACGAATTGATGTTCCTGTGTTCACGTCACAGAGGGGACACGGATTTCGTCGGACTGGTGCTCGTGGTCGCCGCTGGACGGTTGGTTCTAATTTGGCGATTTTTCGATAGCTAACTGTTGAATGTTGCCGCCATAAAAAAAATAAACAACTTCATAGAGGCTTCCGCCATGAACTGCACATCCTTTTGCCTCCACTTGCGAATCGCCGTCCAGGGGTCCCTGCATCTCCTTGCTCCACACTTGCCTGGAGGAGCATGAGGCTATGAGTGGGCGCCACCGGAGGCCTTACTGTATAGAGCGGGAGGCTCGGCTAAGCGGTGGCTGGATGGACGTTGAGGCGGGGAGTCCATCCCCTTGATCTGCCCGAGCTCGGTGGGCGGGGCGTCTCGAGCATGACACCATGGATGAGGGGGTGCCGGCGTTGACCATCGGGTGAAGGAGTGAATGCGCTAGACATCAGATCCACGGGTGGATGTCATGGTCGCGGCTGTGGGAGGCTAGGTGAGGTGGTTCCCCGGCGTTGCACGGGCCGGCGGGAGGGGAGGCAGGCAATCAGGGTAGGGAGACACGCGGGCCGGCATTGGGTGAGCCAAGTAGTCAGACCAGGTACGGGGAGCAGCACGAGCCGTTAGTGGAGAGGCAGGCGGCTGGAGTAGAAGGGGAAGGGGCTCTGACGAGACAGGTGGCGGCTGGACGGCAGGGCCGAGGTCGGGGGAGTATGGTTGGGACTCAGGAGTAGGCATGGCGGCATAGCAGCACCCAGCACACCAGAGCTCGCTTGCTGGCTCGGTGCGCTTCGGGAAAAGAAACAGGAAGGATTGAAGTTAATTGCACAGAAGTACCATATTTGGGGTAGGTGCAACGAATCAGTACCACTATTTATTTATTTTACATGTCAGTATCATGTCTGAGGCTAATTGTTGCAAAACGGTCTAAGTAGCATAAAACAAAGTATTGACGATGTATCTGACCTCCCGGCCCCACCTGTCAGGTGACACGCTGGCCAACCGGCGCACGCCGCTCGGCTGACTAGGACGAGGCCGGCTCGGTCGTTGTATACGCCTGGGTCGAACCCAACTCCCCCTTGAACCCTAGTCCCAGCTTGAGCTGTCGCCCTCCGATTCACCACTGACCGCCGCGTAGCCCGTCGCCGCCGCCGTTGCCGCGCCATGGTGTACGAGGATGAGAGCAGCGAGGACTACCCCAGCCTGCAGTACATGAACTCTTTTGACGATGGCATGCAGTACCAGGTGAGTGGTTTAGGGTTAGGGTTTCTGCTTTGGGGATTTCATCTTTGATTTGAGGGTTTTGGTTCATTTTGCTCCTGTAGATCCCTCCTAGCATCAAAGACCAAGACTACATGGGCATTGAGACTGGACCCATTGTTCCCCGCGAGCACCATAGGCTGCCATCTTAGAGGCATGTAGCCTTTGAGGGATTTGAGACGGGCAAGAGGTTCTTAGCCTGTGCTCAGAAAGTAAGATTCTGCACTTTCTATGTTCTTTGTATTAAAATTATTTGGTAGTAGCTTTGTCCATAAGCACTAAAAATGGTAGTAACTTGGTCTTTGTATTGAAATTCATACTAGTTTATGCTAGCAAGTAAGATTCTATTCTTCTGATGGTCATTCTTTAACCATTTAGTAGTAATGATGCTGATCATTGGGGTAGGCATGTGCTCATGCACTCCTTGCATATTTAATTTGGACAAGTGTTAATTTTATATGTGGCCAGGAGCTTAGTTTGCAGTGCAGATCATTGTTTATTGGGCAGCTAGGTCATTGTTTAGTGCAGATGCTCAAAGTTAAATTGCATAGGAGATTGGTTTGCAGTGCTGTAGTGCACATGCTTTGTTGTTCTTTAGGTCATTGTTAATTGTAGTATTTGACTGAAATTCAGTTAGATAGTTATACTGTTCTTTAGTACTTTGCTTACAATCATATAGTTTAATTGTAATATTTAGTGTAGTTGTGTTGTTCTTTACTTCATTGCTTACAATCATTTGTCCTCTGTCATTTGCAATTCAGTTAGATAGTAACGATATAGGTGGTGATTATATTGTAGGAAGGTGAGAACTGTGGTTTTGTTGAATGGGTTGACCCAGAGTGGCCTCCTACAATGCAGGATGCATTGTTGAAGCTATGGGAAATGTATGACGACAACAGGAGTGATAGGAGGAAGGATAACCTGGAGAGTTCACTCACTATTCACCATTTGACAGAAGAAAACGATAAACTGGAGGCCAACTATGACGAATTAGTTGAAGATGTTCATCAACTTTTCAATGCCCAAGAGGATAGGATGCTGGATTTCAGCTATTTGCAGTCTAAGGTGCAGAGTCCAGAGTAGAGGAGAGCTGAGGTTACCAACTCAGTTGTCTCTGATATGAAGACAGAGAAGGAGAAGAAAGAGGCAAAGATCTTCAAGCCGCAAGAGAAGTATGCAGTCCTTACGAACCTGACGAAAGCTCAAGGCACTGTCATCCAGAACCTGAAGTTCAACCATTTGAAAGAGAAGGAAGTGCTTAGTGAAGCCAGCAGGAACTTGCAGTTCCAGGTTGATGAACTCACTAAGTCTCAGGAAAAGCTCACCCAAGAGAATCTCTAGTTGAAGCTTCACATGGGTGATCTCAAGAAGGGACATGATAAGCTCATTAAAGACAGTGCTCAGCTCAAGCTTCACATTGCGGATCTGTTGAAGGCAGAGGAGAAGAACAAGCACAAGATGAAGGGGATCTAGGCCATCTTGGAGGAATGAACAAGATGAAGATGAAGAGGTTGCTTAGATGACCTTTTGTGAAGTAGTGTTATAACCTAGTAAACTTGAACAATGGATGTGTAGTGTATGGATCTTTTAGTTGGAATCTATGGTTGTGTAAGAATCTATTAAGTATGTTTCTTTAAGTTGTGAACTATGTTGAACTCCGGTATGTTATGTTAGATGGTTGAAGTTATCTATGATGCTTTATGTTGCTTTGATAGATGGTTCATAGAATGCTGAAGTTATATGATTTGTGATCTATGTAGCTTACGTGGAATGGTGAAGTTATATGATTTGTGATACACTACTACAGGATGCTGCTAACGCGACACTACGATCAGAGACCCTTTGACGAAACTGTGTGCGATGCATTAATCACAAACGGTGATGTAAAAAAACCGTGAAAAAAGATGCAAAACATTTGCGATGGCGGAGACATCAAACACGGTTCAGATTTTAGTTGCGTGTGCGATGCAGGGCACACGGTTGATCCATCCGAACTGTTTGCGATGAGACAGAACAACAGAAACGGGCAGCCATATCAAGGTGTGTGCGATATACGGCATACAGTTCGCTCAGATGAACTGTTTGCTATTAGGGAGTGCAATAGAAACGGTTAGCCAGATCAAGGTGTGTGTGATATACGGCATATGGTTCACCCGGACGAACTGTTTTCGATTAGGGAACACAACATAAACGGTTCAACTTAACAACATGTGTGTGATATGCGGCATACAGTTCAGATAGATGAACTGTTTGCGATGAGCCAAAAGAACACAAATGATTCTTGTAAACAAGATGTGTGTGATACGCGGCAAACAGCCCACTCGGATGAACTATTTGCGATGAGAAAATATAACACAGACGGTTACTAGAGGTAATTCGTGTGCGATTCTGTGTGTAGTAAAAACTTTGAAAAATGCATACTAGTTGCTTGTGATGGCTAGGAGTATTGCACACGATGCGTGTGCGAGTACATGTGTGCGATGATTAGTAAGTTACTCATACGTTTCCTTATGTTAACACGTGTGTGGTAACACGTGACACCGCATATGGTTGTCGGATTGTGTGCTCCACTTAGTCTTCCCGCGCTCCAGTGAAGGCTTCCTGCGCTCCAGCGAAGGCTTCCCGCGCTCCACAGGGGTGAATTGTAAAATCCCCAATTCCCTAGCCAGCTGCTAGCTATAAATAACCACAGCAATGACCACCGGCGGCGACTCGCTACTGATCCACTTATAGCTAGTTACCCACACATACCGACATTCCCCCAACGGTCGACGACAGGATGGAGTTGCGCGACGGGAACGGGCGCTGGGGATCATAGTTTAGGTTAATTAATTATACCTCTAGAGCCGGATGATTTTGGCTCTAGAGGTATAATTAATTATCATAATCTAAGATCAAATAACTAAAGCTTCCCCAACGTGATCATGCGCCGGCCCCAACCGCTAGCAGAGCGCGCGCGGAGGGACGCGACCCGAGCGAGCCTTGGCGCTTAAACGGCGAGCAGAGCGCGCAGAGGGACATGACCCGAAGGCGCCTAAACGGCGAGTAGAGTGCGTAGAGGCACGCGAGCAGAGCGCGCCGCGGCCGCCTAAACGGCGAGCAAGCACATGCATAATTATTGCATATAGCAGATGAACATATGTTTCCTTATGTTAATATGACGCCCCCGGCTCAATCGTGCACTAATCATACACGCAAATGCACACGATCAAGCCTAAGGACTCACAGGAAGATATCACAACACAACTCTAAAACATAAATAAAGTCATACAAGCTTTATATTACAAGCCAGGGCCTCGAGGGCTCGAATACATAGCTCCATGGCATACAAGCACCAGCGGAAGCATCAGATATCTGAGTACAGATATTAAAAGAGAAACAGAAAGGCCTTTAGAAAGGCGGGGCAAAATAAAACACTACGATCGAAAGGCGTAGGCCTCCTTCCTGGGACCCTCCGATCCTACTCCTGGTTGTCGGCCAGCTCGTAGTAGTATCCATCCTCGGGGTAGTAGTAGCGATCGTCGGCGTGGGCAGCCGTCTCAGGGGCTCCGTCATCTTGGTCACGACAAACTGATATGGGGGGAAAGAAAGCAAAGCAACCGTGAGTACTCAGAAGTACTCAGCAAGCAAGGATCTACACTCCATATGCAACATTTTCAAAGAGAGGCTGTATATGTGGACTGGGCTGCAGAAATGCCAGAATAGAGAGGAAAGCCTAGTCCTATCGAAGACTAGCATCTTCAGTGGTCTTGCAGCAATAGAAGAGAGTAGAACAGTACAATATAATGTAGCAGTATCATTAAGTCTCAACCTCACCCAGAGATCCTTTCTCGACTCCCTGCGAGAAAGCAATCCCAGAGCCATACAGTCATCAACCTCGTCCGGAGATCCCTTCTCGACTCCCTGCGAGAAGCAATCCCAGAGCCTCATATCCAGGTCTCATCTCAAGTTCTACCTGTATCGGTCGGGATACAACTCCGAGTGTCCGTTACCGAGGATCCGGCTATGCATAGATTACTTCTTCCCTGCAAGGGTGCACCAACTTACCCACCACGCTCGCTTAACTCCGGCCGGACACACTTTTCCGGGTCATGCCCGGCCTCGGCCAAATGACACACCGCAACCCTACCTACAGCTCAGCAGAGAGGTCCCCGCCGGTCTACATCCTAAGCGCAAGGGGGTCTTGGCCATCGCCCCTCACCCTCCGGGTCGTTGCGCACAGGGTGGATACCAGCATCGCCTCGGTTGGCCGACACGATCCGACCGTGCCGCAATGCTGAACTGGACGTTTGTCAGAGCTTTCGGCTGATGCATACGATGCAGAACGCCCATACTATGCCCACGTGGTGGTTAGTGCTATCGGGCCAGAGGCCCACTCAGATCACATATCCAAATCATCAGTACCTTGGGGGTTGCGATAACGAGCAGAGACTCACGAAAGATGTGACCCCGTCGCCCCGTCTCGAGGACTTGCGGCAAGGGCCAAGAATGCCTGGCCACGCCTCGTATTCTCACTCGGGCACCACACAGGCACCCGTCTTCACAACACTCGCCTCTTAGGCGCACGCGGGTACCCCTCAGGGTCGACCCGCCTATCCAAGTAATAGTGTAAAGTCCAAGTATCCGTGTGTCCATAACATCAGAGGAATCCGAGGTATCACCCTCGTTGAATTCCCACTCGATGTATCCGTCAAGGTGAACTCGGAGGAATCACCCTCGATGGGTTCACACTTGATGTGTTGCACGACAGCGTTGTTATCGGAAGTGGGGAAGGAGGAATCACCCTCGATGACCACAATCGAATAGCTATTCTACACAGTTAACATCAGAAGTGCTACAAGAGGTTTCACCCTCGGCACTCGATAATAACGCTGCAGTGTCGTTACAACTAAGGGGGGGGGGGTGATGTGCGGTGCCGGGGCCTGGTCTTCAGTCCCGTTGATCGGGTCTTCTGATAATCCAGCGGGGCAATCGGGATAAGTGGGGTCACTGATAGGTCTCTACCCAGCCTATACTAGACAGTTTAGGATAAGCAGATAAGGTTTCAATAGCAGGTTACAATAAATAGGCTATGCATCAGAATAGGTAAAGCAGTAGCAGCATCAATTCTAATGCAAGCATGAGAAATTAGAATGGGCGATATCGGGATGATCAAAGGGGGGGGGGCTTGCCTGGTTGCTCGGCGGCAAGGGCAAGGTCGTCAATGGTGGCGTCGGGCTCCTGAGTTGCGTCGGTCTCGGGGACGACGTCGGTGTCAGGGTCTACCGAGAGAGAAGAGGGGGAGGAAACAGTATAAATACACAGCAAACATAAGCAACACGGAGCAGGCTATGCATAGATTACTTCTTCCCTGCAGGGGTGCACCAACTTACCCACCACGCTCGCTTAACTCCGGCCGGACACACTTTTCCGGGTCATGCCCGGCCTCGGCCAAACGACACACCGCAACCCTACCTACAGCTTAGCAGAGAGGTCCCCGCCGGTCTACATCCTAAGCGCAAGGGGGTCTTGGCCATCGCCCCTCATCCTCCGGGTCGTTGCGCACAGGGTGGATACCAGCATCGCCTCGGGTGGCCGACACGATCCGACCGTGCCGCAATGCTGAACTAGACGTCTGTCAGAGCTTTCGGCTAATGCATACGATGCAGAACTCCCATACTATGCCCACGTGGTGGTTAGTGCTATCGTGCCAGAGGCCCACTCAGATCACATATCCAAATCGTTAGTACCTTGGGGGTTGCGATAAAGAGCAGAGACTCACGAAAGATGTGACCCCGTCGCCCCGTCTCGAGGACTTGCGGCAAGGGCCAAGAATGCGCGGCCACGCCTCGTATTCTCACTCGGGCACCACACAGGCACCCGTCTTCATAACACTCGCCTCTTAGGCGCACGCGGGTACCCCTCAGGGTCGACCCGCCTATCCAAGTAACAGTGTAAAGTCCAAGTATCCGTGTGTCCATAACATCAGAGGAATCCGAGGTATCACCCTCGTTGAATTCCAACTCGATGTATCCGTCAAGGTGAACTCGGAGGAGTCACCCTCGATGGGTTCACACTTGATGTGTTACACGACAGCGTTGTTACCGGATGTGGGGAAGGAGGAATCACCCTCGATGACCACGACCAAATAGCTATTCTACAGAGTTAACATCAGAAGTGCTACAAGAGGTTTCACCCTCGGCACTCGATAATAACGCTGCAGTGTCGTTACAACTAAGGGGGGTGATGTGCGGTGCCGGGGCCTAGTCTTCAGTCCCGTTGATCGGGTCTTCTGATAATCCAGCGGGGCAATCGGGATAAGTGGGATCACTGATAGGTCTCTACCCAGCCTATACTAGACAGTTTAGGATAAGCAGATAAGGTTTCAATAGCAGGTTACAATAAACAGGCTATGCATTAGAATAGGTAAAGCAGTAGCAGCAGCAATTCTAATGCAAGCATGAGAAATTAGAATGGGCGATATCGGGATGATCAAAGGGGGGGGCTTGCCTGGTTGCTTGGCGGCAAGGGCAAGGTCGTCAATGGTGGCGTCGGGCTCCTGAGTTGCGTCGGTCTCGGGGACGACGTCGGTGTCAAGGTCTACCGAGAGAGAAGAGGGGGAGGAAACAGTATAAATACACAACAAACATAAGCAACACGGAGCAGGCTATGCTAACGTGCTGTGCAGGGTTGCCTGAAGACATGTCAAAGTCATTTAGTTATTTTAGGAATTTGTTTGGATTTATTTTATTAGAGCCATGCACTATTCATTTATCTGAAACAGGCAAAAAGTTGCATGTTCAGTTAGTTAGAGGCATCTAACAGGTATGTGGGTAGCGTATTCGGATCCGTCTCATTTTTCTGATCGTTTTTCATATATAAATTATTTTCATCGGTGTTACGGATTAAAAGATATAATTTTCTAAAGTTTTTATTCATTTCTGGAATTTATTTAATTATTTAAATTTGAATTATCCAAAACAGTAAAAGATGACATCATCATGACGTAGAGGTGATGTCAGCAGTCAACAGTGCAGCTGACTAGGTCAAACCTGACGTGTGGGGCCCACACGTCAACCTCTGTTAGTTTATTAGGATTAATTGAACTAATTACTGAATAATTAGGGGGTGGGGCCGACTGTCAGTGTCTGTTAACTTAATCAATTAAATAATTAGGTTAATTAGCATTTTAATTAGGGTTTTAATTTATTTTTTAAATGTTTTAATGGTGGGGCCCGCGTGTCATAGACACGGGTGGCCCAGTCAGCAGCGCTGACTGGTCAACGGGGCCCAGTGGGGCCCGTAGTCAGTGGCACTGGTGGTGGGACCCGCGTGCCACGTCGGAGCCGGCCGGCACGGCGGCTGGAGCATCGCCGGCGACCACAGAAGACGGCGGCGACGCGCGGGATTTGCGTACGGGGCATCTCCGGGGCTGAGGTTTGGTCCGTTCGAACGGGCGGTCCACGCCGCGTGCATTGGTGGTGGTGGCGTGGCCGGAGACGGCGCGTAGCGGCGGCGGTGAGCACGTCGGCGGCGGCCGGTCTCGGGTGGCGATGGCGAACGGTAGTGCGGTCGCGCACGAGTCGAACGAAGGAGCTAGGAGGCACCTACGCGCGCGTGTGAGTTCAACGGGCACGAGCCCGAGGCCAGCTGCTCGCCGGAACGGCGCTGGCGACGAGCTAAGTGGCGGCGCATTCGGCTACGGTGGAGGAGCTCGCTAGGGGCCGCAAACGACGGCGCGAGGAGAGGGAGAAGGAGCGGCAGCTTACAGCACTCCTGCAGGTGTGCGTAATGGGCTCGGGGAAGGCTCGACGTGGCCGGAATCGACGACGGCGTGTGGTGGCGATCCGAGGAGGGAGAAGGTTGACGCGGGCAAGGCAGAGGCTCCCAGGTCCGTCCAGCGGCGCGGGGTGGGGTAGCAGACGGTGGCGGAGCGCTCTGGTCCGGTCACGCGATGAGGCGGAGGCGGTGGCAGCGTGTTTTACGGCGGCGGAGCCATGGCCGTGTCGGGTGAGTTGGGAGAACTAGAGGGAGAGGGAGAGGGGGCATCTAGGGTTTGCTGGAGGGGTCGGGTGAGGGTCCTTGTAGGCGCCCGCAGAGGCAGCGGCGTGCGTTGTCGAGCAGGGAGCGAGGGGGGCCAGGGTGCGGCGTGCGGGTGCGGCGACAGCAGCGCGGGCGGTGAGCAGTGAGGTAGGAGGAGACAAGCAGGGTGGGCTGGGCCACGCTGTAGCACTTAGGCCCAGGTGGCGGTGGGCTCTTTTCTTTTTCTTTCTTTTCTGTTTCTGTTTTTCTGTTTTCTGTTTTGTTTTGTCTTTTGTCTTTTGTTTTTATTTCAAACCACTTTTGTAAAATATGAGACTGGCCCATATAATAACAGTGCATTATCAGTCACTACTAGAAATTGGTTTGGTGTCCATATCTTTTTGTTAGAATTTTATTTAATTGAAAAAGGATTAAATAGTGCTAATTGCTGCTGTTTCTGGTTGTTTGAGTCCTTTTACAATTCCAATAAATGTTGCAATCATTTTTATAAATGCTTTGGGAATATTTGCAACATGATGCACATTTTAGTTTTCAGGTTTGGACAACTTTTATTTTCCACTTTAGTTTTAATTTGAATTTTGAGTTAGGAGCTGAATGCAATATGATGCAAAAGATGATTTGGCACTGTTGATCATGATGACATGGCATAATCAAAAGGGTGATTACTGTAGTTAACCACTGGGGGTGTTACAAGTCTCCTCCACTAACAAGAATTCTCATCCCGAGAATTAAGAGGTAGAAGGAAAAAGTTCGAGGTATTCCGCACGAAGATTATCCTCGCGTTCCCAAGTGGCTTCATCTTCAGTATGATTTGACCACTGCACTTTGAGGAACTTAGTAACCTTCTGACGGGTCCGGCGTTCAGCTTCATCGAGAATGCGGATCAGATGTTCCTTATATGAAAGATCATCATGCAATTCGAGCATTTCGTGATCCACAGCTCGGTGCGGAGATTCCTTGAAGCATTTACGAAGTTGCGACACATGGAAGACGTCGTGGATTTGAGAGAATTGCGACGGCAACTCCAGTTTATATGCCACCTGACCACGTCTAGCAATAATGCGGAAAGGACCAATCTAGCGCGGAGCTAGCTTGCCCTTGATTCCAAAACGGTGAGTGCCCTTCATAGGAGTGACTCGCAGATAAGCTTGATCACCAGGTTGATAAGTCAAACCCCATCGTTTGCGATCATAGTTGCTCTTCTGGCGGTCCTGAGCCGCCTTGAGATTTTCTCGGACAATACGGACTTGTTCTTCGGCGTGTTGAATAATATCCGGACCCACGAGTGGTCGTTCCCCAGTTTCTGACCAATTCAGAGGGGTTCGACACTTACGTCCATAGAGTACTTTGAAGGGGGCCATTTTCAAACTGGCTTGATAGCTATTGTTATAAGAGAACTCGGCATACGGGAGAGATTCTTCCCACTTCTTGCCGAAAGAAATAACACAAGCCCGAAGCATGTCTTCAAGCACTTGATTGACTCGCTTGACTTGGCCTTGGGATTGAGGGTGATAAGCTGAACTCCAGGTAATATGAGTTCCCATAGCTGTTTGGAAACTTTCCCAGAATTTGGAAGTGAAAAGGCCGCCACGATCCGAACTGATCTCCTTCGGAATACCGTGGAGTGAAACAATTCTGGAGATATACAACTCTGCTAACTGGCTAGCAGTGATAGTCTCCTTGACGGGCAGAAAGTGTGCAACTTTAGAGAGTTGGTCGACGGCGACAAGAATAGCATCGTGACCCTTCTGTGACCTGGGAAGTCCTGTAATGAAATCCATTTGCACTTTATCCCATTTCCATAGAGGAATAGGTAGTGGTTGCAGAATTCCAGCAGGCTTCTGATGTTCTGCTTTAACGCGACGACACACATCACATTCGGCAACATAACAAGCAATGTCCTGCTTCATTTTAGACCACCAATACCTTTGACGGAGATCATGATACATCTTGGTGCTACCCGAATGAATAGACAGCAGAGTATCATGTGCCTCCTTCATGACCTTATCAGTCATAAGCTCGAAGTGAGGTACGACAATGTGGTCCCTGAAATACAAGGTTCCGTCTTCAGATAGCGAGAAATCCCTGTGCTTTTCAAGGTGAAGATTTTCCTTCATCAGATCAACTTCAGCATCTTTAGCTTGCGCATTCTTAACAGCTTTCTCAAGATCTAGTTGTATCACAAGGTTATTAAGAGAACCCTGTGGAACAATACGCAGATTCATCTTGCACAGTTCTTCATAAAGACGAGGTTGAGCTCGCCTAACCATGAGGTTGTCGCAATAGGACTTGCGGCTTAAGGCATCAGCCATCACGTTAGCCTTGCCAGGGGTATAGGAAATACCCAAGTCATAGTCCGCAATGGCCTCCATCCATCTTTGCTGACGGAGGTTTAGAGATGGCTGAGTGAACAAGTACTTCAGACTTTTATGATCCGTGTAGATCTCGCAACGATTACCGAGGAGGTAATGTCGCCACAACTGTAGTGCATAGATGACAGCTGCTAGTTCTAGATCATGTACCGGATAATTTTCTTCATGTGGGCGCAACTGACGAGAGCCATAAGCAATCACCTTACGCTCTTGCATTAGGACACAGCCTAATCCTTCACGGGATGCGTCACAATAAATCACAAAGTCTTTGCGGGTTTCCGGAGGAGATAGTACTGGGGCAGATGTTAGCTTGTCTTTGAGTGTCTGGAAACTTTCCTGACATTTTTCTGTCCACTCAAACTTAACGCCCTTGTGAAGCAGATCAGTCAACGGCTTAGCAATCTTGGAAAAGTTCTCAACAAACCGACGACAATAGCTTGCAAGGCCAAGAAAACTTCTCACTTGCTTGACGTTCTTCGGGGGAGTCCAGTCAAGAATAGCCTGAACTCGTTCCGGGTTAACAGCAATTCCATCCTTGGAAATCACATGACCAAGGTAAGTTACTTCAGAAAGCCAGAATTCACATTTGGAATACTTGGCATACAACTGGTGTTCTCGGAGCCTTTCCAGTACAAGACGGAGGTGTTCAGCATGTTCTTCCTTATTCTTCGAATAGACCAGAATATCATCCAGATATACCATGACAAATTTGTCGAGATAATCCATGAAGATGTAATTCATCAGACAGGAGAATGTGGCTGGAGCATTGGTTAAGCCAAAAGACATGACAGTGTACTCATAAGAGCCATAGCGAGTAACAAATGCAGTCTTTGGAATATCCTCTTCACGAACACGGATCTGGTGGTATCCCAATCTCAAATCAAGCTTAGAGAATACTGAGGAACCAGCAAGTTGATCATACAAATCATTGATCCGAGGAAGCGGATATTTGTTCTGGATTGTAGCTTGGTTAATGGGCCGATAATCCTGAACCAATCGGTTAGTTCCATCCTTCTTCTTAACGAAGAGTGAAGGTGCTCCCCAAGCAGAGGAACTGGGGCGGATGAAACCTTTCTTAAGTGACGTGTCAATTTCTTCCTTAAGCTCGAGAAGATGATGCGGAGGCATCTTATAAGGACGCTTCGCAATAGGTGTTGTGCCTGGCTTCAAGTCGATGACGAACTCGACAGCTCTAGCAGGGGGTATTCCTGGAAGTTCTTCTGGAAATACATCTTGAAAATCACGAACCACTGGAACGTTCTCGATGCCTTCAAGAGGTGAAGCATTCAATGCATTCAGAACATATATTTGAGTCTCAGCATCTTGAGCTATTCGGGCTGAGTATTTGACTGTCTGGCCAGAAGGGTGTGTGAGGCGGACTATTTCAGTGGCACAGTCAATCAAAGCTTTATGAGGCTTCAACCAGTCCATACCAAGAATAATGTCTATGTTGGAGGTCTTGAGAGCAATGAGAGAAACGGGGAACATCAATCCTCCAATCACAATGTGGTTACCGTGGCTTACCATGGTAGTTTGCCAATTAGCCCCAGCTGACTGGATTACTAATGGGGTGGACATCTCCTCGAAAGGTATATCATGGCTTCGCGCAAAACTTTCGGACATGAAGAAGTGCGATGCTCCAGAATCAAAGAAGACTGAAGCTGGGATTGAATTCACTAGAAGGGTGCCCATCACAATTTTGGGGTCCTGTCGAGCTTCTTCCATGTTAACTTGGTTGACATGGACCCGAACTATAGCAGACGGCCTGGCATTACAGCTTCTGAGACGACGGTTCCGACAACTCTTCTTGCAACCAACAGGAGGACGTGGTGCATCCTGATGAAAAGCCATAGCATTAGGCTGTCCATCCTGAACCGTTAGTTGTCTCGGCGGTGAAGGCAGTCGAGGTGCAACATAAGATGGCCTTGGTGTTGGAGCAGGTCGGTGATGAACATTGTGCGGGATCCACCCTCGACGCTTCTGAACAGGATGACCCGAGGATGAGCCAGCTTCATGAGTGCGCTTGAGCGACTCCTGGTACTTAGTCAGAGCTGTTTCAACTTGGAAAGATTTGCTGACAAGCGTTGCGAAGTCGGTGCAGTCATGGACTGCAAGTGCAAGGTTTATATCAGTACGCAGTCCTTCACGGAATTTCTCTTGCTTGCGTGCGTCAGTGCAGACGTCATCTTCAGCATAGCGGGACAATTCAAGAAATTTCC
Source organism: Thinopyrum elongatum (assembly GCA_011799875.1). Taxonomy (NCBI): domain Eukaryota; kingdom Viridiplantae; phylum Streptophyta; class Magnoliopsida; order Poales; family Poaceae; genus Thinopyrum; species Thinopyrum elongatum. The sequence goes on from CM022297.1 coordinate 240,851,319, forward strand.
GCTGATATTCATCCACAGTCATTGTACCCGGAGTGAGTTTGCGGAACTCCTGCTTCTTCTGGTCCATCAGACCTTGAGGAATGTACCGTGCACGAAAAGCTGACTGAAATTCCTGCCAAGTGGTTATTGTTTCAGCAGGCAACATACCCTTGTGGTTTTCCCACCATTGAGCAGCTGATCCCCTCAGGTGATACGTCGCATAGGTGACGTAACTGTCAGGGATAACATTTGCCGACTTCATCTGGAAGGCAATGTCACGGAGCCAATCATCAGCATCCATTGGATCAGTCGAGCTGCGAAAACTGGACGGATTGAGGCGCATGAATTCTGGCAGTGTTATTGGTGTAGGCTGTTGATGAGCATTCTGGTTTGGGAACTGAGCCAATATCCCAGTCATAACCTGACGATTCAGTTCAAATTGCTGCATCATTGCGGCAATATAAGGTGGAGGTGGAGGATCGTCAGCCATCCTGCCAAATCAACAGGGGCAATTTAGCAAGAAAAACTGCAGGTGTATGGAGTTCATGATGTAACATGGGAAATGAACAAGAAGGAATTAGGTGCATATTAGTAGTCATTAAAGTCATACAGAACGATGCACGGAATTGGACACAAACGGCAGTAGGAGTTCGGAAATGCACGCGGCTAGACAAACTAGGCGGCGCGCAGGCACACGATAAGGAAGTACACAACGTGACATAGCAAAGGCTATATCAACGTCGGTGAAAACTGTTGGAGCGAGGAATCTGCAAGTGACAACACAGGGTGCCCTCGATAAAAGGATCCTGTAAGCAGAATCTGACCCACAATCTTGGAGCAAGGGGGGATATTTCAGAACACCGGGTGGATGTGATCACGAGAACCTAATGTTGGAGTTAGTAAAATTTTAACCCGAATGGAAGAGAGATCAGAGTCCCAGAGTATAGACGAGGAATAAAAGATCCTAATACCACCCATTTGGCGACGTGGGCCCGTAAGCCACACAGCCAAGTTAGTAAAACAGTTTTCGGTTACTAGACTCAACTTTGGCCAAGGAGTTGGAATGGGGGAACCTACAGGCAGTCGACTCTGATACCAACTTGTGATGCCCCCGACTCAATTGTGCACTAATCATACACGCAAATGCACACGATCAAGCCTAAGGACTCACAGGAAGATATCACAACACAACTCTAAAACATAAATAAAGTCATACAAGCTTTATATTACAAGCCAGGGCCTCGAGGGCTCGAATACATAGCTCCATGGCATACAAGCACCAGCGGAAGCATCAGATATCTGAGTACAGATATTAAAAGAGAAATAGAAAGGCCTTTAGAAAGGCGGGGCAAAATAAAACACTACGATCGAAAGGCGTAGGCCTCCTTCCTGGGACCCTCCGATCCTACTCCTGGTTGTCGGCCAGCTCGTAGTAGTATCCATCCTCGGGGTAGTAGTAGCGATCGTCGGCGTGGGCAGCCGTCTCAGGGGCTCCGTCATCTTGGTCACGACAAACTGATATGGGGGGAAAGAAAGCAAAGCAACCGTGAGTACTCAGAAGTACTCAGCAAGCAAGGATCTACACTCCATATGCAACATTTTCAAAGAGAGGCTGTATATGTGGACTGGGCTGCAGAAATGCCAGAATAGAGAGGAAAGCCTAGTCCTATCGAAGACTAGCATCTTCAGTGGTCTTGCAGCAATAGAAGAGAGTAGAACAGTACAATATAATGTAGCAGTATCATTAAGTCTCAACCTCACCCAGAGATCCTTTCTCGACTCCTTGTGAGAAAGCAATCCCAGAGCCATACAGTCATCAACCTCGTCCGGAGATCCCTTCTCGACTCCCTGCGAGAAGCAATCCCAGAGCCTCATATCCAGGTCTCATCTCAAGTTCTACCTGTATCGGTCGGGATACAACTCCGAGTGTCCGTTACCGAGGATCCGGCTATGCATAGATTACTTCTTCCCTGCAAGGGTGCACCAACTTACCCACCACGCTCGCTTAACTCCGGCCGGACACACTTTTCCGGGTCATGACCGGCCTCGGCCAAACGACACACCGCAACCCTACCTACAGCTCAGCAGAGAGATCCCCGCCGGTCTACATCCTAAGCGCAAGGGGGTCTTGGCCATCGCCCCTCACCCTCTGGGTCGTTGCGCACAGGGTGGATACCAGCATCGCCTCGAGTGGTCAACACGATCCGACCGTGCCGCAATGCTGAACTGGACGTCTGTCAGAGCTTTCGGCTGATGCATACGATGCAGAACGCCCATACTATGCCCACGTGGTGCTTAGTGCTATCGGGCCAGAGGCCCACTCAGATCACATATCCAAATCGTCAGTACCTTGGGGGTTGCGATAACGAGCAGAGACTCACGAAAGATGTGACCCCGTCGCCCCATCTCGAGGACTTGCGGCAAGGGCCAAGAATGCCTGGCCACGCCTCGTATTCTCACTCGGGCACCACACAGGCACCCGTCTTCACAACACTCGCCTCTTAGGCGCACGCGGGTACCCCTCAGGGTCGACCCGCCTATCCAAGTAATAGTGTAAAGTCCAAGTATCCGTGTGTCCATAACATCAGAGGAATCCGAGGTATCACCCTCGTTGAATTCCCACTCGATGTATCCGTCAAGGTGAACTCGGAGGAATCACCCTCGATGGGTTCACACTTGATGTGTTGCACGACAGCGTTGTTACCGAAAGTGGGGAACGAGGAATCACCGTCGATGACCATGACCGAATAGCTATTCTACACAGTTAACATCAGAAGTGCTACAAGAGGTTTCACCCTCGGCACTCGATAATAACGCTGCAGTGTCGTTACAACTAAGGGGGGGTGATGTGCGGTGCCGGGGCCTAGTCTTCAGTCCCGTTGATCGGGTCTTCTGATAATCCAGCGGGGCAATCGGGATAAGTGGGGTCACTGATAGGTCTCTACCCAGCCTATACTAGACAGTTTAGGATAAGCAGATAAGGTTTCAATAGCAGGTTACAATAAACAGGCTATGCATCAGAATAGGTAAAGTAGTAGCAGCAGCAATTCTAATGCAAGCATGAGAAATTAGAATGGGCGATATCGGGATGATCAAAGGGGGGGGGCTTGCCTGGTTGCTCGGCGGCAAGGGCAAGGTCGTCAATGGTGGCGTCGGGCTCCTGAGTTGCGTCGGTCTCGGGGACGACGTCGGTGTCAGGGTCTACCGAGAGAGAAGAGGGGGAGGAAACAGTATAAATACACAGCAAACATAAGCAACACGGAGCAGGCTATGCTAACGTGCAGTGCAGGGTTGCCTGAAGACATGTCAAAGTCATTTAGTTATTTTATGAATTTGTTTGGATTTATTTTATTAGAGCCATGCACTATTCATTTATCTGAAACAGGCAAAAAGTTGCATGTTCAGTTAGTTAGAGGCATCAAACAGGTATGTGGGTAGCGTATTCGGATCCGTCTCATTTTTCTGATCTTTTTCATATATAAATTATTTTCATCGGAGTCACGGATTAAAAGATATAATTTTCTAAAGTTTTTATTAATTTCTAGAATTTATTTAATTATTTAAATTCGAATTATCCAAAACAGTAAAAGATGACATCATCATGACATAGAGGTGATGTCAGTAGTCAACAGTGCAGCTGACCAGGTCAAACCTGACGTGTGGGGCCCACACGTCAGCCCCTGTTAGTCTATTAGGATTAATTGAACTAATTACTGAATAATTAGGGGGGGTGGGGCCTACTGTCAGTGTCTGTTAACTTAATCAATTAAATAATTAGGTTAATTAGCATTTTAATTAGGGTTTTAATTTATTTTTAAAAACATTTTAATGGTGGGGCCCGCGTGTCATAGACACGGGTGGCCCAGTCAGCAATGCTGACTGGTCAACGGGGCCCAGTGGGGCCCGTAGTCAGTGGCACTGGTGGTGGGACCCACGTGCCATGTCGGAGCCGGCCGGCACGGCGGCCCGAGCATCGCCGGCGACCACAGAAGACGGCGGCGACGCGCGGGATTTGCGTACGGGGCATCTCCGGGGCTGAGGTTTGGTCCGTTCGAACGGGCGGTCAACGCCGCGTGCATTGGTGGTGGTGGCGTGGCCGGAGACGGCGCGTAGCGGCGGCGGTGAGCACATCGGCGGCGGCCGGTCTCGGGTGGCGATGGCGAACGGCAGTGCGGTCGCGCGCGAGTCGAACGAAGGAGCTAGGAGGCACCTACGCGCGCGTGTGAGTTCAACGGGCACGAGCCCGAGGCCAGCTGGTCGTCGGAACGGCGCCGGCAACGAGCTAAGCGTCGGCGCGTTCGGCTACGGTGGAGGAGCTCTCTAGGGGCCGCAAACGACGGCACGGGGAGAGGGAGAAGGAGCGGCAGCTTACAGCGCTCCTGTAGGTGTGCGTAATGGGCTCGGGGAAGGCTCGACGTGGCCGGAATCGACGACGGCGTGCGGCGGCAATCCGAGGAGGGAGAAGGTTGACGCGGGCGAGGCAGAGGCTCCCAGCTCCGTCCAGCGGCGCGGGGTGCGGTAGCGGACGGTGGCGGAGCGCTCTGGTCCGGTTACGCGACGAGGCGGAGGCGGTGGCCGCGTGTTTTACGGCGGCGGAGCCATGGCCGTGTCGGGTGAGTTGGGAGAACTAGAGGGAGAGGGAGAGGGGGCAGCTAGGGTTTGCCCGAGGGGTCGGGGAAGGGTCCTTGTAGGCGCCCGCGGAGGCAGCGGCGTGCGTTGTCGAGCAGGGAGCGAGGGGGGGCCAAGGCGCGACGTGCGGGTGCGGCGACAGCAGTGCGGGCGGTGAGCAGTGAGGTAGGAGGAGTAAAGCAAGGTGGGCTGGGCCGCGCTGTAGCACTTAAGCCCAGGTGGCGGTGGGCTCTTTTCTTTTTCTTTCTTTTCTATTTCTGTTTTTCTGTTTTCTGTTTTGTTTTGTCTTTTGCCTTTTGTTTTTATTTCAAACCACTTTTGTAAAATATGAGACTGGCCCATATAATAACAGTGCATTATTAGTCACTACTAGAAATTGGTTTGGTGTCCATATCTTTTTGTTAGAATTTTATTTAATTGAAAAAGGATTAAATAGTGCTAATTGCTGCTGTTTCTTGTTGTTTGAGTCCTTTTACAATTCCAATAAATGTTGCAATCATTTTTATAAATGCTTTGGGAATATTTGCAACATGATGCACATTTTAGTTTTCAGGTTTGGACAACTTTTATTTTCCACTTTAGTTTTAATTTGAATTTTGAGTTAGGAGCTGAATGCAATATGATGCAAAAGATGATTTGGCACTGTTGATCATGATGACATGGCATAATCAAAAGGGTGATTACTGTAGTTAACCACTGGGGGTGTTACAGTTAACACGTGTGTGAATTTGCAATATGGACAGTTAATATGCAAATGCCTTCTGGACATCGGGCACACGCTTAAACTCAATGAACTGTGTACCATACTAATACTTTCCATGAAAATTTAAGAACTTGGCTAACAACATTTGAGTAACATATATATAGTGGTTACACTATTCGACAAAAGGAGGATCTTCGTAACACGATTTTGACAACCATATGGTCCATATCTACATACTTAACATAGTAACAACTATCACATTTTAAGAGGCTGAGGGCCAACAACCATATGGTGCATATCTACATACTTAACATAGTAACAGCTAGCACATTTTAAGTGGCTGAGGGCCAACAACCACAACTATCCGCTGGAAGCAGCTTGATCACGGCCACTCGGCATCTCGTCAATGAAAAGGAAGAGCCCTCCTGTGCCTTGGTAGAGCATGAGTAGAACAGTGTCTCCAATTTTCCAATATGGATGCATTGCCACGACAAGCGAGAACTTGTTAATTTGAATGGTTCCATTTCTGCGGGAAATGCAGTACCTTGCAATCACTTTGGCGTTATTAGCAGGCACAAGTGCAATTCGACCACGCCGGGAAATCGATCCAGGAACTGCTACAGCGGGCAATTTATGTTGAAATGTAGAATAAAAACCAATTGTAACTTATCATTGAAGATATATATAGTTTATGAGCATCAACATAAAATTAAGACTTTGTACCAGCGTTTTGTGCACACAATTGGTCTTGTTCAATGTGTGCACCATAGGTATAATTAATCCCATCCAAAATCCAGCGTTCATACATTGTGCTATCTCTATCAGATTATCAACAAAGTTTATGACATGCTTCAAGTCCTTCCAGTGAAATTTGGTACACTTAGTAACATACAGATCGTTCACTATGCATCCAACATATCCTGCTTAAAAGATGGAAATGTATTATTTATTCAGAACATGGCAGAAGAATATATAGTGCGCATAAATTGGTAAATAGAATTTGTTACTGCCTAGGAACGGAGTCAGAAAATAAAATCATAATTGGTTGCTTAAATAATGATCAATTAGTGAGAACAAATACCCCGATTTTGCTAAGTAATATGCCAGCATGGAGAAAGTTGAAAAGACACTAACCTCGATCAGACTTTGATCGGCTTATGACGTTGGGGAAGTAAACATCCATGTTAATTAGACCAGGTTGTGGTGCACGCACTAGAATTTTATTGCCAGCTTTCAGTTCATAACACTTAGACATTTTTCTCCAAAGGTCCGCATCAAAATAGGAGTGACCATCTTTATCAAGTTTTACGCTAACCGTCATTGTAAAGCCATGTTGCGTTGTCAATATGACATCCATGGAGTCATCAACAAAGTAAAGCCCAAGATTTCCTTCTACTCCTGTTCTTGCAAAGCAAGGGATGTACTGCTTGAAATGAAAATTAAGATCGTAAATTAGATATATTGAAATAACAGAGCAAGATGCAAATATGGGAGTAACTGATAGAACAGATCAATATATAGATGAAAGCAAAGTACAAAAATAGATAATTAAAAATAGATAATGTAACAAAGATTTGATGCAAATATGAGAGTAACTGAATGAACAATACATCATATATTTGCCTAATATAGGGGGGAAATCGGCTTCGACATCTAGGCAGCACATGGCACCGTACCTTTTATCCAAATGTAGCAACAGACGGTATATGTTCACAAATTTAGGCCATGCCGACCGTGGTAGGTTGAGATTGAACATACTGAGCGCTCCCTGAAGTCATCTGGAATGGTGAGATAGAACTTCGTTTCCGACTGGCCGCGACCACACTTGCCCGATTTGTGCTCGCACTGTGGACACATGAATGAAAACCCTCGAATCAGCTAGAAGAAAAATGAATCCACGGCGATTTCCGTTGGTTGATTAATAGCGACGGACGGACTGCGATAAGAGATGAGTGAATATTTCGCTAACTTGATTACCTTCTCCATGAGAAAAATCCCTGGCCCAATCCCGCAGAAAACCCCAATCGACCAGAGCCTAGAATGTCGGTGCAGATAGGCGGCGGAAAGTGGTAGGGGCAAAATCCCGTGCCGTTTGGAGCGCGACCTCCGTCCGCCGATGACAGCCATTGAGCTTAGGGTGGCCGCCGCGATAGAAGTTGATGAGGTGCAGAGTTGCGGAGGAGTCCGCGGCGAGTGGGTGGGGACGAAGTGGGTGAGGGTTTTCTCCTTTCTTTTTTCCTTTTGCATGTGTGGGTGAACACACACGGTTCGCAGAGGCGACGGGGCTGAATCGTGTGCGATAGTAAATCACCGAGATTGAAGGGGAATCCAAATTTCCTTTGTCCTTTGTCCATGAGTTTTTTTCTACGATGAACATAAACCCTGCAAATCACCGTGTTCAAATTTGGCACTTTTCTGGGTTCATTTACAATATTGGGATAATTAGATTTATGCCCCTAGTTATGTCCCACTCATCTGTTTTACCCCTAATTTCCAAAAGTCACCGGTTCTGTCCAAGTCACTTTGCTCCTCTTATGCTTTTGCCCTTTGACCGTTTGACCGTCAGTTTGAAAACTTCATAACTAATTCATACTAAATCAAAAAAATGCAAATAAGATACCAAAATGTTCAGAAAAACATCACCTATATGTCAGTGTCATTTGCATTCATGAAAAAAGTGTTGGAAAGTGCACATCCAAGTTTAAGCTCTTTTGATACCACCATGAATAGTAAAATCTAAAAAAATTAAAAAAAATATGGTGGCAAAGAACGACAAATGTTCTAAGTGCTTGCCAAGTTTCATCAGGGAACGACATTCGTGGAAGTCGTGGCAAAAAAATAATCTATTTTGGAGTGCTGATTGCTTTTTTCGCCGCGGCACCCACGAATGTCATTCCCTGATGAAACTTGGCAAGCACTTACAACATTTGTCATTCTTTGCCACCAATTTTTTTTTGAATTTTTTGAATTTTTTTTAGATTTTACTATTCATGGTGGTAGCATGAGAGCTAAAACTCGGATGGGCACTTTCCAACACTTTTTTCATGAATGCAAATGAAACTGACATATAGGTGATGTTTTTCCGAACATTTTGGTATCTTATTTGCATTTTTCTGATTTAGTATGAATTAGTTATGAAGTTTTCAAACTGACGGTCAAACGGTCAAAGGGCAAAAGCATAAGAGGAGCGAAGTAACTTGGACAGAACCGGTGACTTTTGGAAATTAGGGGTAAAACAGCCGAGTGGGACACAACTAGGGGCATAAATCTAATTATCCCTACAATATTTAGGGGATTATGTGCATTTTCTAGGCATTAATGCACATAATTCAAATTCAAACAATCGGTGCATGAAAAGGTGCACGAGAACGGTCTGGAAAACCATGATCGTGCTATTTAGTAAATTCTCATGCCTTTTACAAGGAATGGGCAGATATTTCACAGAAATATGTGGCAATAGTCAACCACAAACACGTCGTTTATTGGTTTTTCAACTGTAGAAAAATGAAATACATGCTTGAAAAACATGACGGCTGGCATGGTGCCATGGTATGGCCTCACCATGCCCTGGTACAAATTTGAGAAGGTTTGGCTTATGTCGTCGTCCACGCCATTCATAAATCGAACCATCACCAAGGAATTTTCATGGTTTTGAGGGGGAAATCAGCAAGATTGAAGGGGCCGGGAATCCAAATTTCATTCCTAGCTTGTCATTCAATTTTTTCTACAATCAACATACCCCCTCGAATGCAACGTCTTCAAATTTGGCATTTTTCCGGGCTCATTTACCATATTAGGGGATTATGTGCATTTTCTAGGCATTAATCCACATAATTCAAATTCGAACAATCGGTGCATGAAAAGGTGCACAAGAATGGTCTGGAAAAACCATACTCGTGGTATTTAGTAAATTCGCATGCCTTTTACAAGGAATGGGCAGAGATTTCAAGGGAATGCGTGGCAATAGTCAACCACAAACGTGTCATTTACTGGGTTACCAACTATAGAAAAATGAAATACGTGCTTGAAAAACATGACGCCTGGCATGGTGCCATGGTATGGCCTCACTGTGCCCTGGTAAAAAGCTGAGAAGGTTTGATTTATGTTGTCATGCACGCCCTTCATAAATCGAACCATCACCGAGGAAGTTCCATGCTTTCGAGAGGGAAATCACCAAGATTGAAGGGGAATCCAAATTTCCGTCCTAGTTTGTCATTCAGTTTTTTCCAATGATCAACATACCCCCTCCAATGCAACGTGTTCAAATTTGACATTTTTCCGGGCTCATTTACCATATTTAGAGGATTATGTGCATTTTGTAGGCATTAATGCACATAATTCAAATTCAAACAATCGGTGCATGAAAAGGTGCACAAGAACGGTCGAGAAAACCATGCCCGTGCTATTTAGTAAATTTTCATGCCTTTTACAAGGAATGGGCAGAGATTTCAAGGAAATGTGTGGCAATAGTCAACCACAAATGCATCGTTTACTGGGTTAACAACTATACAAAAATGAAATACATGCTTGGAAAATATGACGCCTGGCGTGGTGCCATGGTATGGCCTCACCGTGCCCTGGTAAAAATTTGAGAATGTTTGCCTTATGTCGTCATGCACGCCTTTCATAAATCGAACCATCACCGCAGAAGTTTCATGGTTACGAGGGGGAAATCACCAAGATTGAAGGGGGATCCAAATTTCCTTTGTCCTTTGTCCATGAGTTTTTTTCTACGATGAACATACACCCTGCAAATCACCGTGTACAAATTTGGCACTTTTCCGGGTTCATTTACCATATTTAGGGGATTATGTGCATTTTCTAGGCATTAATGCACATAATTCAAGTTCAAACAATCGGTGCATGAAAGGGTGCACAACAATGGCCTGGAAAACCATGCTCGTGCCATTTAGTAAATTCTCATGCCTTTTACAAGAAATGGGCAGATATTTCGATGAAATGTGTGGCAATAGTCAACCACAAACGTTTGTTTATTGGGTTTTCAACTATAGAAAAAATGAAATAAATGCTTGAAAAACATGACGCCTGGCATGGTGCCATGGTATGGTCTCACCATGCCCTGGTAAAAATTTGAGAAGGTTTGGCATATGTCGTCATGCACGCCCTTCATAAATCGAACCATCACCGAGGAAGTTCCATGCTTTCGAGAGGGAAATCACCAAGATTGAAGGGGAATCCAAATTTTATTCGTTCTTTGCCCTGGAGTTTTTTTCTACGACGAACATACACCCTGTAAATCACCGTGTTCAAATTTGGCATTTTTTCGGGCTCATTTCCCATATTTAGGGGATTATGTGCATTTTCTAGGCATTTAGTGCATATAAATCCAATCCAACTATAGCTGCACGGGTGTGATGTGAGGGACGTGGATTGCCGTCCGATCGCGGCACATCCTACGGTGCACACGTGCGATCCGCGTGGCTGGGGTTCCGGCCAATCATAACACAACACACAATAGGCTCAACGCACACTATTTTCGGAGGCAACGGAGATGAACCGTGTGCGATCATGAACGAGTAAAATTGTAAGGGAAGCCAAATTTCCTTCGTCGTTTGTCGTTGAGCTCTTAAAAACCACCGCACTGTATGGCTGCTCGACCACTCCGTCCCAGACCTCTCTCCAAGCGTCATTCATGGCACCGCGGCGCACAGTAACTGGTAAGGAAGCGATGGCATCCCGCCACGCCATGTTCCTCATTGCCCGCGACCGCACACATGGTAAGGAAGCGATGGCATCTCGCCGCGCCGAGTTCATCACCACCAGCGGCCACACAGTTACGTGGGCGGACTTTGAGGCTGCCATGGCTGAATGGGCGGTGGATCTAGAGGTGGCCAAAGCCGTACAGAAGGAGCGGAAAAGGCAGAAAGCAGTCAAGAAAAGAGAGTCTCGCCGCCGCAAGAAAGAAGAGGTCGCACGCCGTGCTGAGGAGAGCTTGGCAGAGATCAAAGCACGGTGGGCTGCCGCCTACAAGGCCGAGAAGGAGAACGCCGGCATCTGGCCAGCATGCCCCGATGGCAGCATGTGAGAAGTAGTTAGTGCGTGTGTCGCCCGTAAGTTTGTATAATTAATTACGAGCATCTACCAGTACTACATACGTACTAGTCCTAGCGCAAATTACCAATGATTGCTCATCGGGTGTCACCTTACCTCGTTCATGTACATTGAATAATCCTGATACAATGAAAGAGATTTTTGAAATTAGGTGCGGTTGGAGATGCTGATAGATATAAGAATTATTAGAAGATCACAAACACATGGTTTCTATGGCGTACCCATGTGCGTTTTTTTGCGTTAATGGTCCATAAGTCAGTTACCTGTGCGATGTTTCCTAATAAACCAGGCGTACCATTGACCAAAAAAATCAACTACACCTATACATTTTTTTGGAGACGAGATCTAGCAATTTTCTCTTTTCTCGCACACGAGTATTTTACGCGCTCCGTCTACGTTGTGTGTTTCCCCCACCCAAGTTTCAAGTTTCACAGCGAAATTTTTATTAGGCGCACGATTTCAGAATTTATTCCTCTCACCACATCCCCACCCATCAAATTTCCACAGTATCTCCCCCCTTCCCCCCTCCCCCTACCGGTAGCTCAAACCGCCGCCGCCGCAACCACAGCTTCAACCACATCTACCTTCTGCTCGGATCCAGTCAGGTAACCCACCAATCTCTATCACGGCCCCGGCCTGATTGCTTAAATGGCGCCTGCGAAACATCCTCATGCCTCCAAATCCCCACCGCCCCTACCTCCAGAGCATTGCCGCGCAAGCCCAACCACATATCACGTGGAGGTCGAGGAGCTGATGGCGGTCCATGGCGCGATGGCCGCTGTGCGTGTTGACCCGGAGGAACACCTCGCCTCCGCCGCCACCGACATGGTGCAGGCTCTGGCCCAGATGAAGTGCCCCAGCGACTACCCCCCAGGACTTACCAGGTATGATCTGACCAGCTCAATCTTACCAAAACCACTTGCAATGGCTATGTTTTGTACGGTTGATGTATTAAGCACGTTCGTGCCTTGTTTATTTCAGTACTGCACACTGTGTGATGTTCAAGTATTAACAGTCTTTTCACCAATACCAGCAACAAACTTACAATACATGACTCAGGATATCACTAGAGATGCTGGCCATTTGCTATTTTTGGTGGATGCTAACCCTGTTGTACTTAACATGCATGTCCATGTACTTACGCAGGGACATAACGGCCGATGCTATTGTTTGCCATCGAGGTTAGCTGCATCCCATGTCTTACAGTATTTCACATCATTTGTGCAATTGCAGTTTAACTTCTAACATTTAATAGTTGCCTGTAGGTACACATGTCAGTGGCACTGATCCATGCTTCGACCCGGAGGAACAGCTCACCTCTGCCGCCACTGACTTTGGGCGGGCTCTGGCCAAGATGAAGTGCCCCAGCAACTACCTCTCAGGACTTACCAAGTATGTACTCACCAGTTCAATCTTACCAATACCAGTTGCAATTAATGGCTATGTTTTGTATGGTCGATGTATTAAGCATGTTGTAGTAAACATGCCTAACATGTTTTAGCTATTTTCCCTACCTTTTTATAGACAACTGGGCCATTCTCTGCTCTGGCATCACCTGCCTTGTGATGTTTAACTCTGCCAATTGCATTTTTATCAGTACCGGTTTCAAAGGCTATTAAGCATGTTGCAATTAACAATTGTATCCATTTTTAAACAGTTGTATTTCAATGGCTACAAACTTACAAAACATGACTTAGGATGCTGTTAAGCCTGTTGCAATTAACAGTTGTATCCATTTTTTAATCTATCCCTTTGCTACCGTGCTACTCTCTGCAATGAAGATATACTAGAGATGCTGCCCATTTGCTATTTTTGGTGGATGCTAACCCTATTGTACTTAACATGCCTTTCCATGTACTTACGCAGGGCCATAACGGGCGATGATGTTGTTTGCCGTCGAGGTTAGCTGCATCCCATGTCTTACAGTATTTTACATCATTTGTGCAATTGCAGTTTGGCTTCTAACATTTACTTGCTTCTTGTAGGTACACATGTCGGCGGCACTGATCCACGCTTCAACCTGGAGGAAGAGCTCGCCTCCGCCGCCGCTAACTCTGGGCGGGCTCTGGCCAAGATGAAGTGCCCCAGCAACTACCTCTCAGGACTTACCAAGTATTAACTCACCAGTTCAATCTTACCAATACCAGTTGCAATTAATGGATATGTTTTGTACGGTCGATGTATTAAGCATGTTGTAGTAAACATGCCTAACACGTTTTAGCTATTTTCCCTACCTTTTTATAGACAACTGGGCCATGCTCTGCTCTGGCATCACCTGCCTTGTGATGTTTAACTCTGCCAATTGCATTTTTATCAGTACCGGTTTCAATGGCTATTAAGCCTATTGCAATTAACAGTTGTATCCATTTTTAAACAGTTGTATTTCAATGGCTACAAACTTACAAAACATGACTTAGGATGCTGTTAAGCCTATTGCAATTAACAGTTGTATCCATTTTTTAATTCATCCCTTTGCTACCGTGCTACTCTTTCGCAATGAAGATATCACTACAGATGCTGCCGTTTTATTACCATTTGCTATTTTTGGTGGATGTTAACCCTGTTGCCTTAAGCCAATGTTAACTCCATTTCCGTAGATGCAGGACAAAGTAGTAGTAGATGATACTTTGTCTACATCACATCGAATGCTTAAGGCGTTACTCCGTTTCTTATGAACTTAATACTCTAGATGCATGCTGGATAGTGGTCGATGGGTGGAGTAATAGTAGTAGATGCAGGCAGGACTCGGTCTACTTGTCTTAGACGTGATGCCTATATACATGATCATTGCCTTGAATATCGTCACAACTATGTGTTTTCCTATCAATTGCCCAACAGTAATTTGTTTACCCACTGTATGATTTTTGTTCGAGTGGGAAGCCTCTAGTGAAAACTATGGCCCCCGGGTCTACTTTTATCATATATTAAATCCAAAAATATCACTATTAGATTTGATCCTCGCAAACAACCGCCAAGGGGATTGACAACCCCCTTGATCGCGTTGGGTGCAAGTATTTGCTCTTTTGTGTGTAGGTGTTGTTAACGAGGTTTCGCATGGTTCTTCCACTGGATTGATAACCTTGGTTCTTAACTGAGGGAATACTTATGTCTACTATACTGCATCATCCTCTCCTCTTCGAGGAAATCCCAACGCAGCTCACAAGTAGCGGCCCTCTCTATCGAGGTAAAACCCTACATCCCGCTCTAGCTTATATTATGGAAGTACCAAAGTACAGAGTTGATCTACCTCGAGAACGTGAGTTCTGGTCTAAACAGTAGGGGTATGATGAATGTATGAATGGGTGTATGGATGAATCCTCTCGACTAGCCTGGCCTCGGCTTATATAATGTATCGTAGGCCTAGGATAACAAGAGTCCTAATCGGATATATTGGTGTAGAGGGGTCCTTGTCTTGATCACCAAGTCTTGTGGAATCTTCCTCGTATATGTCATGGGCTGCCCGAAGTGGCCCATTAGTGAACCGCCATAGGGGTCCTTGTCCCGACCCACCTAGTCGGGAGACAATGTGGTGAGTACCCCCTAGTCCAGGACACCGTCAGTAGCCCCCTGAACCGGTCTTCAAGTTGGGGACGCTCCTCTGTTCTTCCGAACTGTTCTTCGTCTTCGGTCGTCAGTCTTGAAAACTGGTTCAACAAATCTTTGCATCTTTGATCTTGAGGATCGTCGAGGTGAATCCAAAGAGTTTACACGTCGGGTATCCGAGGAGCCCCTCGGCCTCTATCAATGCCTTGTTATTTTTACGCCACACCTCGGGTTGGAAGTTTTTCCTGTGCGGCGGTGTCTTCTTGCATCCGAGCTCCAACGTCGGACTGCATACGAGGTATGTTTTTGTAGTGGAGCTCCAACGTCGGTCTGCATCCTAGGTGTCATGGATTACCTCGGTCTTGAAAAAGTTGAAGGAGTTCAACCGAGCTTAATGTCGGAAACGTCCTATATGGATCTAGCCACATGCATCCGAGCTTTATGCCAGACTGCTTCCAAGGTGGTGTGATACATCTCCAACATAACTATAATTATTTATTGTTCCATGCTATTATAGTATCAATCTTGGATGTTTATTATGCGATTATATGCAATTATATATCATTTTTTGGAACTAACCTATTAACCTAGTGCCCAGTGCCAGTTGATGTTTTTGGCTTGTTTTTGGCTTTTCAAAAAACAGTACCAAACAGAGTCCAAACGCTACAAAACTTTTTGATGATTTTTTCTGGACCAGAAGGGACCCTAGAAGCTTCAGTACAAGACTTGAAGAGTCACGAGGGAATGACAAGCCTGCAAGGCGCACCCCGGGGGGCACACCCCAGGCTTGTGGGCCCCTCGTGGCACCTCCTGACCTAATTCCAGCTCTATAAATCCCCAAATATTCCCAATACATCAGAGAGCCACCCAAAATACCTTTTCCGCCGCCGCAAGTTTATGTTCTTCGGAGATCCCATATGGAGACCTTTTTCGGTACTCTGCGAGAGGGGGAATCGATCATGGAGGGCCTCTACATCAACCTTGCTGCCCTTCCTATGATGTGTGAGTAGTTTACCACAGACCTATGGGTCCATAGCTAGTATCTAGATGGCTTCTTCTCTCTCTTTGATCTTCAATACAATATTCTCCGCGATGTTCTTGGGGATCTATTCAATGTAATCCTTTTTTGCGGTGTAGTTGTTGGGATCCGATGAATTGAGGGTTTATGAACAGATTATCTATGAATATTATTTGAGTCTTGTCTGAACTCTTTTATGCATGATTGTTATAGCTTTGTATTTCTCTCAAATCTATCCATTTAGTTTGGCCAACTGGATTGATTTATCTTGCAATGAGAGAGGTGCTTTGTGATGGGCTCGATCTTGTGTTGCTCAATCTCGGTGACAGAAATGGACATGACACGTATTTGTATTGTTGCCATTAAGGATAAAAAGATGGGGTTTATTCATATTAATTGGGTTTACTTTGTCTACATCATGTCATCTTGCTTAAGGCGTTACTCCATTCTTTATGAACTTAATACTCTAGATGCATGTTGGATAGCGGTCGGTGTGTGGAGTAATAGCAGTAGATGCAGACAGAAGCCAAGTCTACTTGTCTCGGACGTGATGGCTATATACATGATCATTGCATTGGATATTGTCATAACTATGCGCTTTTCTATCAATTGCCCAACAGTAATTTGTTTACCCATCGTATGCTATGTTCAAGAGAGAAGCCTCTAGTGAAAACTATGTCCCCCGAGTCTATCTTTATCATATATATTAAAATCCAAAAATACCTTGCTGCAATTTATTTACCGTTATTTTATTTTGTGTTTTTGTTTATCTATCTATCACTACGAGATTTGATCCTTGCAATTAACTGCCAAGGGATTGACAACCCCTTGTTTGCGTTGGGTACAAGTATTTGTTATTTTGTGTGTAGGTGTTCTTCACGAGGTCTTGCATGGTTCTCCTACTGGATTGATAACATTGGTTCTTAACTGAGGGAAATACTTATCTCTATTGTACTGCATCATCCTCTCCTCTTCGAGGAAATCCCAACACAGCTCACAAGTAGCAGGAAGAATTCCTGGCGCTGTTGCCGAGACATCACCAACACCTATGAAGTAATAGCATAAACTTTCATCTCCTTGCATTTACTTTCATTTGCCATTTGCCTCTCGTTCTTATCTTCCCCACTTCTAAAATGTTTGCCTTTTTGCTTGTCTGCTTGTTTGCTCACTTTATCATTATGGCTAGTTCTTCTCTTGTTACGTGTACCCCTGAAAATGAGGTTATCAATTTCAAACAAAGGGGAGGGGATAATTTAAAAGATGCTTGGTACAGGATTTGCGATGCTCAAAATAGATCAACTTGTAAGCAATCTACTACCGTTCTTATTTGCAATTTTTATGTGGGTGTTACTACTTGGTATAGATTTGTGCTAGATACTATTACCAGAGGGAATTTCTTGAGTAGTCACCCTATGGATGCTTTCAATGCTATGGGAAATTTAGTGGGATCACCACCTATCATTATTAATGAAACAACATTGACTTTGGAGCATGTTATGCAAAGGCTAGAGGCCATTGAAAATAAAATGCCTACCGTAGAGCATATCAAAAATTTGGATAAAAAGATTCATAATCATATTACTCAATTTGGGTCAAAGGTAGGAACTACTTTTAAGATGCTAAAAGAAAAGGAACCAATAATTAATGAGAACGCGGAGCAAAGTCCCGCTAGGATTGATAAGTTGGAACAAATTATTAATAATTTTGGTTCCACTTTTTCTTCTGTTAAAACTATTGAAAAGACTCCTCCTAATAAGAATTTTAAGTTTATGTATGTTCCTAAGAATAAGGCTGCCACATCTAGTAATGGAAGCGAAGATCTTAAAATGATAAGTGTTCGCTCCAACTTTGTTGATTTAATAAAGGAACCCATCTATGAGAATAAATTCCTCAACTTTGTTCCTAGGAGCGTTATCATTAAAAATATGTGTGCTAAAACTCCTAGAAAATATGGATGTGTGATTGAGGAGTTGAAAACTAAGGATGACAACACTTGAAACTATGCATTACGCCTAGCTAGGGGCGTAAAACAATAGCGCTTGTTGGGAGGCAACCCAACAGTTATCTTAGTTTTTCTTGTTTATTTCCTATTTTTTGGTGTGCACGCAATTATGCTACTGTTATGGTTGTGTTTTTGTGTCTAAATTAATGTTTGTGCCAAGTAAAGCCTTTGGGATGATTTGGTTGATAGTTGATTTGATTCTGTGACAAAACAGAAACTTTTGCGCCCAGTAACAGAATTTTCTAAATTCACTGGAACGTGATAAAATTCTGATTTTTTTACACTTGATTGATATACAAATTGTCCATGTTTTCCAAAGTTTTTAGAATTTTTGGAGTTACAAAATATTGCGATTAGCCAGATTATTCTGTTTTTGACAGATTCTGTTTTCATTGCATTGTTTGCTTGTTTTAATGAACCTATGGATTGCATCGGGGGGTATAAGTCATGGTGAAGTTAGAATACAGTAGGTATTATGAAATAATAAAATATGAATGGGTTTACAATAGTACCTAAAGTTTATGATTTGCTTCTTATACTAACGGATCTCACGAGTTTTCTGTTGAGTTTTGTGTGCTGAAATTTTCAAGTTTTGAGTGAGATCGCGATGGATGAAGGAATTGAGAGTGTCAAGAGCCTAAGCTTGGGGATGCCAAAGTCACCCCATGGTAATTCAAGGGGACCCAAGCGTCTAAGCTTGGGGATGCTCCGGATGGCATCCCCTCTTTTGTCTACCAACCATCGGTAAATTACTTGGAGCTATATTTTTATTCATCCCATGATATGAGTTTTGCTTGGAGCGTCGTGTATTATATGAGTCTTTGCTTTGTTTTATTTTTAGCTTGCCACAATCATCTTTGTTGGACACACCTTTTTGAGAGGGATACACATTATTCGTGATTTGTTAGAATACTCTATGTGCTTCACTTATATCTTTTGAGCTAGGCAGTTGCTCTAGTGCTTAACTTATATCTTGAGAGCACGGCGGTGGTTATATTTTAAAGAAATAGTTGCACTCTTATGCTTCACTTATATCATTTTGAGAGTTTGATAAATAGTAATGGCAATTTTGCATGGGTTATGAATTTGGTCCTAATATGATAGGTATTCAAAAGGGATATAACAAAAACTTTCATGTAGATCACTGAATATGATACGTTTGATTCCTTGCAATAGTTTTGAGATATAAAGATGGTAATATATGTGGGAGGTACTAGTGAATGATTGTGGTTTAGTAAGAATATTGGTGTTAAGATTTGTGATTCCCAAAGCATGCACGTATGGTCTCTCGTTATGCTAACAAGTTGGAACATAATTTATTATTGAGTGTCTTCCTTTGCGTGAAGGTCGGGGGCGCGCGATGGTTCACTCCTACCAACCTCCCCCTCTAGGAGCATGCGTAGTAGTACTTTTCTTCGAGGGCTAATAAACTTTTGCAATAAGTATGTTAGTTCTTTATGACTAATGTAAGTCCATGGATTGTACGCACTCTCACATTTCCGCCATTTGCTAGCCTCTTCGGTATCGTGCATTGCCCTTTCTCACCTCGAGATGTGGTGCAAACTTAACCGGTGCATCCAAACCCCGTGATATGATACGCTCTATTACACATAAGCCTCCTTATATCTTCCTCAAAACGGCCACCATGCCTACCTATTATGGCATTTCCATAGCCATTCCTACATATATTTCCATGCAACAACTTCCACCGTTTCATTTCTTTATGAAACACATCATCATTGTCATATTGCTTTGCATGATCATATAGCTGACATAGTATTTGTGGCTCAGCCACCATTCATCATTTTGTATACATGTTATGCTAGATCATTGCACATCCTGGTACACCGCCAGAGGCATTAATATAGTCATATTTTGTTCTAGTATTGAGTTATAATTTTGAGTTGTACGTAAATAGAAGTGTGATGATCATCATTATTGATGATTAGGGCATTGTCCCAAGTGAGGAAAAACAAAGGGGCCAAAAAGAGCCCACAAAAAGTGGCCAAAAAGAGCTCAACAAAAAAAGAAAAAAAGAAAAAAATAAATGAGAGAAAAAGGGAGAAGGGGGAATGTTACTATCCTTTCCACACTCAAAGTAGCACCATGTTTTTTATATAGAGAGTCTCCTATGCTTTCACTTTCATATAACTAGTGGGAATTTCTCATTATAGAACTTGGCTTGTATATTCCAATGATGGGCTTCCTCAAATGCCCGAGGTCTTCATGAGCAAGCAAGTTGGATGCACACCCACTTAGTTTTCTTTTTGAGCTTTCATACACTTATAGCTCTTAGTGCATCTGTTGCATGGCAATCCCTACTCCTTGCATTGACATCAATTGATGGGCATCTCCATAGCCCATTGATTAGCCTTGTCGATGTGAGACTTTATCCTTTTTTTTCTTCTCCATGTCATATCTAACACCACACTCTATTCCACCCATAGTGCTATATCCATGGCTTGCGCTCATGTATTGCGTGAGGGTTGAAAAAGCTGAAGCGCCTTCAAAAGTATGAACCAATTGCTTGGCTGACACCGGGGTAGTGCATTATTTATATTTTGTGTTAAGAAGATGGAGCATGGCAAGGCTATATGATTTTGTAGGGATAGCGTTCTTTAGCATTGATATTTTGAAAGGCATGATTGTTTGTAGGTATGCCTGAGTATTGACATCTTTATGTCAAATTATAGACTATTGCTTTGAATCATTCGGATCTTAATATTCATGCCACAAAAGAGATTACATGATGAATATGATAGGTAGCATTCCACATCATAAATGCTATTTTTATCATTTACCTACTCAAGGACGAGCAGGAATTAAGCTTGGGGATGTTGATACGTCTCCAATGTATCTATAGTTTTTTATTGTTCCATGCTATTATAGTATCAATCCTGGATGTTTATTATGCAATTATATATCATTTTTTGGGACTAACCTATTAACCTAGTGCCCAGTGTCAGTTGTTGTTTTTGGCTTTTCAGAAAATCAGTACCAAACGGAGTCCAAACGCTATGAAACTTTTTGGAGATTTTTTCTAGACCAGAAGGGACCCTAGAAGCTTCAGGAGAAGACCTGAAGAGTCATGAGGGAGCGACAAGCCTGCCAGGCGCGCCCCAGGGGGGGCGCCCCCAAGCTTGTGGGCCCCTCGTGGCACCTCTTGACCTAATTCCAGCTGTATAAATTCCCAAATATTCCCAATACACCAGAGAGCCACCCAAAATACTTTTTCCGCCGCCGCAAGTTTCTGTTCTTCAAAGATCCCATCCGAAGACCTTTTCCGGTACTCTGCCCGGGGGATCGATCACGAAGGGCCTCTACATCAACCTTGCTGCCCTCCGATTATGTGTGAGTAGTTTACCACAGACCTACGGGTCCATAGCTAGTAGCTAGATGGCTTCTTCTTTGTCTTTGATCTTCAATACAATGTTCTCCTCGATGTTCTTGGAGATCTATTGGATGTAATCCTTTTTTGTGGTGTTTTTGTTGGGATCCAATGAATTGTGGGTTTATGACCACATTATCTATGAATATTATTTGAGTCTTCTCTGAACTCTTTTATGCATGATTGTTATAGCTTTATATTTCTCTCCGATCTATCCGTTTGGTTTGGCCAACTAGATTGATTTATCTTGCAATGGGAGAGGTGCTTTGTGATGGGTTCGATCTTGCGTTGCTCAATCCCAGTGATAGAAAGGGACATGACACGTATTTGTATCGTTGCCATTAAGGATAAAAATATGGGGTTTATTCATATTAATTGGGTTTACTTTGTCTACATCATGCCATCTTGCATAAGGCGTTACTCAGTTCTTTATGAACTTAATACTCTATATGCATGCTGGATAGCAGTCGATGCGTGGAGTAATAGTAGTAGATGCATGCAGGAGTCGGTCTACTTGTCTCAGGCGTGATGCCTATATACATGATCATTGCCTTGGATATCGTCATAACTATGCGCTTTTCTATCAGTTGCCCAACAGTAATTTGTTTACCCACCGTATGCTATGTTCAAGAGAGAAGCCTCTAGTGAAAATTATGGCCCCCGGGTCTACTTTATCATATATATTAAAATTCAATAATACCTTGCTGCAATTTATTTACTGTTATTTTATTTTGTGTTTTTTGTTTATCTATCTATCACTACAAGATTTGATCCTTGCAATTAACTGCCAAGGGATTGACAACCCCTTGTTTGCGTTGGGTGCAAGTATTTGTTATTTTGTGTGTAGGTGTTGTTCACGAGGTCTTGCGTGGTTCTCCTATTGGATTGATAGCCTTGGTTCTTAACTGAGGAAGATACTTATCTCTACTATACTGCATCATCCTCTCCTCTTTGAGGAAATTCCAATGCAGCTCACAACTAACATGGTGCACCACCTCGGCCTTGGGCTGATTTTCTCTGGAATTTTTCGATTGGTGCAATTTATTCTCTGCCAAGATATATAGCCAGTACCCCTCAAGGT
The DNA here is from genome assembly GCA_011799875.1 of Thinopyrum elongatum. Lineage (NCBI taxonomy): Eukaryota > Viridiplantae > Streptophyta > Magnoliopsida > Poales > Poaceae > Thinopyrum > Thinopyrum elongatum. The sequence continues at coordinate 240,873,734 of CM022297.1, forward strand.
GCGTGTCGGCCTAAAATCCGGGATGCACCTGACGGATAAAACAAAACCGCTGATCCCAGTAGCCCCTGAGACTCAGGTTGATTTGCGAAATCGGCCTGAGGGTCAAATCCTTGCTCCACAACATACTTTGGCACTAAAAATGCGGTGTGCATTAGCCCCCGAGAGTCAGGTTGGGTGCGACCGACCAACCTGAGTATCGTAATCTCCTCGGAAATTGTTTTGCACTTGGAATTTTCTGCATGGAATCGTCAATGCAGTAGCCCCCGAGACTTAGATTGGACCACAAGGTCGACCCTAGGATCGTATATCCTTGGGAACTAGTTTAACTGTCATGTGCGTTTTGACAATGCGAAGGTGCAGCTCGGCAAGAAAGTTGCCAAACTACGGGTCAGAAAAGATTTCTCGCGCAAAGCCAACACGCAGAACACCTCGACCAAGAGGATGTCCTGCCTCCTGGAAAAAAAACATAAAATAGGTTAAAAGTGTTATAAGCTTGAAAAACCAAAAAACTTATGCGAAAACTTTACGTCCTAAGTAAATCATTTTTTTTTGGTGCCAATCAAAAAATGGTTTTCAAATTAGTGTGTGCTTCCGTCGTGCTTTAACACAACACCTCCGATCACAAGACTTCAAGCGCTCCAGCCTTCAGCTTCAACCTCCTATCCTGAAGGTGGAGTGCTTCTCAGGCCAGTTTATCGAACTAAACTCGAGCGGCTTTAGAGAGAAACCAGGCTATCCGGCTATTGACCATACACTCGAGTCAAGAAAGGATTGGTAGAAAAAGACTTTGCAACGACTTAGAAGAAAACACTTATTATAAAATGGCTCATACAAATTTAAGAGCCCCCGATAACTTGGTAAAAGAAGTGTTTTTAACAAATAACATTTTTAACAAACTAAGTTTTTAACAACCAGCATTTCTGTTTACCACAAATATAATGCTTGGTTGAACTGAACAAAAAATTAATATTTAAAAAAAATTAGCATGAAAGCGACTTAGCTGGTTAATGCGCTTGGTGTTGATGATGTGGTCCAAGCTTGTGGCAGGTCGAGGTCCCAGCCCCCAAGCCGGTCCCGAGGTGCCCGAGCGAAGAGCTCAGCTTGATGAAGTGACAACACAACTTTGCCGATATGTCGAGGTGAAGCCCCCAATCCAGCCGAGGTGTCGGAGCTGGTTGGCTGGTGATGCCAAAGCCGACAGAGTAGATTGCTGAAGAGATGGCGAAGCCCTCGGTCCAGCCGAGGTGTCGGAGCCTCCATGTCAACTAACATGTCAAAGTAGGTCGGTGTACTAAACGTCGGCTTGAAGAAGAGTTCACACGGCGATGCTACGCAAGTCAAAATTTTGTGACGCGGTCGAAGCCAGCTTAATGAAGTGACCGCGCGGTGATGCCGGTGTGCCAGCCCCGTGCAATCCGTGGGGCGATGATGTTCTCTTGATGATTATTTGGCCTTCACGTTTCCGAACTCTTGGTCGGCTCGCCAGGGTGATGATTCGATGAGGTTGACCTCGGCTCGACGAAGCGACGACCTGTCTAGCATAGGTCGGCAGCCGTGGTGCAACATTGTCGGGCGGGTTTAACACCACCGTGACCGTAAAGATCACCTCGGAAAAGGATCAAAATTCATGGGCACATGTTTTAGGAACAAAACACAATACTCGAGAAAAAAATCCTTCAAAAAGGATGTCCGATAACCCGTTCATGAAAAAGATGAACTCAGGTCGAATTCATTTTCGAGCAGAAAACAAATCAAAAAATTGATGCACTCGTTGGATGTTTCCTGGAGTTTGAACGGTTGGGTCGAGCTGAAATTTTGAGGGGTGGTCGATATAGGAATTCCGCAGCCAATGAACGGTTGGATCTTACAAAGGATGTCTTAGATGGACGTTGGACTCCTCGCCCTAAACTCCTCCAGATTCACGTCCAGATTCGACAGGGCTCCGGTAGATCAGAGTTTGCCCGAGATTCCTCCGTCGGAACACAATGAAATTTTACAGGGTTGTTCTAGACTCAATTCCTCACAATTCCACCAAAGCAATCATCAAAGGGATGCTCGAGGAGGCAGGGACGGCGAACACAAATCCGTTGTCTATAAAAAAACTGTTGTCAATCTGCAAACGAGCCATCGATCCTTTGCGATCACACAACAAGCTCTCAATGAAAACACCAATGTCGGTGTCAAAACCAGCAGATCTCGGGTGGGGGGCCCGAACTGTTAGATCGAATAGATGGGTAACAAGAGAGAACATGCGCAAAGTTTACCCAGGTTCGGGCCCTCTCTATCGAGGTAAAACCCTACGTCTTGCTCTTGCTTATATTATGGAAGTACCAAAGTACAAAGTTGATCTACCTCGAGATCGTGGGTTGTGGTCTAAACCCTAGGGGTATGGTGAACATATGAATGGGCGTATGGATGAATCCTGTTGACTAGCCTGGCCTCGGCTTATGTAATGTACCAGAGGCCTAGGATAACAAGAGTCCTAGTCGGATGCGTTGGTGTAGAGGAGTCCTTATCTTGATCACCAAGTTTCATGGAATCTTCCTCGTATATGTCATTGGCTGCCCAAAGTGGCCCATTAGTGAACCGCCATGGGGGTCCTCGTCCCGACCCACCTAGTCGGGAGACGATGTGGTGAGTACCCCCTAGTCCAGGACACCGTCACTTGGGCTGTTACAACTCTTCCCCACTACAAAGGGATCTCGTCCCGAGATTTAGGAACGGAAGAAATCGGGATATTCGGAACGGAGATGATCCTCATGTTCCCAAGTAGCTTATTGGTCAGGATGATGTGACCACTTTACTTTGAGGAACTTGATAGACTTGTTGCGAGTTTTGCGCTCAATCTCTTCAAGAATGGCAACGGGATGCTCACGATAGGACAGGTCCTCTTGAAGATCAATCTCTTCGAAGTCGATTCTGCGCTACAGGCGTCTTGAAGCAATTGCGAAGTTGTGACACATGAAACACATCGTGCACATTTGAGAAGTTGGAAGGGAGCTCGAGTTGGTAGGCAAGATCGCCTCTTTTGCCAACTATCTTCAAAGGACCCACATATCTTGGAGCAAGCTTCCCTTTGATAATGAATCATTGAGTGCCCTTCATGGGAGGGACTCGGAGATAGACATGGTCTCCAATCTCGAACACCAAGTCACGATAATTGCTATCGTAATAACTCTTCTGGCGCGATTGCACAACTTTGAGATTCTCACGGATGACACAACACATATCTTTAGCTTATGAAATCATGTCATTGGCAAGAAGTTGACGCTCACCGGTCTCAGACTAGTTGAGGGGAGTACGACACTTTCTGCCATATAGAATTTTGAATGGGGCCTTGCCCGAGCTTGCTTGGAAACTATTATTGTAGGAGAACTCGGCAATGGAAGACAATCTTCCCACTTCATGCCGAATGAGATCACACACGCCCTTAGCATATCTTCGACGATTTGATTAACCCTTTCAACTAGGCCAGTTGTTTGACGGTGAAAGGCTATGCTGAAACGGATCTTGGTACCCATAGCACTACTAGGAGAAAGCTTATAGATAGAACCATAGCAGTAGCGCGGGGTAGGGGAGCAGCGCTACTGCTACTTAGTAGTAGCGTGTGGTACGTACAAGCGCTACAGGTAGGGAAGTAGTAGTAGCGTGGGCCGGTGGACCAGTGCTACTGCTAAGTGGTCCCATTGTCACCCACCGGGGCTGCCCATAGTAGTAGCGTTCGGCAAAAACCAGCGCTACTACCATTCCCATAGCAGTAGCGCGTGTCGGTGGCCCACTGCTACTGCTATGTGTGCACGGTGCCAGCAGGTGGGCCCCTCTTAGCAGCAGTGCTGGGCCACCGACACACGCTACTGCTATAGAGCTTAGCAGTAGCGCGGTTAACCATCCCTCGCTACAGCTATGCGTAGAGCCACCTTTTCTCCCACCCTCCCCATTTCCCCTCTCCCCTCTCCCTCCTCTACCTCCCTCACTTAGTTCTTCCTTCTCCTACCTCTCTTATCTCCCCATTAATGCCCCCATCCACCATCTCCTCAATTAATGATCTCTCTTTCTCTCTAGCTTCTTCCTCACTTTATTTGTCTCTCCCTCCTTCCCTTTCCACACTCCTACCTTTGTCACACTAGCTAGCTCTCCCTGCCTCTCCACTAGTTAGGTAGAGCGTCTCCTTCCAACTAGATCTACCCATTTTAGAAGTAAGCCATGCATCTTTGTCCACTACTTTCAATCCCTAGATAGCGGCACCAGCCATCTACCGTGTGCTCGATCCCTCTCTCGGGACGATAGGTGAGTAAAAAGTTATGCTTTGCAAAAATGGAAATATGTGTGTTTGCGCTATGATGGTGGGAATGTGCGTCTGGCATGAGTTGCCGCTTATGTGTATTTGTCGGATCGTGCGTGACATGAGTTGCTTATGTTTTGTCGAAATGTCGATTTATTTCTGTTTCGGCGAATTTCAGGCAAACTCTATATGTCCTATTTTTAGGGAAGGTCATGCCGAATATTTGTATGACTTTGATGTATGCATATATATATATATATATATATATATATATATATATATATATATATATATATGCATGCATGGTAATAATTCTTTAGCTTATTATACCGCGCGGGTAATCATGAAGGTCGGTGGAAGGGTGGTGGAAAGATGGTTGTGATCCGCGGTGCATGACATGTATTCAAATAACCGGACTGTGATTTTATGTTCGTGTAGAAGATGCAAACTAATCGTCATCTTGAACCCCTTTGACCGTGGCAGTTTGAAGGCGCACCTACTCATGCATGGTTTCATGGATTGCTACACTCGGTGGATAATTGAAGATGATCATGAGGATGTCCACATGGCAGGCAATAACAACATGGGGCTAGACGAAGAGATGACCGACGATGGACCCAAAGACGAGGGCGCAGGACATGGCGGCGGAGAAGAGGTCATACACGGTGGGGAAGAGGTTGTACACGGCGGAGAAGAGGCCGGACACGGCAAAGAAGAGGCAGATACGCTGCAGTCTTCGACGCGACTAAGTTCAGTTGTGCAGGACCCTCATGTTCGAGACCTGCTTCGCAAGAATACGACTAGTGAGAGAGTTGCTTCTAGAGAGGAGGCCAAGCCGGCGCAACTGGAGGTAAACTCGAAGACTCCATTGTATGATGGTTGCGATCCCGAGGTGGCCCGCTTGAGTTTCACGCTCAAACTTCTAAAGACGAAGGCCGAAAACAAATGGACAGATGCAAGCCTCGATGAGCATTTGAAGTATCTACATAATAAAGTTCTTCCCGAAGGGAACATGTGTCCTACTAGTGTCAATGAGGCCAAGAAGATCGTGTGCCCTCTTGATCTGCCCCACATTAGATACCATGCATGCATCAACCATTGCATCATTTATCGGAAGGAGCACGCGGAAAAAACTAGCTGTTTGGTGAGCAATGCTTCTCGATACAAGAAGGCCGGGAAGAAATCTCCTCAGAAAGTTGTATGGTACTTACTGATCATTCCTCGTCTGCAGCATTATTTCGTAGATCCTAAGGAAGCAAAGCTCATGCGCTGGCACGCGGAGAGGGTGAAGCCCGACGATGGAGACGATCCAAAGCTGAGACACCTCGCGGATGCCAGCCAGTGGCGAGCATTCAACGCTGAATATGGATATTTCAAAGATGATGCAAGGAACATCATGCTTGGCGCGAGCACCGATGTCATGAATCCGTTTGGCAACCAGAACACCAACCATAGCACATGGCCCGTGTTTGTATGGATGTACGACCTCCCCCTTGGTTGTGCATGAAGTCAAAGTACATACACATGAGCATGCTAATTCAAGGGCCGAAACAACCGGGAAATAATATTAATCTATATCTGGGGCTACTTAAAGAGGAGTTAGACACATATGGAAAACACTGGCCAAGACATAGGACGCCAACAAAGGGGACTATTTCTATATGAGAGACGCGCTGATAACAACGGTGCATGACTATCTCAGTTACGGATATGTCGCAGGCCAGGTGTGCCACGGATATTGCGGATGCACCCCGTGCATGGATGATACAATGTCTCAGCAGCTAATGAAAGATGGAGGGTCTGGGAAAATCGTGTACATGGGGCATCGAAGATGGCTCGAGAAGGATGACCCGTGGAGAAACCGTGGAGATCTATTCAATGGTGAGGCTGAGCATCGGGGACCTCCACGTAAGAGGAGCGACGCCGAAATTGATGAGGTGTTGAAAAACTGGGAACAGTGCCCCGCGCCGGGAAAGATGAAAAAAGCGTCGGAGCCGCTGCTGAAGGTATGGAAGACGAGGTCTGTTTTCTGGGACTGGGAGTACTGGCCCAAACTCGACACGCCTCATTGCCTTGATCAAATGCATATCACGAAGAATGTCCTTGAGAGCTTCCTTGCAACGGTGATGAACATGCCAGATAAGACCAAGGATGGGCCGAAGGCAAGAAGAGACTTGGAAGATTTGAACATCAGGGCAGATCTCCACATGCCGCCCCGTAAAAAGTCGGAGGAGGCGGAGACGGAGATGGAGACGGAGGCAGGGGACAGGGGCAAAAAAGTCAATAAGAAGGAAGAGAATTATTGCCCCCCTTCTTGCTTCACCTTATGTCCGAAGGAGATCGATCAATTATTCAAGTGCCTTACCGGAATCGAAGTTAGTTCTGGTTACTGTGGGAAGATAAGCAGATTTCTAAAGAAGTCTCATGATTGTCACGTGATGATGACACAGATCCTTCCAATTGCCCTTAGAGGGATAATGGACAAGCACGTCCGTGAGACACTTACTGGTCTCTGCAACTTTTTTGACGTTATCTCTCGAAATTCAATCAGTGTGAAGCAGCTCCGAAGGCTACAGGAAGAGATCGTTTTTATACTAAATGAGCTTGAGATTTACTTCCCGCCCACGTTCTTTGATGTCATGGTGCATCTGTGTGTCCACATTATGGACGACATCATCGACCTCGGGTCGTCATTCCTTCACAGCATGATGCCGTTTGAGAGGATGAATGGGGTCATCAAAGCATTCATTCATAACATGTCCCGTCCGGATGGAAGCATTGTGCAGGGCTATCTGACCCAAGAGTGCATCTCCTTCTGCGAGAATTATCTAGGCGGCGAAAACTCTGTTGTTGGTTTGCCTATTAACAAGCACCTTGGGAGGCTCAGGGGAGAAGGTCACACGAGCGGCCGGAGGAAATTGCATGTGGACCACTCGATTCGACACAACGACTTGGACATAACAAACTTAGTAGTGCTACAGCACCTAGATGTGGTAGATCCTTTTGTGGCATTGCACAAAGAAACGATCGCAAAGAAGTACCGTGACAAGGAGCTAAACAAGACGGGCGCCGAAGTTACTAGAGAGCACAACTCCACTTTCTTGCATTGGTTCGAAGAGCATGTTCTTGCAAATCCCCTGGAAGAGGGGCAGTGCAGACGGATTGCGCATACATGCCTTAGCACATGGCCCCGCAGCCAACCTCGCAACCTATCAGGCATACAATATCAACGGATACACGTTCTACACGGAGGCCAAAGACATAGACAGTGATTACCAGAACTCAAGGGTGACGATGGAATGCATGACCGGCAACAACAGCGCAACTGAAAGATTCTACGGAAGGGTCGAAGAGATCTGGAAGCTTGACTAAGCTGGACTGCACAGTGTGATGATGTTCCGTGTCAGATGGGCTAAGGCAGTCGAAAGAGAAAACTGGTATTTCAATACCATGTCTATACCCAAGCAAAGAGCGCAGCTACCGTGAACATCATTGCCAAAACTGAGCCATGGGTACATGCTAAGCACGTGACACAATGCTTCTTCGTAACCGACCCGAGCAATCCGAGCCGTGTTGTCGTGAGGAGAGGCAAAAGGAGCATCGTCGGAATGGATGGAGTCGCTAACGAGGAAGACTACAACCAGTACGGTGATCTGATGAGGGAAGATGACGATGAAGCATATGTCAAAAGAAGAAGCAAGACTACATTACCTAAGAAAAATCATACTCCATGGCAAAAGGAAAAGTCACAACGAGGGGCTCAATTATTTGGCAGCGAACAAGAAAGGAACGAAGCTCACTCAGAAACGACAACGTCGACGGTGAGAAACCATCATTTATATGTATGTTCCTATTTTGTATACTCACTTAACTGTTATCGGTCAAATGATGTAATATATATCGCCCTTCACAGCATGCATATCGGTCATCTTTCGGAGGGAGAAAAAGAATTAAAAAATGAAAAACAAAGAAATGAAAAGAAAAGAAAAAATGTAATAAAAAGGAAAGGAATAGAAATGAAAATGAAAAGAAATAGAAAAAGGAGAAAGGAAAAAATGAAAAGAAAAAAGGAAAGTAATAGTAGTAGCGCGGTTTTACATCCCGCGCTATAGCTACTTACTATAACGTTAGTGAGTGTTTGCAACCAGCGCTAGAGCTACTTAGCTATAGCAGTAGCGCGGGTTTGGAACCAACACTATAGCTAAGTTAGCTATAGCGTTGGTTCGCAACCCGCGCTACCGCTATTTTGACTTAACCACTCGCGCGCACTTTCTCCCCCAAATCCCCACTCCTATCTTGTCACCGTCGTCGCCCTCCATGCGCGCTCCGTCACCGTCGCCCTCCGCGCGTCCTCCTATCACCGTCCGGTGCCCTCCGTCGTCGTCTAGTGCCCTCCGCGCGGCCTCCATCGTCGGTCGTCACCCTCCGCGCACCCTCCGTCGTCGTTCACGTTGTCGGCGCCCCCTCCTCCAGCCGCACCCGTCTCCCCCGACCCCCACCTCACAGCTGGCCTCTCCCTTGACCCCCCCTGTATGACACTCGCCCCTCCTCTCTCTCCTCTCCTCTGTGTTTTAGCTTCTACGGTTAGGGTTTGTGAAATTAGCTTAGAATTAGAACCCTAGGTTTTAGTATGAACCCTAGATTTTAATCCAAATCTATCAAATCAACATATTTTAAGATGTTTGATTTTTGTGACATTTTATAAAAAATTGTGGCATTTAATAAAAATACTAATAAAAATTATTTGAAATAGTTTAAAGTAATTTGCTACTAAGTAAGTTTCATTTGTATGAAATTCACCTAAATACTTTGCAAAGAATGCATATGTGAAACACTAGCTTGAGAGAGACAGTGAGAGGGAGAGAGGGGGAGAGGGATAGGAAGAGGGAGAGAGAGGGAGAGGGAGAGGGAGAGAGAGAGAGAGAAGTGAGGATAGAAAAAAATTAGTTAAATTTTTTTAGGACAAAATTTTCTCTGTTTTCTATTAATAGATCATAATTAGCTCGGAAAAATTAGCTAGGGTTACAAATTTTACAAATTAGGGTTATAAATTTTGTTAATAGATCATAATTATTGCTACTACCCACTATTTGAAGTGCTCCTGTACAGGTTCTAGATTTTCTTGAAGTGGTCATGTTATATGCAACATCGAAGTGGTTCGATTGTGCCCAAGTGGCCTTTTGTTGATTGCGGGGAATGATTCCAAGTGGCCTATGTTTTGTCGGAATGTTGATTCATTTCCGTTCTGGCAAATTCCAGGCGCTCGATTTGTCTACTTTTTAGCAAAGGTCATGTCAAAATGTTCCGTGAATTTCTGCATGACTTGTGCTAGAAACTAGGACATATCGAGTGCCCGGGATTTGCCAGAACGGGAATGAATCAACATTCCGGCAAAACATAGCCCTTTTTTATATCAATATTCATTTTATTAGGTCTGGAATTAAACGAGCAGACTTAATCGTAGGAATCATGGCTAACAACGATGAAGGAGGGGGTTATGGTAACTGCGACGACGTCTACAAGGCGGCACACAACTTTTTCAACTATCTGGACGAACAACGGTTGTTGCAGGCCCCCTGTCACATCCAAGGATTCCACCGACACCGACACCGGCGTCGAGACCGGCACCGATCCTGGCGAATTAGCCGGTAAAGAACCGAAAGCGAAGAGGGTACGGCGCCCAAACCAGCTCATCACCGAAAAACTGGTGGTCACGGCGGTGGACCAAGGCAATTTTGAGCCAACAGAGCCCGAGGAAGCGCGCAAGTGCTACGGCAATCAAATAGGATGCATCCTACGGGAAATGGCCACCATCAACAACGAAAAGTTAAGGAAGATACCAAATATGGAGCACTTCCTCCTAACGAAGTTGCGCCAGAGATTCCTGTTCCCCGGCAGGGATGAAACCAAATATCCATCACCGTGGCTAGACAAGGCAATGAAGAAGATAAACAACAGAGCCATGGGCAAGTTTAGCGGCGCGTTGTCTGCCTGGAAAGTAAGGGTGAAAAGTCGGATCACCAAAAAGGAACCCTACTCCGAGATTGTAAAAGATAATCTGACAATTACGGAAGAGCGGTTCAAAATATTCAAGGCGGCTTGCGCTGCCAAAGAAAAGTCGGAGTACATGAAGGGGCTTCAGGAAAGGAACATGGGGTACCACCGCCTCGGAAGCCATGGTTACTCGGGCAAGAGGCACATATGGGCCAAGGAGGACGCGGAACATGAAAGTCTGGGGCTCCCAGACCCCTTGGCGGAGTTCACCGTCCCGCAGGAGCATGACTTCATCAGGGCCCGGTACACTTGGGACACAGTCAAAAAGGTTTTCGAAATGGACGCGCCCACGAGGGAGTTCATGAGACTGCTGGTAATTATTATTTTACCACCTTATTTTAGCTTCTGATCGATTCGACTACATGTTTAGTCACATTTGTAAATGATCCATGTTCCTTTTGTAGAAAGAGCAGCACAGGATTGCGGCCGAAAGCGGCTCATCGTCTGAGTCATCGGCGAGGCCCATGTGGGACACCCCTTTCAACCGCGCCTTGAACATAATGAAAGGACTCCCGTTCGGCAAGCGGTCATCGTATGGACACGTGCACGCCGTCGGAGACGGCGCCACGTGGAAGTACTACTACCATGAGGACGCCGAGGAGAGAAAGTAGAGATGGAAGTTAAACAAAATGAACATCGACAAGAAGGTTGAGATTGCGGTCGATAAGAAAACAGCTGAGACCAAAGAAGTGATACGAACTGAGTTGGTGAGCGAGGCAATCAAAGCAGCGGTAGATGCCTACAGACAGGAATTTGTATCTTCGATTGGTGCCTTGATTTTGGCTGTTATCTATTGGACGAAGCAAAATCCAGATAAATGGGCAGCGGACTTTCCCCTTCCTAGCTTTTTCGGGAGCAACTCGGTGAACGTCGCACCAGCACCTGCTCACGCAACCGCACCTGCTCCCGCACCTGCTCATAGCAGCCCATCCTCCATCTCTGGCGTGCTCGGCGGGGCTTCGCCTTTGGCTGAGCTCGACGCCCTCACGGTAACTACCTGTCACATCGGCCCTCTTGAACATATATATAATCTTCCGTTTCCGTTGCCTTTCGGATGTCTGACATCGCAGACATCTCTACATAGGCCGACGAAACCCCGTGCACCATATTGTACACCATCAGCGACCAGAAGGTGGACGTGGGAAAGGAAACGATAGTGAAGCCGAAGGAACGCTCGTTCCACAGCCGGCCGATGCCCCCTGGCGTCTTCAAGGTTTCTGTGGCTAGTGTCAAAGCGGGCCACGAGAATTTGGCTCCTCCGATACCACTAGGGGGAGATGACTACGAGATCGAGCGGCGGCTTGGTGATTGCAAGAGTTGGGTCCTGTTGTGGCCGAAGAGTCTCCTTCGTCTGGAGGTGGCCGGCACATGAACAACCAAGCCTCAGCAAGGTATGAACACCACCACCCCACCTACCCAATTAGTGGCGCATGTCGTGTCGGGTGATAGCGGATGACGTGAGGAAGAGGCTCCATTAGTGGCATGACGCCGCCACCGTTGAAGAAGCAATGGATGATGTCATGGACGAGGATGATGACCATCTACGGTTTCTCAAAACCGGCGGCTATGACGACAGAGGATTGATGGCTCAGCAGTATGACTCAGGCTTTGAGCGTGATGAGTTGATGCCTGAATTGCCGGAGCAGGAATGTCTTAAGGTTGATTGCAAGAGGTCTCTCTTCATGCAATCCTCGCAGGACACGCCTCCAGATGCCACCTCAACCCAGCAACAATAACATGAGGGTCGTGCAATGCTGAGCCCAACAACACTGGGGGCGGTGGTCAGGGACGGTATGATAAGCTCACTTCTGGTACCAAAGAAGCATAGGAAGAGATCGAGGAAAGGCCCTACTGGCGCCAAAGCTGCTTCTATCAGCCAGCCGCCTCCCCAACCTCGGGTTGCAGACCGTATACCTATCAAAGGTGCGGTGAAATTCCATGTCCCCAGTGATCCGATCCTACCTAAGGCAGTGCTAGATGCCATAGACGACGATCTAAGGAGACTTCATGACGATGTGTTGTTGAGAGAGAAAAGCTTTCTCGTCTCGAAAAATCCAGGATACCCGCTCTACGTGGTTAACGTGCCGCAGGAAAGGTAGTACATCCAGACATTTCTCGCGAATAAGTTCTTCCTTCGATTTGCTTACCTCTTCGACATGTTTCACCTGACAAAGCTGGATTTTATGTTCGTCCACCTTTATGCCTTGTACATGAACTTCATCATCAGGCGCGAGCAAATATCTTATATCTCAGTCGCGGGCCCGTACTTTATGCATGAGGGCTTCTTGGCAGTCTGCGCAGAGCACCGTGAATATGCGAGGAACTACATCACCGATTTCATGGGCTTCTCCTGCCTTATCATCCCATGTAAGTCATCCGTGAATATCCTCTATGACACATACATAATTTCGTAACTTTCAATCATTCATTTGCACATATGGAGGCTAATTTGAGGTGTACTTATTTTGCACAGCGAGGGGCGCGCCGTCCTCATCATTCTTTACCCCCGATTCTCCCATGGTCTTTACTTGTACTCGTCGAAGAACATAAAGAAAAAGGATTACACACACATCAAGGTTGTTCTTGACAATGCTATCTTAAGCTAAGGCTAACGGGGTGGAGAGATCACGGTCAAGAGGACAAAGAACCGCACGCCCTGCTTCTGCCATAAGACCGACTTCTACTACATCCAGCAACCGAATGGTAGTCTCAGTGATGGATTGTATGTCATCCACCACATGCTGGAGTACAGAAGGGATCTGCAGAAACTTCGGATGTCACCTAAATCCGGCGATGTCGATATTCTGCAATGGGCCAAGAAACTAGGAAATGTACCGGATCATCAACTCCGAGCTGAGTTCTATCACATCCAGCGTGAACTTGCCCAAGTCATCATGAAGGAGGTCGTCGAAAAAACAGGGATGTTCTACAAAGAAGGGCAAATTTCGCGGGAGGACGTCCGCGTAGCTGCTCAGCATCTCGACCTGAAGCCTTTCACGGAGCTCGAGTCCTTCCTCCCTGATTTGGAAGGATGGCACGACATGTTGGAGTGATTGACGATGACAATGTGTCCATTTAGTCACTACTTCTCTATGACAAAACTTTGAATTTATGCACGACGAAACTTTGTGATGTAATTAAACCGTCCTCCTCAACTAGCATAGATCACTCTAGTTAATTAGTTTGGGTACGATGAACTTTGTTATTTTATGTTTATGATATGTTGCTTGTATTTGCTAAATTTGTCTCTTTGTGTTGTTCAACTATATTATGTTGTATATTATCGATGAATTCATCATGTGATGATGCAGGTATATAGATCATCGATGGCGAAGAAGTGCTACATCGTGTACATACGAAAGGTTCCAGGAGTGTACGACGAGTGGCCAGAGTGTCAGGCCTAGGTGTACCGGTTCCCAGGCGGCAGCCAGAGAGGGTTCGATAGCAGAGCCGAAGCGGAAGATAGTTACTTAAGTTTCACGCTAGCGCGAGAGAGGGATCGGAACCAACGCCTCAAGAACTACTACATTATCGCGCTCTTGCTCATAGTGATCGCTCTTCCCTTGTATATCTTAGTTTGGATATAGATGATGAAACTTGTGTATGTGATGAACATGCAGTTGCTTGTATTCGAGACATGTCACTTAACTTGCATCGCTATATCGAGATTATGATGAGAGACGACATCATTTGTGTTGGATGATGCGATGATATGATTAGACTATTATGTGTATGATATGCTGAGCATACTGTATGTTTATGATATGATTAGATACTATATAAAACATGTATTACAGCGCAAATATGCAGCAGAAAAAAATACAGGTAACGTTAGCAGTAGTGATGGTCAACAAGAAGCAGCAGCACGGGTTTATTAGCAGCGCTGGGCCAACCCACGCTACTGCTAGGTAGGGATAGCAGTAGCGCGCGTGTCAGACCAGCGCTACTGCTACAAGTTAGCTGTAGCGCCGTAGCACTAGCCCGGGCACCCGCGCTACTGCTAGCCCAAAAACCAGGGCTACTGCTAGGCTTTTCCCTAGCAGTGTAGCCTTCTGGAAGGAATCCCAAAACTTGGAAGTGAAGATGCTTCCACGGTCCGAGGAGATCAATGAGGAATCCCGTGCAACGAGACCACTCTGGAAGTGTACAGCTCCGCCAACTGAGCTGCAGTGATGGACTCCTTGACTGGTAGGAAGTGAGCGACTTTTGTGAGTTTGTCAATGACAACGAAGATGGCGTCATTCCCTTTCTTGGATTTGGGAAAGCTGGTGACGAAGTCCATCTCAATGTGATCGAACTTCCACTCGGGAATAGGTAGGGGTTGAAGGAGTCCTGCTAGATGCTGGTGTTCTGCTTTCACTCTACGGCAGACATCACACTCGTTTACAAACTGAGCAATCTCACGTTTCATATGAGTCCACCAGAAAGTCTGTTTGAGGTCATGATACATCTTGGAACTTCCTGGATGGATGGAAAGAAGGGAATTGTGTGCTTCATCCATTATGACTTTCCTCATATCACCCTTTGGAACCACGAGTCGGTCCTCAAAGAACAAGGTGTCTATGTCATCAACGCGATAGCGCTTGTACTTGGAAGTTGAGCTTCACGAATTTGATCCTCCAAGGTTGGAGTCACTTGAAGGTTGGCATGAAATCCTTGAGGAATGAATTGGAGGTTGAGCTTCCTGAATGCTTCACAAAGGTCAGGCTAGACTGATTAAGAATTAGACTGTTGCAATATGCTTTTTCGCTAAAAGCATCTGCAATGACATTGGCTTTGCCTGGAGTGTACTCAACTTGGGTTATACTCTTGAATCATCTCGGCCCAACGAGTTTGCCGGAGGTTGAGGTTGGGCTGAGTGAAGATATATTTCAAGCTCTTGTGATCGGTATAGACTTCAACTTGTCTGCCCAACAATAGATGTCTCCAGGTGATCAAAGCATGGACAACTGCCGCCAACTCAAGATTGTGAGTGGGGTAGTTCCTCTTATTTGTCTTCAACTGTCAAGAAGTAAAAGCCAAACTTTATTTTCTTGCATAAGAACTCTGCAAAGACCTTGCAATGAGGCATCACAGAACACTTGGAAGGGCTTGGATTTATCAGGGGGAGTAAGGACTGGAGCTAAAACGAGCTTCTCTTTGAGTGTCTTGAACGCAACACCACACTCAGGAGTCCAAGCATACTTGACATTATTCTAGAGGAGGTTAGTTAAAGGCTTGACAATCTTGGAGAAGTTCTCCACGAACCTTCTGCAATACCTTGCAAGCCCGAGAAAGCTTCGAAGTTGCTTGACATTTTGAGGAGGTTGCCAGTACAATAGCTTTAACCTTTTCAAGATTTACTGAGATACCCTCGGCGGAGATAATGTGACCGAGGTAGAGTACCTCCTGTGATGACCCCGGCTTAATCATGCACTAACCATACACGCAAATGCACACGATCAAGCCTAAGGACTCACTTGAAGATATCACAACACAACTCTAAAACATAAATAAAGTCATACAAGCTTAATATTACAAGCCAGGGCCTCGAGGGCTCAAATACATAGCTCGATGGCATACAAGTGTCAACGGAAGCATCAGATATCTGAGTACAGATATATTACAGAAATAGAGATAAGCCTTTATGAAGGCGGCGCAAAATAAAACTCTACGATCGAAAGGCGTAGGCCTCCTGCCTAGGACCCTCCGAATCCTACTCCTGGTCGTCGGTTGGCTCCTCGTAGTAGTACTCGCCTGGAGGGTAGTAGTAGTAGCCGTAGTCGTCGATGGGGGCAACTATCTCAGGGGCTCCGTCCTCTGGCGGCGACAATTGGATATGGGGAGAAAAGGAAAATAAAGCAAACGTGAGTACTCATCCGAAGTACTCAGCAAGCAAGGATCTACACTACATATGCAACATTTTCAAAGGGGGCTGTATATGTGGACTGGGCTGCAGAAATGCGAGAATAGAGGGGGAAAGCCTAGTCCTATCGAATACTAGCATCTTCAATCATCTTCATTGGTCTTGCAGCATAAGAAGAGTTCAGATTAACATAATGTAAAGTAGTTGTAGTATCATCAACCTCGCCCAGAGATTCTTCCTCGACTCCCTGCGAGAAAGAAATCCCAAAGCCATACTATCCATTTCATCTCAAGTTCTAGTTGTACCGATCGGGATACAACTCCGAGTGTCCGTTACCGTAGGACAAGCTATCGATAGATTGTTTCTTCCCTGCAGGGGTGCACCAACTTGCCCACCACGCTCGATTAACTTCGGCCGGACACACTTTACTGGGTCATGCCCGGCCTCGGCCAAATGATACGCCGCAACCTGGCCAAATACTTAACAGAGAGGTCAGCACGCTGGACTAACCTATGCCCCCAGGGGTCTTGGGCCATCGCCCCGGACGCTCCTGCATGTTGCGTACACCGCCGGTGAGCAGACCTAGCAACCCCTTAATACAAGCGCGGTTGAGTTACCAGTCCAACCCAGCGTGTGCCGCTCAGTTGCTGACGTCTATTAAGCTTCGGCTGAAGTATACAACGCAGAACGCCCATACTATGCCCACGTGATGGTTAGTGCTATCAGGCCAGAGGCCTCTCGGATCAAATATCCAAACCGTTAGTGTTTTGGTAGTGCGGTAACGAGCAGAGACTCACGAAAGATGTGACCCCGTCGCCCCGTCTCGAGGACTTGCGGCAAGGGCGAGGAATGCCCGGCCACGCCTCGTGTTAAACCCTCGGGCACCATCCAGGTCCACCCGACTCCACTTCACTCGCTATTAAGCTCGCACGGGTACCCCTCAGGGCCAACCCGTCTTTATCCAGTATGAACAGTATCATCAGTAATGTAAAGTCAACCGTGTGGCTACCACATCAAGAAGGAATCTGAGGCATCACCCTCGTTGGATCCCCACCTGACATAACCATCAAGGTGAATGTAAAAGGAATCACCCTCGAGGTCCACTCTTGAGGAGTTGCACAACAGTGTCGGTTTCGGGGCTGGTGTAGGAGGAATCACCCTCGTTGACCACGACCGATTAACTAACCTACAAGGTTATCATCAGAAGTGCTGACGAGGTATCACCCTCGGCACTCGATAGTAACCTAGTAGTGTCGAGCAACTAAGGGGAAGTGTCGTGCGGTGTCGGGGCCTGGTCTTCGATCCCGTTGCTCGGATCTTCTGATAATCCAGCGAGGCAGTCGGGACAAGTGGGGTCTCTAATAGGTCTCTACCCAGCCTATACTAAACAGTTTAGGATAACAGGTAGGTATCAATAGCAGGTTACAATAAACAGGCTATGCAGCAGAAATAGGATAACAACAGCAGCAGTAACTTCTAATGCAAGCATAAGAGAGAAGAGAGTGGGCGATATCGGAATGCTCAAAATGGGGTGCTTGCCTGGAAACTCGGCGGCAAGGGCAAGGTCGTCAACTGTGTCGTCGGGCTCCTGAGCAGCGTCGGCCTCGGGAGCTACGTCGACGTCGGGGTCTACCGAGAGAGAAGAGGGGGAGGAAACAGATAAATGCATAGCAAACGATGCAATACAGGGCATGCTATGCTAAAATGAAGTGCAGGGTTGCCTAAAGATGCATCTAGGTCATTTTAGTTATTATAGGATTAAGGTGGGATTTATTTACCAGTGATTATGCACTATTCATCTACCGGATACGGCCTCGAAGTTGCGGTTTCACCTACGTAGGGGGTTCTGGCATCGAAACAGACGACATGATCAGATTCGTCTCGTCGTTCTGATCAACTTTCATGTTTTAAGTTTTTCGATCTGAGCTACGGTTTAAAAGTTATTAATTTTCAAAGTTTAAATGATTTTCTGGAATTATTTTTATTATCAGAAAATGATATATGACGTCAGCATGAGGTGTGGATGATGTCAGCAGGTCAACAGAGCTGACCAGGGTCAAATATGACATGTGGGCCCAGCGGGACCCACATGTCAGACTCTAATAATTAACAGAGTTAATTAAAACTAATCCAGAGAGTTATTTAGCAACTGGCCCGCCCTGTCAGTGACTTATTATCTAAACTAATTAACTTTTAATTATAAAAATGTTTTTAATTAACTAAAATGCGGTGGGGCCCGCATGTCAGTGGCTGGGCTGCCCAGTCAGCGCAGTTGACTGGGTCAACCCAGTCAACTGGGGCCCCCAGGGCCCACGGTCAGTGACCCAGGGGTAGGTCCCACCCATGCCACATCGGCGACGACGCCGGAGCGACGCCGGCGACCTCAAAACACGGCGGCGCGGCTCGGGTTCCACCGGAAAATGGCCACAGGCCACCATTTTGGACGCGGATGGCCGCGTTCGAACGCGCACGAGACGGCGCATCTAGTGGGGGCACTAGCACGACCGGCGATGGACTAAAACGACGGCGGCGAGCAATGGGGCGGGCGCCGGAGTTCGGCCGTCGTCGGGTTCGGAGTTACAGCGTGCTAAACGAGCAGCGCGAGGCGTCTACGGCGTCTACATGATGCGGCGAAGGCAACGGTGGCACGCACGGGACCAAATGGTCACCGTGGCCACGCCGGCGACGAGGCCAGGCGGAGGCGCAATCGGGCTCGGGCTACGCGGCGGCTACGGCGACACAGGAGGGCAGAAGAGCTAGGGGAGAGGAGGAGCAGCTCACCGTGCGGCACGCAAGGTGGCCCTTGACAGGTTAGTAGCAGCAGACGGTGGCCGGAGACGATGGATTTCGCCGGAGCCGAAGAGGAAGGGGGCGGCGTTGTGCACTGCCTGCGGTGCTCCCCGGCTCCAACCGCAGGCACCAGGCGACGAAGCGGTCGACGAGGAACCCCTACGGCATCACGGCGAGGCGTGGCGAGGCTGGTGGCCACGGGAATGACGGCGAGTGGTTACGGTGGCGCTCGGGCGACGGATCTGGGGAGGGGGAAGAGCTCAGCTGAGCGAGGGAGAGAAGGGGAGAGTGACAGGGAGGTCCAGGGGGAGTGGACGAGCTCGCCCTTATCCCCTCCGCTGCCCCTGTAGCGTCGGTGGACGCCGGCGTGTCGACGCGCGGCCGGCGCGCGCGCGCTCGTCCATGGAGAGAGCGACAGCGCGAGGGAGAGAGAGAGGTTGGGCCGGTTGGGCTGGTTTCGGGGCACTGTGCACTTAAGCCCAGTGCACAGTGCCTCATTTTATTTTTTTCTTATCTTCTGTTTTGCTTTTCTTTATTTCTTTTTTGTTTTGTAATAGTTAGGCCACTTTTGCACTTTTGTAAAATATGAGAGTTGTCCCCAATATTACAATGCAATATTTCCTTCCACCAAAAACTGGATTGGGCAAAGTTGGATCTCATTTGGATTTTATATTATTATAAATGGATTAAATAGTGCTGATTTGGTGCTGTTTCAAGTGGCTTGAGTCATTTATCTAACTCATTTAATATTGCTCATGATTTTATAAATGCTTCTGGATTATTTGCTATTTCATGAACATTTTTAGAACAGTGTTTGAGCAAAGTTATTTTGCACTTTTAAATTTGAGTTGATTTTCAGAATAGAATCTGAATGGAATATTTAACCAAAGTGATTAGGTACTGCAAACGGAGATGACTTGGCATTATTAGCAGTTGATCACAGTGGCTATTACACAGGGGTGTTACACCTCCTTGAGCCAGAATTCACACTTGGAGAACTTAGCATAAAACCGATGCTCCCTGAGCTTGTCAAGCACCAAGCGCAGATGCTCTGCATGTTATTCTCGGGTCTCAGAGAAAACTGGGACATCATCAAGATAGATGAGGACGAACTTATTTGTGTTTGTGTTGAATATAAAGTTCATCATGCGGGAGAAAATTGGAGTCGCATTTGCAAGACCGAAGGACATCACAGTGTACTCATAAGAGCCAAAGCTTGTTCTGAAAGCAATTTTCGGAATGTCTTCTTCACGAATTCGGATATGATGATAGCCCATACAAAGATCAAGCTTAGAAAACCTTGGCACCTTTGAGTTGCTCGAATAATTCATTGATATTGGGAAGTGGATATTTATTCTTGATTGTCTTCTTATTCAAGGGGCGGTAATCGATGCAAAGTCTTTCCGTGCCGTCCTTTTTCTTGACAAAGAGAACACCACATCCCCAAGGAGATGAACTTGGTCTGATCAGACCCAGACGCTCTTGTTCATCGAGCTGTTTCTTCAACTCTTTCAGCTCTGCTGGCCCAAGCTTATAAGGATGTCTATAAGCGGGTTCTGTGCCGGGCTTGAGTTCAATCACAAACTCAACAACTCAGTTTGGAGGCGTTCCTGGCAATTTCTTTGGAAATACATCCTCATATTCACAGACCATTGGAATTTGAGATATGGCATTAATCTCGCCTTGCTCATTTGGAGAGAATAGCCGAAAGGTGTTATCACGAGCAGCAAAGATAATCACCTCTTAAGAAGGATGAGTCAATTTAACTTCCTTGGCAGCACAATCAAGAGAAGCCTTGTGCTTAGAAAGCCAATCCATGCTTAGGATAAGATCAATATCAGAATTCCCAAGAACCATCAGAGAAGCCATAAAAGAATAATTGCCCATCTTGATACCGACATTCGGAACCACCATACTAGAGCTCAAACGCTTTGCCGGAGAAACAACATGCAATGCTCTTGGTAAAGCCTGTGTGTCAAAATTGTGCTTCGATGCAAATGGATATGACATGAAAGAATGCGATGCACCAGAATCGAACAACACTTTTGCAGGAAAAGAGTTAACTGGAAGAGTACCCATGATCACTTTAGAAGACTCCTCTGCTTGAGCTGCGTTGACCATGTTCACTCTTACCGACTTAGGGTTGTGTCCGACCATTGCATTCCTTGGAGGTCTGCCAGGAGGAGGAGGCGGAATGCACCTCTGGTTGGTGCACTTTGTTGCATAGTGACCTTTCAGACCGCATCTATTACAAGTGACCTCTGAGAGTGGGTTAGGAGGAGGACCACCTGTCCTAGGAGCTTGAGGCCTCTGCTAGTACACTTGGTTGGGTGGGTGGGAAGAACCACGACCACCGAACTACTTCTGCTGAAAAGAAGGACGGAACTGAGGAAGAGGTGGAAGCCAGAACTTCTACTGCTTAGCAACCACTTATGAGGAGGACGAAGAGTGGACTGCATCTCTGAGTCTCTTCTTAGAAGCTTCAAACTTGATCTGAGTTGATTCTTGCTTGAGAGCCATGTTATAGAACTAGTCGAACTCAGTCGGCTCGGAGAGAATGAGAGCGAACTAGAGGTCCTTTCTGAGACCACGTCTGAACTGATAGATCTTGCTCTTCTCATCAGGAATGTCTTGCTTGGCATATCGAGTGAGATTCTGGAACCGAATGTTGTACTGCTAGATGGACATGCTGCCTTGCTTCAGATTGCGGAATTTCTCACGCATGGCCTCGGTAACACTTGCTGGAATGTTGTGAGCTCGAAAATCATAGCAGAAGTTGGTCCAGCTGACCACTCCACCCCCTCTGGAGTCCTTGTACTGCTGCCACCAATCAGCTGCCTGGTTCTTGAGTTGGAAGGTAGCAAACTTAACATAGTCCTCATGCCTGACATTGCTGCTCTCAAAATGCTTGTTGATATCGATGAGCCAATCGTTGGCATCCATCGGCTCGACAAAGGCATTGAACGTCTTGGGCTGGTTGCTGAGGAACTAGTTGAGAGTTGCGAATTGAGGTTGATTATTGAAGTTCCCCTGGCCCTGATTTCCTTGGTTGCCTTGGTTCGCCTGATAGCCTTGCATGAGCTGAAGCAACATCTAAGTATTGGCGTTGGTGGCCGCCATCAAAGCTCTCCATGCCTCCGGAGGTGGAGGTGGGGAGGGTGGGAGTTCTTCCTCACCTTCTTCACCTTGATACGGGTTAGCACAAGTTGCGAGAGCCATCCTAGGGATTACGAAAACTGTTAGAACCACCATTGAATAATTGCAAAACTGAATTAAAAGCTAGACAGGTGCAATATAGTCTTCACAATTAGCATTGTACGGATGCATTCCAAAGGTAAGATGATACATCAGTTGATTGAGGAGCCACTTGGAATCACGATAGGATTAGAAAACAAGGTAACGACTGGAAACAAACATATGATAGAGATATCCCAATCTCATATCATGCATTTGTTGCAAAGATATCGCATGTAACTACTTGAATTCCCACCTAGGAACTCCCGCAATTTTTGGTTATGCAATCTGGTCCAACGAGTACAAGGGGTAAATATCATCACACAACTCCTAGCACAATTCTACGCTCCAAATGTACCACCTCCATCAACACATAACCAAAATCTCGAAAACTCATGTACCTCAGACCTTCGAAAAACAACAATTATACTAGCTGTGGCAGTACCCCCGAACTCCCTCCCCAGTACTGGGTGGCGTCAGGGTTATCTCACCACAAACAGTATAGAAGCGTTTTCGATGTCGGCATCCTCTGGTATCAAGAATTGAAACGATAGCAAGTGTGACAAGAAAACCTTGGAGCTCAACTCTTCGAGACTTCCCCCAATTGTCAGGAGGCACCAAGACAGAAATCCATCACACCGATATCGCACCGATTCCAAAATACCGGCGTGATCCTAAGAAATTTTTTGAGTGAGAAGGGTAGTAGAATCAAAACACCTATGTCACAATCCCTTACCAGAGCGACGAAGGGGATAAGGAGTAAAAAGAATTCCTACTCTCCGATATATATCTAGGACTCAAATTAATTTTTCTTTCTAGACTTGACACGGCCAAGTTTCGAACAAGCAAAGGCTCCTAATGTCGATATGGCTCTGATACCAACTTGTAATACCCAATATGCGGTCCTATCCCCGAAGAACTTGAAAGTTCCTCCTAGGATAGAAGCGCATATCGAAGGCACGTCGCAAGGTGGATATCATGACAACATACCATGTACTGAATAGATAAGAATACCAGATAAAGGCTTGCACTCGCCACATGCTATAGCACAAATATCTCAATCATTCATACAATCATCCAAATAAGAGCAGGATCCTACCACAGATGAAATCAAACGAAAAGAACTAATCCACCTTGCTAATTGCTCGATCGTCCGACTAGGAACCACTACTGATCATCCAAAAATGACACGTACATCAGGGCATGCTCCTCGTCATAGTCCCACTGGAGTTCTGTACGATCACCTGTGTCTGTGTCAGAAGTACCTGCAGATGTTGTTGTAGTAATCTGTGAGCCACGGGGACTCAGCAATCTCATTACCCAAAGTATCAAAACTAGCAAAGCTTAATAGGTATGGAATGGTTAAGTGGTGAGGTTGCAGCAGCACTAAGCATGTTTATATCTGGCTAACTTACGAGTACATGAATAAGATGAGTGTTCTACGCATAATCGTTCACAAATTATTATAATCAAGAGGTGATCTTGAATACTACCTACGATTCAATCATAACCCCACCATGTTCTCTTCCTGAACTTCGTCGAAAAGAGACGATCACGGTTACTCATGCGGTTGGTGTATTTTAATTGAATTTAGTGTCAGGTTCTCTACAATTGGATATTATAAAATTTCCAAGTCGCCGATAATCGCGAGCACGGCTTTTCGAAAGATATAACCCTACAGGAGTGTCACAACTTAGTCCATCACAAACTATCACAATCAGCATGGGAAGAGCTCAACATCGAGATAGCCCGACGCATCGTCAGAATCCCCAGTGCACAAGACATTTCAACAATGGTAAAACAAAACCAGTAAGACCTCCCGACGTACCGACACCCTGATGGGACAAGCTACGAGTAAAACCAGACCTCGAATTTCCCCGTGGTGGCCCCGCAGGCTGCCCGTTTGGGACCAACACTCATGAGGAGCACTGGCCCGATTTATTGATTAAGAATCCGCGGGCTAATTACTCCCTATGCATTTAAGTTGTTATTAGGAAACCAAGTTGGGTCTTACTGGAAGAGTTTTATTCAATTGAACTGTCAAGGGGCGGCCATACACCCCAACCGTGTTAGGAACACAACACCGGTATGACGGAAACTAAGGCGGCATGAGTGGAACAAAACATCAGGCAAAACGCCGAGCCTTTCACACACAACCAAGTATATAGTTGCATTAATTAAATAAGCAATATTGTGATATCCCATGACATCCATGTCCCAACATGAAACAACCTGCACTGCACCTGCAACTAGCAACGCAATAAAAGGGCTGAGCAAAGCGGTAATATAGCCAAGTTGTGAAGTAAACAACTTTTAGTATTTCTCAAACTACTATCAACAATTCAAAATGAAGGTCATTTAATGCGATAAAAACTAAGAACAAAATGTTAGGCCAAACTAAAATAAGAGTAGATGGAGAAATTTGAAAATACATATGACTGATGAGGCCGTAAAAGGAATAAGGGGTGAATAAACAGTATTATGAAATTCCCTACACTATATGTTCAAGTCCATAAGTAACAGAAGATATCAAACTGTCCTAATTATGAAACATAGCAAAAACTACTCTAGCCGCGCAATTGCGCGGGTGCACCGGCTAGTTTCTTTAGAAATGAAAAGTATCAGCCTACTAGGCTCCCACTATGGGGTCGTACAAATTTGCATCGTCGTGCCTCTTCGGCGTGGCAAATCTTATTTGGCGCTTCAGCGCCCTTTTGCGAACGTACGCGTGAAGACGCGCCTAGTTGGGCTCGGCCCATCTTCCCTTCTTTTTTTTGTTGTAAAACAAAAAATACAGGCGCGTCTGGTGGAATTCGATCCCACGACCTCCTCGTTGTTTAAACGCTGCAATAACCACACCACCGGCCTCACGTGATTAAATACATCTTGCTCACTTCTTTTCTTCTAATGTCTCTTTCGCTTTTTTTTTCTTTTTTTATTCGGAATGATTTTGTTTGTTTTCTTCTTTTGCTTATTAGAATGAACTTTTTTTAAAATCGGTGAATTTTTTTTCAAAATCTTTAGACTTTTAAAAAAAATCGATCAGCTTTTTCTAAGTCGGTCCACTTTTTTTCAATTGGATGAACTTTTTTTCAAATTCATGAACGTTTTCCTAAAATTGGTGAACTTTTTTTCAAAATCGATGAGCTTTTTTCGAATTCGATGAACTTTTTTCGAACTGGATGAACTTTTTTTTTCAAATTCGATGAACTCTTTTCCAAAATCATTGAACTTTTTTCAAATTTGTGAACTATTTTTCAAATTAATGAGACCTTTTCTAAATTTTTGAAATTTTTCAGGATTAATGAACTTTGTTTCAAAATTGATGTATTTTCTTTTTGCAAAATGTATGAAATGTTTCCAATTTTTGCGAACTATTTTTAAAAATAAACAAATTTTCTTCATTTTTCTCATGAACTTTTTTCCAAATTGATGAACTTTTTTTCTAATTTGATGATTTTTTCAAAATCGATGAACTTTGTTCAAGTTTGTGAACTCTTTCTTTAAATATGGTGAACTATTTACAAATTTGATGAACCTTTTCAAATTCATGATTTTTTTCAATAAATTCAAAAATCTAAGTGGTACAATACAATAAATAACTCGGCCAGAGTTGTTCTTATAACGTAGGCGTTATTATCAATCACTACAATTGAATAGCTTTAGAGGCTACACAAGCTCGTCCCCGAATGCAGGGCACGAGTTCGAATCCCAGAGTTAGCAACTATTTTTTGGTTTGCTCGCGCGCAGCGCTCGCGTTCGTGAGCCGGCCCAACAGAACGATTATGTGAGCGCCAATTGGTTCCACGGCGCCTTGTATAGGAGGGAAAAACCCTATTTGACACGTTCTGTGTCAAATTGTTGGGGTGCCGCACGACGGGCCGGCTTGTTTAGAAGCGAGGCATGCGTTCCACCGATATTGGTTTTGGGAACCTTCTGGAAGGTTCCGATCGGTTGTTTCCGGTTTTGGGAACCTTCTAGAAGGTACCTGAATAGGTTTTTTTTATCTCTTTTTTCTTTTTTTATTATCATTCCCTTTTATTTTTTTGTTTTTCATTGATCCTTTCATTTATCTTTCCTTTTTCTTTTGTTTCCTTTTTATTTTATTTTCTTTTTCAAGTTTCTTTTGTTTTTTAGCAAATGTTCAGCAATTTAAAAAATGTTCACATTTTACGTTTTGTTCACAAATTTTAATGTTTTTTTGATAAAATACTCCCATTTTCAAAATTTTGTTCACAAATTTTAAAAATATCCATGTTTTGAATATTTGTTCTCAAATTCTAAAATGGTCGGAAACTTCAAAAAATGTTCCCACACTAGTTTTTTTCACGAATTTGAAAACTTTTTGTGTTGTGAAAATTTGTTCTGAAATTCAAAAAAAGTTATGTGAATTTAAAAAATCTTCGCATTTTTTTTCATGAATCTAAAAAATGTTTGGGAATTTTAAATAATGTTACAGCTCACCAAATTTGTTCCCCAATTCAAAAACTGTTCATATTTACAAATTTTGCATATTCGTAAAAATATTGTGGAATTTTGAAAAAATGTTCGAGTTTGGATTAATTGTTCGTAATTTTAAGAAATGTTCTCATTTTCAAAAAAATTTCCTTGTTTTTCAAAAAAATTGTGTTTTTTACAAAATTGTTTGTAATTTCAGTAAATGTTCTCGTTTGCAATTTCTTTCCTTTTTTGCAAGAAATTATTTTGAGAATCCCAAATAATTTTCGTATTTTCATGAAATGTTTGATGTTTAAAAAATTGTTCAAAATTTGGAAAATGTTCTCGTTTCCAAAAATATTTAGTTTTTTCACAAAGAAAATCACGTTCGATATTTCAAAAAAGCTTAAATCGGTTGCAGCTTATAGTTCATATACACTGGGCTGCAATTTTTGACAGAAATTCCCAGGAATTATAGTGGCTACTGACGTAGTAGTTCCCTAACAGGAGATGCTCGTTTAGATCTCTCAGCGGGACTTTAGTTTTTGGTATATTTTAGCGAATGTTAAGTTTTTATCGCCGCCATTTATTTCTTTTAGATTTGCGCCCCCCATGAAGCACAAGAGAGTTGGCCATTGCGGCTAGCTCAGCTCCCGCAACACTATGAAATCATAGGTTCAAATCCCAGCTCAAGCGCGTTCCTTTTTTCACGTTTTTACCTCGCGAAAGCCAAATGGGCCGGCCCAGTTGAGCCACCCCTGTGTGAAATGTCGACTGTTCGACGCAAAGAGCGTCACATTTTATTTTATTTTTGAGGCAAGCAAAGAGCGTCACATATGAGCTCCCCTTCGGCGCTTAACACACCGCCTTGCACATAAACGTATATATGGGCCTAGCCCAAATGACCTCAGGCCAGTAAAGCTCGCTCGACTCCCACTCGCTTGGCATCGTTCGTATCTTGCTACAAGTGGTATGTGTTCTTAGAGAAAAACCAGCCCATTCATTATTATTTTTAAAACTCTGGTGAAATCATATATGTTAATGGATTTAGAACAATATGTTCACGAATTTGAAAAAAAATGTCATCGGAAATATCACAAATGCAAAGATGTTCACGAATTTGAAAAAATATGCATTGTATTGGAAAAAGCTCACAAAATTTGTAAAAAAAATCCAGAAATTGAAAAGAAATTGCGAATCAGAAAAGTTCCCGAATTGTAAAAGTTTGTATATTTTTAAAAAAATCATGAGTTAAAAAAGTTAAATTTTAAAGGAACAAGAACATCAAAGAGAAAATTAGGAAAAATAAAAAAATAAACCTGAAAAAAAATCTGAAAAGAAATAAAAAAGCATCCAATAATTTCTAGATGGTTCCTAAAACCAGTGGAAGGGCCTACATAGTGCACTCCAATGGACCGGCCCAATATGTTCAAGGACACGTCTAGGGAACGGCCGACTGTTCCTTAGCGCTCTCGAGCGGCCGGTCCGAAAAGGAAATTTCTGCCCCCCTAAATATAAAAGGAAATATTGTCCCTTTTAATCTATATAAGAAAATTCTAATGCATATTAGGGAAAGTACCATGTAAATAAAAAAGGAAATAATTGCAAAAGTATCTATGTAAACAGATGTGAACGTATTTAATCTTTTAGAACTTTTAAAAGCCATAACTTGTAAACCGTGTGTTGGCATTAAGATCCGTTTTTACCATTGGAATGCCCGTGACGTGCTCTTCAAAACAAGATCCTGCATGGGTATGTTTTGATAAGTTTTGTGTAATTTAGTTCCAATTTGGTGCAACTGTCTAGCAATCTATGTGCAACTTCCCCCCTATATGTGGACGTGATGGCACCTCGAGCCCAAACTACACAACCTGTGGTTGGATGGTTAGAGGGACTGTGGAATCCCCAGCCCACCAGGGTCAAGTTCTGGTGCTCGCATCTATTCCTGGATTTATTTCAAGATTTCCGGCGATGCGCATTCAGTGGGAGGAGGCGTTCCCGTCGATGACAAGGTGACTACAGTGACTTCGTAAATTTCAAGATGATATGCCGGCTCAGTTTTTTGGAGGTGCTCATAGGGGTAGGGTGTGCGTGTGTGCATTCATATGGATGAGTGTATGCGCGTGTGTATGAGCGCTTGCGTCTGTACTGTGTTAAAAAAATAGCGAGATGTGCAACTTTGTCTGTTGCCCAGGCCAACTGCCTAGTAGTTAATGTGCAACTTTTCCCCTGCTCGTGGATGCTCAGCTTTCATTGTTTGCTGCCTCGGCTAACTGCCTAGTAGTGGATGTGCAACATCGGATGTTACCCCGGTGAACTGCTTAGCAGTGATGTGCGACTTTCCCCGTACCCCATGTCGATGTGTAGTTTTCACTACTGGCACCCGTCCGAACCACCCCTGCTAGTGAGATGTGTAACTTTAGTGCCCCGTCTATATGCAACTTTTCAATACCTGCATGGATATGCAATTTTCACTATCAAACTATCACTGCGAGTGAGATGGGCAATTTCGCCTATTGCTCCAGCCAACTGCCCAGCAGAGTATATGCAACTTTGTCTGTTGTCCCCACCAACTGAAACTACACATCCACAGGTAGGAAGGGAAAGGAATTGCACATCGACTACTAGACAAATTGGCAGAACAACAGACTAAGTTGCACATATCGCTGGTAGGGTAGGTGGGGCCGGGTGTGAGAGCTGTGAAAAATTACACATCCATGAGTTGGGAAGGGGGTTGCACATCGATTACTAGGTAGTTGGTCGGGGCAGTAGTCTAGCTGTACATCACTTAAAATAGTTGTCATGGTTGTTAGGTTGTAACCTCATAGAAGTTGGATCATGCAGCTCTATTGGTTCTGAGAAAAGTTGCACCATATAGTACTAAAATTGCACCGTGTAGTAATAATATTGCATTATATAGCATCAAAATTAGCATCAGAAAAAAAAATCATCAAAACATGTATATGCGGGATCTAGTTTCAAAAATTTCGTCGTGAGGATTTCAATGGTGAAACGAATTTGAATTTCGACGCACGGTTTGAAAGATATGACTTTTTAAAAATTTAAAACCCAAAATAAATGCATATGTATCTGTTTTTTTAAGTGAAGTGACCGGTGCAAACGCATTTAACGCCAACATCCACTGATGCTAGCAGACAAAAAAAATCAAATATGAGTGTGTGAGAGCCCGCTTGTTTCCTTTAAAAAGAGTGTACACAATTTTTAAAACTTAGGTATGTTCAATGGCGTGTGCACCATGTCCGCCCATTAACACCCTATTTGGCGTCAACTAGGGTTTTCCTCCATTGCCACCATGCGCTTCGTGACCTCCTTCCTAGTCAGTGCATGTGCGATGCAAGCGCGCCAATCACGCACCATTGTGCTGGTCCAATGCGGGGCACGAGGCGGTTTGTTTTTGGACGCCGATATCCACCACACGTGTGGCATAATAGACATCCGTCCACACACCGTGTGTGGCATGAGCAGGAGGCAGCCCACACGGGCTGTGTGTGGGCGAACAGTAGAATTGCCCACACGTGTGGGCGCAGTTATTTCATGTCACACGCCCAACAAGTACTACTTATCCTCACCCCGCGCGTGTGGCACGAAGCAAATATACCCACACGTCCTGGCGCAGCTACATTAGGTACCCGCGGGATGACGATTTAGTTGCCATCAGGGATGGCAGATGTAGTTATCCAGGATGGCAAATATAGTTGCAAAAACACGGCAACTCTCTCTGTTTTGGTTAACTATAGTTGCCATGTCTAATTTATGGTAGCTGCCGCGTGTAATCAAACCATAGTTGTCGTGTGTGATTAACTACTTGCCACATATGGTCAAACAATAATATCCATGTGTGTTTACCTAGTTGCCACGTGTGGTTAATCATAGTTGCCATGTATGTTTATCTGATTGCCACATACGCGCAACAGCAGTTGCCGTCTAGCAACGAATCATAGTTGCCATCCAACAACGTACGAGTGTCGTGTGGGCGAAAAGCAGTTCTCCCACACGCGTTTGGACTAGGTGGTGGCTGTGTGGGCAGAAACTAGTTCGCCCACACAGCGCAGCTAGTAAACCGCGTGCTGTGGGGCGTGTGGGCGACCTCTCCAATGCCCACACACCGGTCTTGTCCTACGTGGCACGCAAAAACTGCCTCGGTGTGTCAAGATTCGTGCAAACTTAACTGGACGGTGATCCAGGCGTGTGGGCGAGTTGCAATGTTGCCACACGTGTGGGCGTTAGTGTTTTCGTTGTTTTTTTCTTGCGTTTCTTTTTTCTTTTTCACACTCTTTTTTATCTTTGCTTCCTTCTTCAGTTTTAACAAATTTTTAAAATATTCTTACGAAAATTAAAATCT
Source organism: Thinopyrum elongatum (assembly GCA_011799875.1). Taxonomy (NCBI): domain Eukaryota; kingdom Viridiplantae; phylum Streptophyta; class Magnoliopsida; order Poales; family Poaceae; genus Thinopyrum; species Thinopyrum elongatum. Next base: position 240,904,739 of record CM022297.1, read on the forward strand.
TCACAAATTTAGAACATGCTCGTGAATTTTAAAAAATGTACAAGAAATACCAAAAATATTCATAAAATTTTGAAAAGTATTCAAAAATTCAAAAAAGTATTTTGGATTTTTGAAATAGTAAGGAATTTTAAAAAACTCAAGAAAATTTAAAAATTGTTTCATTAAAATTATTCATGTATGAAATAAATCTTTATAAAATTTCCAAAAAATGTTCATGATTTTAGAAAAACTCATGAGTTTGAAAAAATGGTCCTGAATTTCAGAGAGTGGTACAATTTTAAAAATATGTTCATACAATGTAAAAAAGGAAATGAAAACATTTTTTAGAAAGAATAGAAAACTAATGTGCACTCAGGTAGGGTATGTATTTGGGAGTGTGGATTTCTGGAGGCCGAGCTCCATTGAGCTCGGTATTTGAAATTATCAAAAAACATATTTAAAAGTTCCAAAAAATCTGGAAAAAAATAATCCATGGATACATATATGTATTCCACAGGAACGTGTTGAATTTAGTCGAAAATTGTTGTGATTTATAGGCTGTACAAAAAAACAAAAATCCGGCCTAATAACAAAAAATAAAGACCCGTTTAAAAATGCGTGTTTGTCTTTTTTCTGTACGCCACATGTAAAAGTATAATGCTGTGAAATTTTGCACATACGTAGTATTCGTGTGCAAGTGTGTTCACAAATAAATTTGGACTGTTTTTTTTTGCGGGGTAAATTTGGACTGTTTCGCGCTCCGAAAAAATAAAATTTAAAAACAAGCTCACTGGAGATTGGCCTTCGTTGTCATTTTTCGGTGCATTTGGTCGCTACACAGTGACCTACGCGCGAAATAGGATCGATATGCACTTCTTGGAAAACACAAAGTTACTTTCTTTAGGGTGACACAAAGTAACGACTCCAAGGTGGCATTACCATAATAATTTAAGCCAATTCAAACTACGCATTTAATTTGTGCAAAAGAAAATATCGATTACTCACCTATGTGTGTGAGTTTCGGCTGTGTGTGAATTGCAGGAACACAATACTTTGCTATCCTATATAAATCTGAGTAAATGATATCATTCAACTGCACATGTAATTCATCCACATCATCAAGCACATGCAAGCCTACACATTGTCAAATGCACATGTAATTATTCAACTTTTCACTTTTCCAAGCTCTCTGCATCATTCAAGCAGATTTTTTTTATTTTTATTTTTTCAGAAACAAATAAATATAAGTGATCCATTTAAATGCACACATACAACCATTCCACTGTTCATCACATGCAAGCCCTCCACATCATCAAACACATACCCTCCATATTTTCTTTATATTTTATTTTCAGCAACATATAAATATCTAAGTGATCCCATTTAAAGGCACATCGACGATATCCAAATCATCACACAAATGCAACAATTATGCTTTACACTTTCTGCCACATGCAATCCTTCCACATCATTTTTTTCGGCAACAAATAATTGAACTTGAATATCAAAAAGTAATATAATCTGCATCCACCCTCTAGTTACCTCTAGTTTTTCTACCATCGTATGGTGAGAATATGGTGCGGTATTATTCTCATATATTCAAATTTTATTTTCAATAATTTCATTGCCATAAATGTACGCAGCGATGCGCGGGGAGTTATCTAGTTATACTTATTACTGCAAACCGCAGTAGTAGTATTTTTTTCGAGAACGGCCAAAGGGCATATGTTAAGTAGCACATATCCTTCAAAATACCCACTCTGTCCCATAATATAAGAGCGTTCTTTACACTAAACTAGTGCCAAAAATGCTCTTATATTATGGGATGGAGGGCGTACATCCAAATTCTCGGAGTGCCAAGGTCTTCTTCTGCTACATTTGTTGGCAACATGCCATGAGCAAAGCTCGTTATCGTCCCTACACCTTTGTCTTAACGGAACAAACATGTTGAAATCTAGGAGCTTGTCGAAGAAACGGATGGAATTCATTGATATAGGCAAGAACACGCCGACGGTTGCGACCTGCATAGAAGTTATCGTCTTGGATAAGAAATAGCCGGAGAGAGCCTATATAACACCCCATGCATGTCCCATAAGGAGTTGGTGGACACAAATCTCGCACGCTCTCCAACAAGGCTGAGTTCTTCGTTGGAGCGGAATGACCAAAACACACAGCCACAGTTTTCACTCTGCATGACAACACCACCAGAAAAACCTTTAGAAGAAAAAGCCATATGGGAAAACAAAATCTTGAATACACCATTCTTCACACTACTAGAACAAGGGTGAGGCGGAATGACTTTATTCTACGCCAACAGCGACGCCATCATCTCACCACCATCGAACAGAGGCGAAATACAAATTTATTCCTAACCCTATCACCATCAGACCGAAGCTCAGAGATCCCACCCCTTCGGTTGTCGGAGTGGTGAGGAAGGGAGAGGGAGCGCTCAATCTCCCCGTGGAAGAGGGTAGTTATTTAGTTAATCGGCTGCCACTCATGTCACTAGGTCACTGGAGAGGGGAAGAAAACGATTCACGGTGTGTGTAGGTAGACCCGTTGACTGGCTCTCAGATTGTAGTGTAACTTGTTGAACCCATATTTCATAGCCCGGTTTAGTAGCTAGCTTAGTCTTTTCTTCAGTTAGCAAATAAAGGGGCAAGTCACGTGTGCATGTACACGATGCGGCCGATCGTAGTTTCAGTTGGTAGTTAGCTAGCTTGGTGCGGCCGTTAGCTATGCATGGGATGGCATGCAGCGGCATGCAGCGAAGTGCGCGACACACACGCATCACACACATGTCGGGCGTGGTGGGATGGCACGGCCGGTCTGCTCGCGTGTGCAGTTGATCTTTTCCTTTGTAATCTCAGTACAAATAAGAGCAATAGAAAAGCTGCAACAGTATGCAGCACAAAAAAACCACCTGTGTCATCGTCTTCCTCCCACCATTGCGATCGTGAGCTAGAGCACGCCAGCGTTCTCGGTTCCAACAAGTGGCATCAGAGCCGCGTCGTTCCTTGGTGACCATGGCCGGCTCGACCTCTCTAGGGGCACTCCGGTGACCGCTGTCACTGTGGCGGTGGCCCGTGCTGAAGCTGGGAAGGGCGACGGCAGCGGCGATGGCGGCGCACGCTCGCCGACCCCAGACCGGAGTCGTAGCCGTGGTTGGAGCCGCAGCCGCAGGCGCGGCAAGGAGATCGTCGTGCACGAGCGCACGGTCCAGGAGCGCCTCGTCCCGAGCGGCACCACGCTGTGGCCAATGCTCACCCCGATGAACTACTTCGAGTGGTCCATGCTGATGCAGATCAACATGGAGGCCAACTAGATGTGGGACGCGGCGGATGGAAACCCGTCGAGCATCCCCAACGACAAGGTGGCGCTAGCGGCCATCCTACGATCCATACCGCCGGAGATGGTGGGTGCGATCGTGGTGAAGAAGATGGCGAAGGAGGCTTGGGACACGATCAAGACCATGCGCATGGGCGTGGCGTGCGTGCGGGAGGCCACGGCGCAATGGCTACGCTCCGAGTTTGAGGCGATCGCGTGTTGCGACGGCAAGACGCTCGACGCGTTCGGTATGCGCATCACCTCGCTCGTCAACAACTTGCGCTCGCTCGGCGACACCATGGACGAGGTGAGAGTGGTTCAGAAATTCCTCTACGTCGTCCCGTCTCGGTACATGCAGATCGCCCTCGCTATCGAGACGATGCTCAACCTCAACACGCTCTATGTTGAGGAGCTCGTCGGGCGCCTGCGCTCCGCGGAGGAGCGCTACCTCACCAATGATCAAGGTGGAGGCGGCGGGGCCCAGCTGCTGATGACAGAGGCGTAGTGGAACGCGCGCAAGAAGCAGCACGCCCAAGGCTAGAGTGGCGGCCAGGGCGGCTCCGGCGGACCAGGTGGGTCTGTTGGGCCAGGAAGTGGCTCAAACCGTCACCGCAGCAAGCAACAAAACCGTCGTGGTGGAGGCCAGGGCGGTGGTGGAAATGGCGGGCACGACCGCGCGCCGAACGGGGAGCGCGACATGTCCCAAGTCAAGTGTTACAACTGTAACAAGTCTGGGCACTTCTCCAAGCACTGCACCGAGCCACGGCGTGAGCGCATGGAGCAGGCAAACCTGGCACGCGGCGAAGGAGAGGACAACGGGAGCGCGCTCACGACGACCACAGAGTGCCCGGTCGAGCGCGTTCTCCTCAATGAGGAGCGCTCCCAGGCACATGCCGCTCCAGCCGATGAACGCTGCGACATGTCTTGGTACCAGGACACCGGGGCGAGCAACCACATGTCGGGGTGCCGGGAGATCTTCTCTGAGCTCAACGTCGGCGTGCGCGGCTCCGTGAGGCTCGGCGATGGCAACTATGTGCAGATCGAGGGGAGAGGCACCATCCTCTTCGAGTGCCGGAACGGTGAGCACCTGACCCTGTCGGAGGTTTACTTCATACTGTTGGATCCTCCAGGATCATGTAGCATAAGTTTGAGCCACAAACTTATCAGGAGATGTAAATTACCTTGTTCTGAAGGTCCTGCCATCTCCTCTACTGCTTCCTTCACTTCAGTTGCTTGATCTGCTATGTGTACTTGCTCTTCCCGGTGTTTCAGTGCAGGGCTTGATCAGCAGCCTTGTTCTTTAGTTCTTGAGAGAGAGTGAGTGAGTGAAAATGGATAGCTTAGAGCAGCAGTTAGCCAGCAGCCGTAGCTTCTTTCTCCTCTCTCCTTTCCTTAAATGTTTGCACTGCACACCAGGGGAACAGACACCTGGTAGGTCAGCTGCTGCCCCTGATCAGGACAGCTCACAGGAGTAGGTAAGCAGCACTGTAGCAATTAACTGTAGCTCTTCGGATATTTCTCACTTAAGCTTGTCCTTTAATCTTTAGAGTATAACAGCCACAGTTTAGTCTTTAAGATCATCATAATATCCAACATTCTTCCCCTTGATTGTAAGGCTAAACATATAAGTTCACTTTTCAACAAAATAATGTACCAAGACGAAAAGATTACAGTGGCCAATATAAGGTACCACTGAACCTAGTGACTATGATACATCATTCCATATCAAAATGAAACTTCTTAAACTTATGAGCTCCATAAACTTTATTCACATAAACCATCAACTTAATTTACATTATTTTTTACATAAGCATCATAAACATTACAAACATTACAGGCTCATCTCTTGATAAAATGGTACACCAAGACAATAGATTACAACAGTCAATTAAGTACTGCTGAACCAATTGACTATGGTTCCCATTTGATCTCAAAATGAACCCATTCGGGGAGATGGTGTCATAACGGTCCCAACTTTGCCAGGATCAAAGGCTTTCAACCAAACCCATACCGGTAACGTGCTCTCTGAAAACACTGGGTGGTAAGCCTTTCATGAGCGGATCCGCCAACATCAATTTAGTATTGATGTATCTGACATTAATTGTTTGATCCTGGACTCTGTCTTTCACAACAAGAAACTTGATGTCAATGTGCTTGGCAGCATCACTTGACTTGTTGTTACTCGAAAATATCACTACGGGTTGATTATCGCAGTAGAGTGTGATTGGCCTGGAAATGCTATCAATCACTCTCAGTCCCGGGATAAAATTCTTCAGCCATACTGCCTGCCCGGTGGCCTCAAAACATGCTACAAATTCTGCCTGCATTGTCGATGATGCAGTGACAGTTTGTTTGGAGCTTTTCCACGATATAGCTCCATTTGCGAGGGTGAAGACATAACCTGACGTGGATTTCTTAGTATCAACACACCCCGCAAAATTAGCATCTGAATAACCCACCACCTCGAGGTTATCAGATTTCTTATATGTAAGCATGAGGCCGTTAGTGCCTTGCAAATAACGCAAGACTTTCTTAGTAGCCTTCCAGTGATCCAGACCTTGATTAGACTGATATCTGCCAAGCATCCTGGTCATGAATGCTAAATCAGGGCGAGTGCACACTTGTGCATACATAATGCTTCCAACAATTGAGGCATAAGGAATTGACTTCATCTGCGTAGATTCATGATTATTTCTTGGGCACTGAAAAGTCCCAAATTTATTGCCCTTAACAACAGGAGCAGGCGAGGCTGAGCACTTATGCATATTGTACTTTTTCAGTACCTTTTCAACATATGCTCTCTGAGACAGCCCCAAGATCCCTCTGGATCTATCTCGGTGAATTTCAATTCCTAAAACATAACCTGCTTCATCGAGATCCTTCATATCAAATTTCGAGGATAAAAACCTCTTAGTTTCCAGCAGCATATTTTTGTCACTGTTGGCTAAAAGTATGTCATAAACATACAGTATCAGGAAGATAAAATTACTCCCCCTGAACTTGACATAAACACAATTGTCCACTTTATTTTCTTCAAAATCAAATTTCCTTATTACTTCATCAAACTTGAGATACCATTCTCTTGACGCTTGTTTCAAGCCATAGATGGATTTCTTCAGATGACATCCTAAATGTTCATTCCCTTCCACAACAAAACCTTCCGGTTGTGCCATGTATACATTCTCACATAAGTCACCATTTAGAAATGCCGTTTTGACGTCCATCTGATGCAGCTCCAGATGATAATGGGCCACAAGTGCCATAATTATTCTGAATGAGTTTTTAGAAGAGACGGGCGAAAAAGTTTCTTTATAATCAATCCCTTCTCTTTGAGTGAAGCCTTTTGCCACAAGCCTTGCCTTAAACCTTTCGATATTCCCTTTGGAGTCACGTTTGGTCTTATAGACCCATTTGCATCCAACTGTTTTGGCTCCTCTGGGAATTTCTACTAAGTCCCATACATCATTAGTGCTCATAGACTTCATTTCATCTTTCATAGCATTAAGCCATTTAGTTGAAAACTCACTTTGCATAGCTTCCTTAAACGATGTAGGATCATTGTCCAACATCGACTCATTCAAATCTTCACTCATATAAGTGAGATAATCATTAGGAATAGCAGGCTTTCTAGTCCGCTGTGACCTTCTGAGAGGTTCATTAATTGGCACATCATTAATAACTTGAGGCTGCTGAGAACTTTCAACAGAGACATCATCAGGTGAGACATCTGAAATAGTCACAGGAGTCTCAGCAGGTATTGCATTAATGATCCTTTCAGCAGGAGGTACAACATCAGCAGACACCAGGAAAATAGGTTCTTGAATAATTGGAGTCGGGACATATTCCCGTTTTTCCTCCAAAAATATTTCCCGGGGTGTCATGATCCCCCTCATCATGTCATTTTCCAAGAACATAGCGTGTCTTGTTTCAACAAATTTTGTTGCCTAATTTGGACAATAAAACCGATATGCTTTAGATTTGTCAGGATAACCAATAAAATGGCAACTGACTGTCTTGGGGTCTAATTTTCCCATAATTGGATTGAAAATCCTTGCTTCAGCTGGACAGCCCCATACATGAGAATAGTTCAGGGTCGGTTTTCTCCCAGTCCATAATTCATACGGTGTTTTAGGCACTGATTTACTGGGAACCCTATTGAGAATATGTGCTGATGTCTTAAGGGCTTCCATCCATAAATTTATCGGCAAAGTGGAGTGGCTTAACATACTCCGCACCATATCCATAAGAGTGCGGTTCCGCCTTTCAGCCACCCCATTTTGCTGAGGTTCGCCCGGTGCTGAATACTGGGCCATAATGCCATTTTCCTGTAGATATTTTGCAAACGGTCCAGGAGTTTGGCCATAAGTAGTATGTCTGCCGTAGTACTCACCACCACGATCAGATCTCACAACTTTAATCCTTTTGTTACTTTGATTTTCAACCTCAGCTTTGAAAATCTTGAACTTGTCTAATGCCTCTGCTCTTTCTTTAATGGGATAAATATATCCATAACGGGAGAAATCATCGGTGAACGTTATGAAGGAATTAAAACCATCCACCGATCTCACATTAAACGGACCACATATATCCGTGTGAATTATTTCCAAAACTCCCGTGCTTCGGTTTGCACATTTCTTAATTTGCTTGGCATATTTTCCTTTGATGCAGTCGATGCAATGATCAACATCCACATCTTAAAAATCGAGAGAAGGAAGAACTTGATCTTTAATGAGACGCTCAATCCTCCCCCTCGAAATATGGCCTAACCGATAGTGCCATAATTTCGAAGAAGTCTCATTATCATTGCGCTTGCGTTTGGTACTGACATTCATATTCGAAGTAGAACCACATTATTCACATCATCACAGAGGGAAATTACATAAAGTTTGTCTTGTCTGAAGTCAAGACCAACATTATTACTGTCATACATAATTATACATTGCTTATTCCCAAAGTGACAAACATAACCATCATCATCTAAGCATGAAACAGAAACTAAATTCCGTTTCATTGAGGGGACATAAAGAACATCATGAAGTAGAAGCTTGAAGCCGGTATGAAGTATAAGAGTAAAATCTCCAAGTGCCTCGGCGTCAGCTTCAACACCATTAGCATCTCTAATGGTTCTTTCCCCTCTTTTTAGGGTCCTCCTCATATGGAATCCCTGCAACGAGTTTGAAATATGAATCGTTGCACCTGAATCAATCCACCAAGTGTTGGTGGCATAATTAACATAAAGGGATTCTTCAACAAAAGTAATTACATCAGTACCTTTATTGTTGAGCCATCTCTTAAAACCAAAGCAATCCTTTTGCTTATGCCCGCCTTTTCCACAAAAGTGGCATCCATCGGGATCTTTCCCTTCCTCATTAGGAGCTTTTTCAGGCTTCTTTGGTTGAGAGCTTTTGGAAGACTGGCCTTTATCCTTAAATTTATTAGGCTTAGGCTTCATATAATTTTTCACAAATTTATTGTACCTCTTCTTTTGTGAAACTTTGAATTGATTTGCATGCTCAATTCTGTCAGCCTTTAGCCTTTCTTCTTCTTGCACACAGCGTGCCATCATTTCATCAATGCTCCATTTCACGTCCATTGCATTATAGTTAATCACAAATGGAGCGAACTCTTGGGGCAGAGATGACATAATAAAATGGACAAGAAAACCATCAGAGATTTCCATTTCCATAGTCTTGAGTTTGGCATCCATGTTGCATTTCTTCATGATATGCTCTCGAAGACTTCCAGTGGGATCATACTTTTCATCAATTAGTCTCCTAATAAGACTTGTTGCATAAACCTTAGAAGACCCCTTAAATTGATGCTCAATTTTCGCAAAATACCCTTTAGCTGTCTCACAGTCAGGAAGGGCTCCCCTCATACTCTGTGTAATGGAACCCTTTATCATCATAAGGCATTTGCGATTAGAGTCATCCCACTTAGCCTTCATAACCTCATAATCCTTCTTGAGGGCATCATAATTTTCATCATTTTCTTTAGGTGCCTCAGGAGGATCATTAAGGAGAGCATAATCAATATTGAGTAAGGCCATCGTTATTTCAAGTTTCTCCTTCCATGTAGGATAATTGTCTCCATTAAGTTGCTCAATGCCATTAAGCATTCCAGCAATATGAGAGACATTAGGTGCTGCAAAAGAAAATTCAAAATGCTTTAGTAAGCATCATCATCATCATAATTAAATTTTATTGATCATATTCAAATCAGCTTTGGCCAGAGATGAAAATGAACAACAAAATTTTGTGGATAGATATTCATAAATTAGCTTTGGCCAAATTGATAAATAAAAAACCACACTTTAACGATCCTCACTTCATTAGTTTCTTCTACTAACCCGGTTCACATCAGCTTTGGCCAGAAGTAATCGGTACTTCCTCCTGATCGTTGATGACCACTCACGATTCATGTGGCTTGAGGTCCTCCAATCCAAGGATGATGCGTTTGATCGCTTCAAGAAAATCAAGGCTCGGGCAGAGGCCGAGTCGAGATGCAATATCCTGGCGTTCCATTCAGATTGTGGAGGCGAGTTCAACTCGATCGCCGTCCGCAAGTACTACGACGACGGTGGCATCAAGCACTGCACCACCGTGCCGTACACGCCCCAGCAGAACGGCGTGGTTGAGCGGCGCAACCAGACATTGGTCGAGATGGCCCTGTCTGATGAAGGCCATGGCGGTGCTGGCGACATTCTAGGGAGAGGCGGTGAATACTGCGGTCTACCTCCTCAACCGTGCGTTCACACGCACGGACTGACGCCGTATGAGGCCTGGCACAAGCGATGCCGGCGGCGCAACATCTCCGCACGTTTGGGTGCGTGGCGCACGTGAAGCGCCTCGGCCCCGGCATCGACAAACTCGTCGACCGCTCCACGCCGGCGATCTTCGTCGGGTACGAGGAGGGCACCAAGGCCTACTGGGCCTATGATCCGTCGAGCAAGCGGGTGATCATAACCCGCGACATCACCTTTGAGGAGCAGAGGAGGTGGGACTGGACGACCGCAGCCAACAGAGAAGCCGCACTCCCGGTCGAACACCTTGTGGTCACCAACAGTGACGAAGACCACGACGTGTAGGCCTCGTCGGCACGCAGAAGCTCTCTAGCAGCTCCCGCTACTCCAACCAGTGCTCGGCCCTCGTCCTCCGTGGCAGCTGGGTCGCCTCTCGTGGCATCCGGAGGCGTCTTGCCCGTGTCCGTGGAGGACGGCTGGGCCACACCGCCGGATGACGAGAGCGAGCGCCACGACCTCGATCACACTCCGGCCCACTACCGCAAGATGAAGCACGTGCTCGCGGAGTTGGACGCGGCTGCGAGGGAAGAGCACGTCGGACTGTGCCTCGTCGCTGCGGAGGAGACTAACAACGTCAATGAGGCACTTGACGAGGCATGCTGGAAGCGCGCCATGGACGCCGAGCTCGCGGCGATCCGCGACAATGGCATGTGGGAGCTCGTCATGCTCCCGCCTGGCCACAGAGCCATAGGGCTCAAGTGGGTTTACAAGATCAAGAGGGACGCCGTCGGCAACACAGTGAAGCACAAGGCGAGGTTGGTGGCGAAAGGGTACGCGCAGCGGCAAGGCGTGGACTACGACGAGGTGTTCACTCCGGTGGCACGCATGGAGACCGTGCGGCTGATGCTAGCGCTCGTGGCGCACCGTGGGTGGTAAGTTTATCACATGGACGTGAAGTCAGCGTTCCTCAACGGTGATCTCCGCGAGGAGGTCTACGGGCATCAGCCGCCAGGCTTTGTCATCGCCAGTGACAAGGGAAAGGTACTGCAACTCCGGAAGGCGCTGTACGGATTGAAGCAGGCGCCGCGGGCATGGAATGCGAAACTCAATGCGTCGCTCGTGTCGCTCGGCTTCGAGCGCGGCCCTCTTGAGCACGCAGTGTACAGGAGGGGCACGGGCGCGTCGACTCTGCTTGTCGGCGTCTACGTCGATGACTTGATCATCACCGGTGCCTGCCATGAAGAAATCGCGGCGTTCAAGGAGCAGATGAAAAATCTGTTCGACATGAGTGATGTTGGGCTTCTAAGCTACTACCTGGGCATAGAAGTTCAGCAGAAGGCCGGCGCGATCACCATCTGCCAGAGTGCATACGCTGCCAAAGTCCTCGATGCTGCTGGGATGAGGGGGTGCAATCCCTCCGACACGCCGATGCAGAATCGGCTGAAGCTTGGCAAGACCGGTGCCGGCGAAGCCGTGGACACCACACGGTACAGGAGCATCGTCGGGAGTCCTCGGTACCTCTGCAACACGAGGCCAGATATCTCGTTCTCTGTTGGCATGGTGAGCAGGTACTTGGAGGCGGCGGCGGCGCACTGGGCTACTGTCAAGCAGATCCTGTGCTATGTCAACGGGACGTTGAACCATGGATGTTGCTACAACCAAAGCGGTGCAGCAGCGCCGAAAGTGATCGGCTACAGAGACAATGATCACGCTGGCGACGTCGACGATCGGCGGAGCACGACGGGAGCGGTCTTCTTCCTCAACTCCAGCCCGATCACTTGGACTTCTCACAAGCAGAAGGTCGTCGTCGTCTCGTCTTGCAAGGCTGAGTACATGGTGGCGGCAACCGCAGCCTGCCAAGGTGTGTGGCTGTGCAGGCTCCTCGGCGAGCTCACTAGCGACACTCCAACGAGGGCGAAGCTACGCATCGACAACAAGTCGGCGATTGCTCTTAGCAAGAATTCGGTGCACCACGACAGAAGTAAGCACATTGATATTCGATATCATTTTATTCGTGAGTGCATCAAAGACGGCAAGGTGGAAGTCGACCATGTCAGCACTGACAGACAGCTTGTTGATTTCCTCACCAAGGCGCTGGGGCGAATCAAGTTTGTTGAAATGAGACAGAAGGTTGGCGTCGGAGTGGTGAGCACCGGGCGTCGGAATTAGGGGGTGAAATGTTGAACCTGTATTTCCTAGCCTGGTTTAGTAGCTAGCTTAGTCTTTTCTTCAGTTAGTAAATAAAGGGGCAAGTCACGTGTGCATGTACACGATGCAGCCGATCGTAGTTTCAGTTAGTAGTTAGCTAGCTTGGTGCGGCCGTTAGCTATGCATGGGATGGCATGCACCGAAGTGCGTGGCACACACGCATCACACACACGTCGGGCGTCGTGGGATGGCACGGCCGGTCTGCTCGCGTGTGAAGTTGATCTTTTCCTTTGTAATCTCAGTACAAATAAGAGGAATAGAAAGAGAGAAAAGCCGCAATAGTACGCAGCACAAAAAAACAACCTGTGTCATCGTCTTCCTCCCGCCATTGCGATCGTGAGCTAGAGCACGCTGGCGTTCTCGGTTCCAACATAACTGAGAGCGCATGAGCAGCTTCCCTTGATGTTTCTCTCCCCTCCATTCCATGCACGTGAATCCAAGTGTGTGCTTGGGCTTCATCCATGTGAATATGTGATGTTGTAGCAGCTAAGTGTTTTTTCCTTTGACTCGAGGCTAAGCTAGCAATCCGCGCTCCTTTTCCAGCATATATAAAACTGTTGACTGTTTCGAGCGATCAAATTATGATCCTGCTATCTACCGGGAGATCAGGACGACCGATGGTGGATTATGCTCCAACAGTCGAAGCATCTACATGAAAGACGAAATGCATCACATGCATGCATGCTTACGCTAGCCCGGCCTGTAGCTGCTTGCTCTGTCGAGGCAATGGCGGCATGGTGATACGCCGGGATCATGCATGGGGTCATGTCGCTCCGATAAGCTACCTTTTTTTTAACGAAGACGCTAGAAGCGTTCGGCTTTAAATTAATAAAGCCATCAGGCATCATTCACACAAGGTTCTGGCAGAAGAGTTGTCAAATCTATTGATTACAAAGGAGTATTATAAGAACACTTCAAAGGAGAAATACCGCATAATGGCATGCCAGAAAAGAAAGAAAATATTGCTCGGTTTATTGAGGAAAACCAGATGCAATCCTAAATAATGCCTAGCTAGAGTAGGTCCAAAACACCACAACACAAATAAAATGTCACAAGGCCAACACCCCACAACACACCAAACTGAGCACCCATGTGTGTTCGTCGTCACCAGAGTACACACTAAAAACAGCCGTATTATTCCGGACTGCCACAAGCATATTCGTGAACCCTAAAGACACCGAAGAGGAACGTTATGTCCAATATAGCAAGCCTACGCCACTTCGATCCCCCGAGGTTAGCTGACACAACTCACTTGACGCTCCTTGTATGTGGAAGGTGCTTGGCCGCACCACGGATATGCGACGCTAGCTACTGCCGTCTGCCTTCCTGAGCCATGAATCCCTCTAATCGACTCCAACTCCAAAACAATGCCCCCTATTGGTGTAGTTCCCCTGCTTAATTTCTAAATCTACTCAGCCTTGTGAGTCATAGGGTCACCCCCTTATCCTAGCAGAATGGTACCAAGAGAAAACACGGTGCCAAGCAAAGGCAATAACGTCGCCATCGTCCGATACGGAGATCGGATCAAGCGTTTTCCCCATAGCATCTTGGGAAAGGGAGGGGTGAATGCAACTTATATGCCTCCAACAAGGGAACAGTGCCAGTAGGCGTGGGGTGAATGCAACTTAGATGCCTCCAACAAGGGAACAGTGCCAGTAGGCGTCACCAATGACGACTCCGAACGCATCCAATTTATGACTTTCGCTGGCAGCCTCACTGCTCGAACTCATGACACGGCTAGTCCATTCGGCCTACAACCTCCACATCGAGCAAGCACCACGCCAGATGTCGCCCTTGTGCAACCTAGCCACAACGAAGCAAGGACCCCCTGCCATAGGCCCGTAGAAACCCATATCAGGCCTTGCCGCATGTGGATCTCGCGTCTCCGCCAAAACTAGAGCCTCCGCTACACCTTCGTCTCCAGCTTCGCGTTGGATTTGATCGATGGCATGTCAACCGACCCATATCCCAACACCCTACCACAATCATCCTGCACCCAAGCCAGCAAGGGCTGGCACCTCGCAGGTCTGCACTAGGGGAGCGATGCGATGGAGAACCCCTCATATTCTAACCACCACACCACTCTGTTGGGAAACATAGTAGAAAAAAAAATTGCCCTACGATCACCCAGGAACAATATGAAGATGCATAACGGGTTGCGATCAACGATCGTTACCGACTCCGGGAGTGCAGCGGAAGTAGACGAGTCGGTGTAGATCATACTCGGAGTCCTTTGAATGTCGATGATGATCCCGTGAACCACCCTCGAATGTTCCCTCAAACAGAAGACCGAAAGCACGACCTCTCTACTTGGTTGCAAGCGTATGGTCTTCACGATCCGGCAGCGCTTCGCCCTCCAGAGCTAATGATCGCCGGAGAATTAGAGGGAGGAGTTTAGAACCACACCGGTCTTCTAATTATGAGGATTAGAGGTGGCTAGGGCTCGCTCTAATTAGTCAACTAGGACCAACTAGAATGTGCACTAGATCAACTAGAGGAGGCTCCAAAACTTGTGTTAACATAGGATTGCCCGAGGCGGCTGGGGCGGCGTGGATCTGTTGTCCTGCAGCCTGCGGGCGGCGCGGGCTCTGGGTTGGGGCGGTGGCGGTGCAGCTAGGCCGGTGGCGGTCCAGCGACCTGGTGGCGGTGGTCAGCGGCGAGCGCAGTGGTGGTGCTTCCCCTTGGCGGAGGGCGGACTGGCGGTGCTGGGTGGCCGACGGCGCACCCCCGGCCCAGATTTGGGCCCTTAGGGCCCCATCTGGGTCCTAGCGGGCCGGCTCTGGTGCGGCCATGATGCCTTCTGTGCGGTGATGCGGAGGAGCGGCTTGTACCGAGGGCGGGGACACCGACGGCGTGCCTTCTACAGTGCGAAGGCGAGAACTTTACGGGCATCTGAGGGCCCGGTCGGGCCTGTAGGCCCATAGGCCTGGTATGCTCCAGCTATTGCGTCCGGTCGGTTACCGTTCTTGACGGTGGAGGTTGGGCCCTCCCGCGTGCCGGCAGTGTTGCTGCCCCTAGTCCCGGCTCTTCTTCCTCGCTGTGCAGGCCCCACTTCACGGTGCCGTGGTGAGACGGCGTGGGAAGTGATACGTCCATTTTGCATCATGCTTTTATGTTCATATTTATTGCATTATGGGCTGTTATTATACATTATGGTACAATACTTATGCCTTTTCTCTCTTATTTTACAAGATTTACATGAAGAGGGAGAAGGCCGGCAGCTGGAATTCTGGACTGGAAAGGAGCAAATCTGAGAGACCTATTCTGCACAACTCCAAAAGTCCTGAAAATTTACGAAGAATTATTTTGGAATATATAAAAATTATTGGGCGAAGAAACTACCAGAGGGGACCCACTAGGTGGCCACAAGCCAGGGGGCGCGCCCTACCCCCCAAGGCGCGCCCCCAGGGCTTGTGGGCCTCGTGGCAGGTCTCCGGTGCCCATATTCTGCTATATGAAAGGTTTTGACCTGGAAAAAATCGGAGAGAAGCTTTCAGGACGAAGTGCCACCGTCTCGAGGCAGAACCTAGGCAGAAGCAATCTAGGGCTCCGGCGGAGCTATTATGTCGGGTAAACTTCCCTCCCGGAGGGGGAAATCAAAGCCATCGTCATCACCAACGATCCTCTCATCGAGGGAGGGTCAATCTCCATCAACATCTTCACCAGCACCATCTCATCTCAAACCCTAGTTCATCTCTTGTATTCAATCTTTGTCCCAAAACCTCAGATTGGTACCTGTGGGTTGCTAGTAGTGTTGACTACTCCTTATAGTTGATGCTAGTTGGTTTATTTGGTGGAAGATCATATGTTTAGATCCTTAATGATAATTAATACCCCTCTGATCTTGAACATGAGCATGCTTTGTGAGTAGTTACGTTTGTTCCTGAGGACATGGGAGAAGTCTTGTTATAAGTAATCATGTGAATTTGGTATTCGTTCGATATTTTGATGAGATGTATATATGTTGTCTTTTCTCTAGTGGTGTTATGTGAACATCGACAACATGACACTTCACCATGATTTGGGCCTAGGGGAAGGCATTTGGAAGTAATAAGTAGATGATGGGTTGCTAGAGTGACAGAAACTTAAACCCTAGTTTATGCGTTGCTTCGTAAGGGGCTGATTTGGATCCACACGTTTAATGCTATGGTTAGATTTATCTTAATTCTTCTTTCGTAGTTGCGGATGCTTGCGAGAGGGGTTAATCATAAGTGGGAGGCTTGTCCAAGTAAGGATAGCACCCAAGCACCGGTCCACCCATATATCAAATTATCAAAGTAACGAACGCGAATCATATGAGCATGATGAAAACTTACTTGACAATAATTCCCATGTGTCCTCGGGAGCAGTTTGCTTTATATAAGAGTTCATCCAGGCTTATCCTTTGCTACAAAAAGGATTGGGCCACCTTTCTGCACCTTTGTTACACTTGTTACTTGTTACCCGTTATGAATTATCTTATCACAAAACTATCTGTTACCGATAATTTCAGTGCTTGCAGAAAATACCTTGCTGAAAACCGCTTGTCATTTCCTTCTGCTCCTCGTTGGGTTCGACACTCTTACTTATCAAAAGGACTACGATAGATCCCCTATACTTGTGGGTCATCAAGAAGCTTTTCTGGCACCGTTGACGGGGAGTGAAGCGCCTTTGGTAAGGAAACATTTATATTACGTGCTAAAATTTACTGTCACTTGTCACTATGGAAAATCATCCTTTGAGGGGATTGTTCGGGGAATCTTCACCTCGACCGGAAGAGCAAAGAGTTGCTCCTCAACCTACTGCACCTACTGAAAATATTTATTATGAAATTCCTTCGGGTATGATAGAGAAACTGCTAGCTAATCCTTATGCAGGAGATGGAACACTACATCCTGATTTGCATCTAATCTTTGTGGATGAAGTTTGTGGATTATTTAAGCTTGCAGGATTGCCCGAGGATGAAGTCAAGAAGAAGGTCTTCCCTTTATCTTTGAAGGGAAAGGCATTGACATGGTATAGGCTATGTGATGATATTGGAGCTTGGAATTACAACCGATTGAAATTGGAATTTCATCAGAAGTTTTATCCTATGCATTTGGTTCATCGTGATCGGAATTATATATATAATTTTTGGCCTTGTGAAGGAGAAAGTGTCGCTCAAGCTTGGTGGAGGCTTAAGTCAATGTTATATTCATGCCCCAATCATGATCTCTCAATAGAAATTATTATTCAAAATTTTTATGCTCGGCTTTCTCGTAATGATCAATCCATGCTCGATACTTCTTGTACTGGTTCCTTTATGAAGAAGACTATTGAATTCAAATGGTATCTCTTGGAAAGAATTAAATGCAACTCTGAAGATTTGGAGCTCAACGAAGGTAAGGAGTCAGGTATGAACCTTGAGTTTGATTGAGTTAAATCTTTTATGGATACCGATGTCTTTCGTGAATTTAGCACTAAATATGGACTTGACTCTGAGATTGCTTATTTCTGCGAATCATTTGCTACTCATGTTGATCTCCCTAAGGGGAAGTGGTTTAAATATCATCCTCCCATAGAAGTAAAAATAGTAGAACCCATTAAAGCTGAAGAAGAAACCATTACTTATAATGTTGATCCAGTTATTCCTACTTCTTATATTGAGAAACCACCTTTTCCTATTAGGATAAAAGAACATGCTAAAACTTCAGCTGTAGTCCGTAAGAGTTATACTAGAACACCTACACCCCCTGAAAAAATTAAAGTTGAACCTAGTATCGCCATGGTTAAAGATCTCTTGGTCGATAATACTGATGGGCATGTTATTTATTTCTATGATGAAGCCGCTAGAATTGCTAAACCTGATGAAAAGGATAAACATAGACTTGTTGTTGGCATGCCTGTTGTCTCTGTTAAGATAGGAGACCATTGTTATCATGGCTTATGTGATTTGGGTGCTAGTGTGAGTGCAATTCCCTTTACTTTATACCAAGAAATTATGAATGATATTGCACCTGCTGAAATAGAAGATATTGATGTCACTATTA
Organism: Thinopyrum elongatum; assembly: GCA_011799875.1. Classification (NCBI taxonomy): domain Eukaryota; kingdom Viridiplantae; phylum Streptophyta; class Magnoliopsida; order Poales; family Poaceae; genus Thinopyrum; species Thinopyrum elongatum. The sequence goes on from CM022297.1 coordinate 240,923,003, forward strand.
AGCTTGCTAATAGAGATACTATCTCACCAATTGGGATTGTTAGAGATGTTGAAGTCTTGTGTGGTAAAATAAAATACCCTACCGATTTTCTAGTTCTTGGTTCCCCACAAGATAATTTTTTCCCATTATATTTGGTAGACCTTTCTTGAACACTGTTAACACTAAAATAGATTGTCAGAAAGAAACTGTTAGTGTAAGTTTCGGGGATGTGTCTCATGAGTTTAATTTCTCCAAATTTCATAGACAACCCCATGATAAAGAATTGCCTAGTAAAGATGAAATTATTGGTCTTGCTTCTATTGTCGTGCCTCCTACTGATCCTTTAGAACAATATTTGCTAGACGATGAAAATGACATGTTCATGAATGAAAGAAATGAAATAGATGAGATATTCTTTGAATAAATGCCTGTTTTGAAACACAATTTGCCTGTTGAGACTCTTGGAGATCCTGTACCACCCAAGAGTGATCCTGTGTTTGAGCTTAAACAATTACCTGATACTTTGGAATATGCTTATCTCGATGAGAAGAAGATATATCCTGTTATTATTAGTGCTAACCTTTCAGAGCATGAAGAAAAGAAATTATTGAAAACTCTGAGGAAGCACCGTGCCACTATTGGATATACTCTTGATGATCTTAAGGGCATTAGTCCCACTCTATGTCAGCATAAAATTAATATGGAACCTGATGCTAAACCAGTCGTTGATCACCAGCGACGGTTGAATCCTAAAATGAAAGAAGTGGTAAGAAATGAAACATTAAAGCTTCTGGAAGCAGGTATAATCTATCCTATTGCTGATAGTAGATGGGTAAGTCACGTTCATTGTGTCCCTAAGAAGGGAGGTATTACTATTGTTCCTAATGATAAAAATGAATTGATTCTGCAAATAATTGTTACAGGTTATAGAATGGTAATTGATTTTAGAGAATGGTAATTTATTTTAGAGAATTAAACAAAGCTACTAGGAAAGATCATTATCCTTTACCTTTGATTGATCAAATGCTAGAAAGACTATCAAAACATACACATTTTTGCTTTCTTGATGGTTATTCTGGTTTCTCCCAAATACCTGTTTCACAAGAGGATCAAGAAAAAACTACTTTTACATGCCCTTTTGGTACCTTTGCTTATAGACGTATGCCTTTTGGTTTATGCAATGCACCTGCTACTTTTCAAATATGTATGACTGCTATATTCTTTGACTTTTGTGACAAGATTGTTGAGGTTTTCATGGATAATTTATCCGTATACGGAACTTCTTTTGATGATTGCTTAAGCAACCTTGACCGAGTTTTGCAGAGATGTGAAGAAACTAATCTTGTCTTGAATTGGGAGAAGTGCCACTTTATGGTTAATGAAGGTATTGTCTTGGGGCATAAAATCTCTGAAAGAGGTATTGAACTTGATAAAGCTAAAGTTGATGCTATTGAAAAAATGTCGTCTCCTAAAGATATCTAAGGTATAAGAAATTTCCTTGGTCATGCTGGTTTCTATAGGAGATTTATTAAAGACTTCTCTAAAATTTCTAGGCCTCTTACTAATTTCTTACAAAAAGATGTTCCATTTGTTTTTGATGATGATTGTGTAGAAGCATTTGAAATCCTTAAGAAAGCCTTAATTTCAGCACCTATTGTTCAACCACCTGATTGGAACCTACCCTTTGAAATTATGTGTGATGCTAGCGATTATGCTATTGGTGTTGTTCTAGTATAAAGATTTGATAAGAAATTAAATGTTATCCATTATGCTAGTAAAACTCTAGACAGTGCTCAAAGAAATTATGCTACTACTGAAAAAGAATTTTTAGCAGTTGTATTTGCTTGTGACAAGTTTAGATCTTATATTGTTGATTCTAAGGCAACTGTTCACACTGATCATGCTGCTATTAAATATCTTATGGAAAAGAAAGATGCTAAACCTAGACTTATTAGGTGGGTTCTCCTGCTACAAGAATTTGATTTACATATTATTGATAGAAAGGGAGCTGAGAACCCCGTAGCAGACAACTTGTCTAGGTTAGAAAATATTCTTGATGACCCACTACCTATTGATGATAGCTTTCCTGATGAACAGTTAGCTATTATAAATGCTTCTTGTAGTACTCCATGGTATGCAGACTATGCTAATTATATTGTTGCTAAATTTTTACCACCTAATTTTACATACCAACAAAAGAAAAAGTATTTCTATGATTTAAGACATTACATTTGGGATGACCCACACCTTTATAAAGAAGGAGTAGATGGTGTTATTAGACGTTGTGTACCTGAGCATGAACAGGAACAGATCCTACGCAAATGTCACTCCGAGGCCTACAGAGGACACCATGCTGGAGATAGAACTGCACACAAGGTATTACAATCTGGTTTTTATTGGCTTACTCTTTTCAAGGATGCTCGTAAGTTTGTCTTGTCTTGTGATGAATGTGAAAGAATTGGTAATATTAGTAGACGTCAGGAAATGCCTATGAATTATTCACTTGTTATTGAACCATTTGATGTTTGGGGATTTGATTATATGGGACCTTTTCCTTCCTCCAATGGGTATACATATATTTTGGTTGCTGTTGATTATGTTACTAAGTGGGTAGAAGCTATTCCAACTAGTCGTGCCGATCATAACACCTCCATTAAAATGCTTAAAGAAGTTATTTTCCCGAGGTTTGGAGTCCCTAGATATTTAATGACTAATAGTGGTTCACACTTTTGTCGATGCAACGAACATATGCGTTCGTTGACCAGACTCATACACAGGCGTGCTAACGATCGTACATCCGACACCAACATGTAATGCAAGGCCAAGCCAGAGAAGCCGCTCTTCGTGAGATCAAGGAGAGCATTAAGAAGAACAAAGCACCAGGATATCAACTTGGGAAGGCCTCCCTTGCCGGGCAGGAGAGCCTCGCCAGGTCGAGACCGCCCCAAAGGCAAGTCCAGAATCGCCCCGGCAAGCCTGCCGGGGCCTCCAAGACCAAAACCACCGCTCCAATACATCGCGACACCAGTCACTTATCGATGCGGTGTCGAGCACCTCAGGTGATTAAGTGGCACTCATTAAGTACGTGGCAGCTTGCTAGAAGATGGATCACACCCATTTGATATCCGTCCAAGGGCGTGTCAAGGTAATAAGCAGAAGGTGGCCAAGCGGCGGCATAAGCTTGCCGGGGATGCACCCCTGCATGACACCTAAGGTAGCATTTATGGCATTTTGTCCCAAGTGCCAGAGTTAGGTATGATAGCACTGTTAGCTATCTAATCACAAGATAATGTCTATTTTGCCACTGTGGTTACCCCTTGGGCTATAAAAGGAGGTCCATGGCAACCTAGAGAAGGATTCAGGCCATTTCACACTTGTACGCGTGTAGCAGCTCTCCCTGAGGCCACCTTGCAGGGCTTGAGCGCCGCGTGTTCTTCGTGTTCCTCCATCCAATCCACCAACGCCGGAGTAGGGTTTTACGCTTATTAGTGGCCCGAACCTGGGTAAAAACCACCAGAGTCACATCGTCGTGCTGCCTCATGGCCTTCGCTCTTTGTGCAATGTGATCTCCCCCCTGCCGAACCACAAAGGGGCCCGTGGCCCCATTGGTGATCGTGTCCACCCACGGCAACTTTGGCGCTCCAAGTAGGGGGAATCGATTGCGCGAACCCGAAGTTGTGAACAGTGCGTCGATCTTCATCATCATCGTCTTCTTCACCCATGGCGCCCTAGAAAAAACCCGGCGGAACCACACACCCCTCCACTTCGAGGGCCCCCTCGCACGCGGCCATGGACGCCGTAGGCGCCGCGACGACATTGAACGAGGTGGGTACCGTGGGTGACGCAAACGGCGCAGGCGGCACCGTCGTTGTATCCCCCGTGGCCGAAGCCGGAGTAGGAGATGTCGGGGCTGGGCAGCATCAGCAACATCCTGGCGAGCTTGGCCCAGAAGCCGCGGGAGGAGGGAACGCCCAGTCTCTACCTCCCCGCCGCACTGGCGGACGCAGTCGCAACAGCGACGCCCGCTCCGGCGCAAGCCGTGACCCTCTAGCTGCGCCCCCCACGGACGCGGCTGCAAGGCATGCACCTTGCCCAGAACAAGACGGGCAGGGCCAGGTGCCGAACGGGGCTGTTGACCCCCAAGCGCGGCCCACTCATCGCCAAACTGCCTTGGCGATCAGTTCCCGATGGCAAGAACGTAGTGACGCTCCTGCTGGATCAGCTAGGAGTCGAGCGACGTCGCGGTCTGCCTCGTTGGCCATGCCAAGCACGGCCTCGGAAGCAATGGCGCGGGCCCACCTCCTGTTGAATTTTCCTCCGGCGGCTGATAAGCTGGATGAGTGGAGAGCCACTATCCAGAGCTTGATCAGCTTTGCTAAAGCCGGTAAATCGCAGCATGCAGAACTGTCGCGATGCCCGTGAACGACGACGGCAGCCCGGGCTAATGGCCGCGTCGAGGGGGCTACACTAACAGTGCAGTCCCCTCCGCGACAATGGGCCCAGAGGCAGCCCCAGCGGGCACAGCGTGTCGACGAGCCTGACGAGACGTCGATGGCCTTGTCTGGCCCGCAAACCCACCAGGACCAGCGGCGGGTTCTGGAAGATCGACGGAAGGAAGATGCGCGCGTCACCATCGAGCGACGTCGGGAGGCACACCGCCAATCCAACAGACACAATGGCCCAGACATTGATGAACCCGCGCCCAGTGATGGCGGGTACTTGCCTTACGAGGTTGGGTGCCCTGCCTTCACTCGAGAGCTGCGGCAGGTCCGCTAGCCATCTGCGCGAGCCTTCAAGCCTGAACTACCAGAAAAATACGACGAAAAGTTAAACCCGGCAAAGTTTTTGAGCATCTACACGATTGTCGTTCAAGCCGCCGGGGGCAGAGATGATAAGGTGTTCGTCAACTACTTCCCTTTGGCACTCAAGCCAAATGTGAGGTCATGGCTGATGCACCTGTTGGAGTACTCTATTTCCTCATGGCTGATTTGTGCAATGAGTTCATTGGTGCCTTTATAGGTGGCCACCAAGAGCCTGGACAGCCCAGTGACTTGCAGGTCCTTCCGCAGAAAGAAGGGGAGGGTTTGCGTAAGTACATACAGAGGTTTAGTCGAGTGCACCGCAACATTCCGAAGATACATCCAGCAGAAGTGATTGCCGCGTTCCATTCAAACATGCGCAATAGGAGGATGCGAGCCAAAATGAATATCCGGCTGCCCAAGACCGTCAACAAATTATATACTTTGGCGGACAAGTGCACTCGGACTGAAGAAGGAAGGCGACTCCCCGGGGAAGAGGCTAGCGTCAAAATCGATTCAGATGATGACGATGAAGCCACTAACCCGAAGAGGAGGAACCGAAGGCGCAATAGGAAACACAAGGAGAACACAGTATTGGCCGTTGAGAGCTCTGGTGATCTCAGTGCCGGCAAGAAGGCCAAAACCGAGGCCCTCGGCAAGGGAGCTGCTACGTGCGCTGATTGCCGGGAGGCCACGGCAGCAGAGAAAGCCGGGAGTTCCGACGGGCCATACTGCAAAAAACACTGCACCAAGGATCATGATCTCCAAGAATGCCACCAAGTTGAGCAGCTTGTCAAGAAGCAAAAAGCTGAGTACAAGAAGCGTGACAGGGAGAGAGGCCAAGAAGGTGCTGGCGGAAAAGGCCGTGGTGGCAGAGGAGGCCGCCGCGGCAAGACCCCACAGCAAAAAGAAAAACCCGCTAGGGGCCGTGAAAGGAAAGAAGGAGAGGATGGGAGTGATGAAGAGGATGAGGAAGAAACCAGCGAGCAAGAATTCCAGAAAGCAACTGAAGCCATGTGTGTTGACGGGTGTGCATCTTTGCACTCCTCTCATCACCGGCTCAAGCAGTGGGCGCGTGAGGTCAATGCCGTGGAGCCAGCCGCAGACACCCGAAGGCCACTTAAATGGTCTCGCACGCCTATCATCTTTGATGAAGAGGATCACCCTCCCCGCACTACTGCGGTTGGGTGTTTGCCGTTGTTGGTTTCCCCAACAATCCGCAACCTCAAAGTAACAAAGATGCTAGTTGACGGTGGGGCCGGGTTGAACTTGATCTCCCCTAAGGTGGTTAGCAAATTGCAGATCCCCGACGAGGAGCTCAAAGCTACGGGCACTTTTCAAGGGATCAACCCCGACAGGAGCCGTCCCAAGGGGAAGATTACATTGCCTATGACATTTGGCGGGGAGTTGAATTATAGGACTGAGAGAGTCGTGTTTGACGTTTTGAGCTTCCTTTGCCTTACAATGGAATTTTTGGTCGCCCAGCTCTGGCAAAATTTATGACAGCATCCCACTATGCCTACAACACCTTGAAGATGCTAGGACCAATGGGTATCATTTCCATTCAGTTAGATAAGAAAGACGCAATCATATGTGTAGATCAGATGTATCGTGACGCGGTAGCAGCTGAGGCTGCAGAAGCCATAGCTCCTGCCAAGGAAATAAAGAAGGGAAAGAAGGCTAGCAGAGATGTCGGCAAGGACTCCGGGAAGCACGCCTATTTGGAGTGCGCCGCGCCTGTTGATGACCTGCCGGAAAGTTCCACTAGCAAGAAACCCAAGGTTGCTTCACCTGCTGTGAAAAAGGTTCCGGTGAGGCAGGATGGCGCTGACAGTACTTTCACCATCAGCGTCACCCTTGATGACAAATAGGAAAGTGTGCTTGTTGCCTTCCTGCGGGCGAATGTCGATGTGTTTGCTTGGCAACCATCTGACATCCCCGGTGTTCCCAGGGAAGTAATCGAGCACCACCTTACTGTCTGTCCTCATGCTCGACCTGTCAAGCAGAAGGTCAGAAAGCAAGCTTTAGAACGATAGCAGTTCATTGCCGAGGAGATCAAGAAACTTGAAGCAGCTGGTTTGGTCAGGGGAGTGTTGCATCCAACTTGGTTAGCAAACCCAGTGGTAGTGCGCAAGGCAAACGGGAAATGAAGGCTGTGCATTGATTTCACTGACTTGAACAAAGCATGTCCAAAAGACCCTTTCCCCCTACCACGCATTGACCAGATTGTTGATTCCACCTCTGGGTGTGATCTGTTGTCCTTTTTGGATGCATACTCTGGGTACCATCAGATATTTATGGCCAAGGAAGATGAAGAGAAAACCGCGTTCATAACTCCATGTGGCACATACTGCTTTGTGCGTATGCCTTTCGGGTTAAAGAGTGCCGGATCCACTTTTGCGAGGGCAGTACAGATTGGTTTCGGACCCCAGTAGCACAGAAATATAGAAGCATATATGGATGATATAGTGGTCGAAACCAGGGATAGATCAACACTCATTCAAGACCTGGAAGAAACCTTTGCAAACTTGCGCAAGATCAATTTGAAGCTAAACCCTGAGAAATGCGTGTTTGGCGTCCCATCCGGCAAGCTCCTTGATTTCTTTGTGTCTCAACAGGGAATAGAAGCTAACCCCAACAAAATCAGAGCGATCGAACAAATACAAGCACCCAAGACTGTCAAGGACGTGAGGCGTTTGACTGGATGCATTGCCGTGCTGAGTAGGTTCATCTCCAAGTCTGCTGAGCGGGCCTTGCCTTTTTTCAAAATCTTGAAAAAGGCTGGCCAGGTAAAGTGGACCCTGGAGGCAGAAGCGGTGCTGCGAGACCTGAAAACTTACCTTTCCTCTGCTCCCACCTTAGTCGCGCCTAAACCACAGAGCCATTGTTGCTATACTTAGCTGCAACGAATCAAGTGGTTAGTGCAGCGCTGGTGGCGCAGCGAGAAGTGGACGAGGAAGCAGCCGCAGCAACTGACACCTCCGGAGAAGGAATCGAAGCACCCGCAGTAGGACATAACACAAATCAGGGGGAGGCAGGGCGAGCCATCAAGGGCAATCCCAAGACCGCGGCAAGGAAGAAAGTGATACATCGACCAGTTTACTTTGTCAGCTCTCTACTACAGAAAGCCAGATCAAGGTACTCCGGAGTGCAAAAGCTAATATTCGGCCTCATCATGGGCTCGAGGAAGCTGCGTCACTACTTCCAAGCCCACGATATCACAGTTGTCACCCGTTTCCCACTACAGCGCATATTGAGGAACCCTGAAGCTACTGGAAGGATAGTTGAGTGGGCACTAGAGCTATCAAGATTTGGATTGAAATATGAAAGTACTTCAACTATTTAGAGCAGAGCGTTGGCGGAGTTCATTGCAGAATGGACACCCGCTCCAGATGAAGAAGCACCGGAGACAGCTCTCCTCGGCAAAGAATCTCCTCAAGAATGGATCATGTATTTTGATGGTGCTTTCTCACTGCAGGGCGCCGGAGCCGGCGTACTTCTTGTCGCGCCCACTGGAGAGCATCTCAAATACGTGGTTCAAATGCACTTTCCCCGGGAGAAGGCCACCAACAACACTGCTGAGTATGAGGGGCTCCTTGCCGGGCTCAGAATTGCGGTGGAGTTGGGAATCAAGAAACTGATTATCCTTGGAGATTCACAACTCGTGGTGAGGCAAGTCAATAAGGATTATCAGAGTCCGTTGGTGGAGGCATATGTGGAGGAGGTGAGGAAGTTGGAAGAGCACTTTGATGGGTTGCAAGCAGAGCACGTACCGCGTGCGGAAAATAACATTGTTGATCACTTGTCAAAGTGCGCCGCGCAGAGGCTCCCCGTGGAACTAGGGACTTTTGTCCTCCAACTAACTCAACCATCAGTGTCCCCTTCAACGATGGCCAGAAAAAGGAGAAAGTTGGACTCCGGCAAGTACCTCCCGGCAGGACTTCCCGAAGCCCCTGGTAGAGAGGCTGCCGGGGACAACTCCGCTTCGGTTGGTGAGCAGCACCCTCCTGCGGAACCACAAGTTCTTGCGGTCGAGGTGAGCGCTCCCATGAATGAGGAGGTGCCTTTAGCCCTGGTTATTGAGCCACAGGCTCCAACTTGGGCGCAACACATAGTTCATTTCCTTCAAATAAGAGAACTTCCCGAAGAGCAAGAAGAAGCTGAAAAAATAGCCCGACGGTCAAATATGTACCAGTTTGTCGACGACACACTGTACAGAAAAAGGCCAAACGGTGTGAAATTGAAGTGCATTTGCCGGGAAGATGGACTGAAGCTGTTGGCAGAGATACACAGGGGTGTGTGTGGCTCCCACATTGGATCAAGAGCCCTGGTTGGAAAAGCCTTCCGGCAAGGTTTCTATTGGCCCACAGCCCTCCAGGATGCAACTGAGCTAGTCACCAAGTGTGAAGCCTGTCAGTTTCATTCTAAGAACATTCATCAGCCAGCTCAAGCTCTCCAAATGATCCCTTTGTCCTGGCCATTCTCGGTCTGGGGGCTCGATATCTTGGGCCCCTTCCCTCGTGCTGTCGGGGGCTTTGAGTTCTTGTACGTAGCAATCGACAAGTTTACAAAGTGGCCTGAGGTGGAGCCAGTGAGGAAGGTGACCGCGCAATCAGCTATCAAGTTCTTGAAAGGATTGGTGTGCCGCTTTGGAGTACCCAACAGAGTGATTACCAATAATAGCACCAAGTTCACGAGCCGCACCTTTATGCAGTACATCCAAAGCCTTCGAAGCAAGGTCTCCTTTGCCTCTGTTGCTCATCCACAGAGCAACGGGCAAGTTGAGAGGATGAATGTTGAAGTGCTGCGAGGACTCAAGACAAGAACTTTTGACAAGTTGCGGAGATGCGGCAGCCGTTGGATTGATAAGCTGCCGGTGGTTCTTTGATCCCTCCGGACGACACCAAATCGAGCTACCGGCTAGACTCCCTTCTCCCTAGTGTATGGGGCGGAGGCAGTGCTCCCCACAGAACTCATATACGGGTCACCTCGAGTACTTGCCTATGACGAAGTAGAGGAAGAGCAGCTACGGCATGACGATGCCATGCTCCTCGAGGAAGATCGTCTCCGGGCCGCTGTGCGTGCTGCACGCTACCAGCAAGCCCTATGCCACTATCACAACCGCAAGGTGCATGCCCGGAGCCTTGAGGAAGGCGACCTTGTCCTTAGGCATGTTCATTCCGCCAAGGGTACCAACAAGTTGACGCCGAAGTGGGAAGGCCCTTACCGGGTAGTACAAGTCACCAGACCTGGCGCAGTCCGTCTAGAGACCGAAATGGCATTCAAATGCAAAACTCATGGAATATTGAGCATCTTCGTAAATTCTACCCGTAAGGCGTGGCTGCTGGGCTCAGTCCCTGGCAGCCACCTTTTGTACAAGCCTTGCTGATGTGCATGTAACCCTTTGTACAAAGCCAGGCGCAGACCCTGTGCAAAGCTAATAAAACGAAGCGCTGGCGCCCAGACTTGCATGCATGTTTTCTTAAGTACGATTTTGCTATGATAACCAATCCATTTAAGTTGGATCGTATGCTGGTGTTTTCTCCCCTGTATTGTCAACAGGCCCCTGCCGGGGGTGAACTCCTTGAAGGGAAAAAGTGAGAGCAGCCTAGCGTAACGGTCCCCAGCAACTCCTTCTTGTCGGAGCGATAGGAAGGACAGCTAACACAGATAAGTTTTCCTCCCCATCCACAAGTACATCCCTGTATGAAAATCTTGTACGCGAAGAAACCTTGCCGCCCTCAACATTCGTGCTCCCATCCTTTGATTCGAAGGTTTACTTCAGTCAGGATGGTTGGAGTGGCGTTTGGGAAGGGGATTGGCGACGGGCCGGTTTCCTTCCATGCTCACAACCCGTCAGGCCAGGTCTGGCGGCGGCAACGGAATGGACCAGCAAGGTATCTTGCCGGGAAACCTTGTTTACTTGAAAGTATTGAGGGGCTATCCCTCAGCATGGACATGATACATGCACGAGTACCCGGCATGCATTTCCTTTTTCATTAATATGCGGATAAACAAGTGCAAATCATACAGAGTACAAGAGTGGATGGAGGATTACATAATTTAAGCTAAAGTTTGGCAGGTGCCTACATCTTTTAAAATTGAAAAAGGATAAGTGCCCCGTAATGCCTTTCTTGTCCCTCTCCTCCTAGGAGCTACAGAGGGAGGTGAAGAGGGCAAAAGGGGTGCCTAGGCAGAAGCCTAGCCTGACCCCGTCAGGGCCCACGGGACACAGCCTTACAAGATCGGGAGGGCGAGGGCAAAGCGAGAAGGACGGAAGGAGTGGCTAGGCGATGCCCTAGTCACCATCACCAGGACCAGAGGAACGCGGTAGGAGGGACACCGATAGGGAAGACGAATCCGGAGTCCACAAGGAAGCCTGCCGAGATCCAGCTGGTGGACGCAGAGGCATCCACACCCAACACCCCGGCAAATCGCTCTACCGGGGAGAAGGCCAGGTGCAGATGATGGTGCCGCCGGCACCTAGCTGATGGTGACGGTGCATCCGATGCTCAGCTAGACTCCAAGCCGCCGTCCTCTTGCTCGGCGCCGTCGTCTTCGCCGTCAGTGTTCGTCGTCGGTCGAGCTCTCCGCGCAGCACCCTAAGCGAGCACCCGAATGCCCGAAGACTTTGATGGAGAGCAGGTCGGCCTCCATTAATTTAAAATGGAGGACGTGCCCCTCCGCCAGGCTATGAGCACGAGCAACGGTTTTCCAGCTGCGCCGGAGAAGCATGACGTGAGGTGCGGGGAACTTCACGTCCACCCGCATGTTGCCATTACAGCACCCCCTCATGTGCAACTTCAATGCATGCGGCTATTCAACCTCCATTACCCTTGCAAAAGGAGTAGGAAGCCGAAGACGACTGCGCTGGGGGCCGTGCAGCCTAACGATGAACTCTAGCGGTGTATCCCCGATGTGGCCCTCCATTAGAGTCGGAGTGGCTGGAGGGGGAGTAGCCGAGCCACCGCCGTGTCCCCCTAGGCCCCGAGCACCGCGCTGGCCATGACCACGTCCTGCGACCCTGCCTTGTGCACTGGATCCAACCCCTGCGTCCCCAACAGGGGCAGGGATACGGTGCCGAGAGGAAGCTCGTGTTGCTGCTGCTGGAGCTCGGCCGCGCCCTCTTCCCCTCCACATGGTGGGAGATGGAGCACAAGAAGAAGAAATAGATGCGTGGGTGAGTCCTTTTGCCCACCTCTGCGTTCCCTTTTTATAACGAAGCATGGCAGGGGGCTGGCCCCCTCACTACCCCGTGGCAACCGCCACGCTCCACCAATCCAGTCCATCTGCATCACTGGCAACGTCCAGAATCGCCGACCGTCCTCCTACGCCTATCTACGATGCCGAGCTTTCTGCCATGGCACTCATTCCCGCGCCCTACGCATCCGCCACCAACCCTACGCAATGCATGCAACGTACGTGGCAGAAATAGCAGGAGCAGCGGAAGTAGACGAGTCAGTGTAGATCGTACTCGAAGTCCTTTGAACGGCGATGACGATCCCGCAAACCACCCTCGAACGATCCCTCGAACAGAAGACCGAAAGTACGGCCTCTCTACTTGGTTGCAAGCGTACGGTCTTCATGATCTGGCAGCGCTTCGCCCTCCAGAGCTAATCATCGCAGAAGAATTAGAGGGAGGAGTTTAGAACCACACTGGTCTTCTAATTATGAGGATTAGAGGTGGCTAGGGCTCGCTCTAATTAGTCAACTAGGACCAACTAGAATGTGCACTAGATCAACTAGAGGAGGCTCCAAAACTTGTGTTAACATAGGATTGCCTGAGGCGGCTGGGGCGGTGTGGATCTGTTGTCCTGCAGCCTGCGGGTGGCGCGGGCTCTGGGTTGGGGCGGCGGCGATGCAGCTAGGCCGGTGGCGGTCCGTCGACCTGGTGGCGGTGGTCGGCGGCGAGCGCAGTGGTGGTGCTTCCCCTTGGCGGCGGGCGGACTGGTGGTGCTGGGTGGCCGGCGGTGCGCCCCCGGCCTAGATCTGGGCCCTTAGGGCCCCATCTGGGTCCTAGCGGGCCGGCTCTAGCGCAGCCATGATGCCTTCTGTGCGGTGATGCGGAGGAGCGGCTTGTACAGGGGCGACGACACCGGCATCTGAGGGCCCGGTCAAGCCTGGTATGCTCCTGCTATTGCGTCCGGTCGGTTATTGTTGTTCACGGTGGAGGTTGGGCCCTCCCGCATGCCGACAATGTTGCTGCCCCTAGTCCCGGCTCCTCTTCCTCGCTGTGTAGGCCCCACTTCACGGTGCCGTGGTGAGACGGCGTGGGAAGTGATACGTCCATTTTGCATTATGCTTTTATGTTAATATTTATTGCATTATGGGCTGTTATTATACATTATGGTACAATACATATGCCTTTTCTCTCTTATTTTAAAAGATTTACATGAAGAGGGAGAATGCCGGCAGCTGGAATTCTGGACCGGAAAGGAGCAAATCTGAGAGACCCATTCTGCACAACTCCAAAAGTCCTAAAAATTTATGGAGAATTATTTTGGAATATCTAAAAATTATTGGGCGAAGAAACTGCCAGAGGGGTGATACGTCTCCAATGTATTTATAATTTATGAAGTATTCATGCCATGTTTACAACAATTTTATATGGTTTTGGTATGATTTGATTAGAACTAACCCGTACTAACATTGTTTTCAGTAGAACTACCGTGGTGTCATTTTTTGTACAAGAATAAAAGTTCTCTGGATGGGCTGAAAACTTACAGTGATTTTTTATGGACCAAAAGAGACCCCCAAAGCACCGGAGCTGGGCCAGGAAGTGATAAAGGAGGCCACAAGCCTGCTAGCCGTGCCCTACCCCCCAGGGCGCTAGCTCCAGGCTTGTGGGCCCCTCGGGCACCCCCTTGACGTGAGACCGATGCCAAAAATTCTTATAAATACCCAAACCTCTGAAAAGAACCCTAGATCGGAAGGTCGACCGCCGTAAGCCTCTGTAGCCATGAAAAACCAATTGGGAGCCCGTTCCGGCACCCTGACGGAGGGGGAAATCATCACCGGAGGCCATCTTCATCATCCGGCAGTCTCCATGACGAGGAGGGAGTAGTTCACCGTCGAGGCTGAGGGTATGTACCAGTAGCTATGTGTTTGATCTCTCTCTCTCGTGTTCTTGATTTGGCACGATCTTGATGTACCACGAGCTTTGTTACTATAGTTGGATCATATGGTGTTTCTCCCTCTCTATCTTCTTGTGATGAATTGAGTTTTACCCTTGAGGTTTCACTATTATCAGATTGAATACTTTTATGGATTTGAGAACACTTGATGTATGTCTTGCGTGGGCTACCCGTGGTGACAATGGGATGTTCTATTGATTTACTTGATGTATGTTTTGGCACTCAACTCGCGGATTCCCGAGGTGACATTGGGGTAGCCTATGTATAGGGGTTGATGCACGTTTTCGTCCTATGTTCTCCGATAGAAACTTTGGAGTGATTCTTTGTTGCACATTGAGGGATTGTTATATGATCCAATTATGATATCATTGTTGAGAGAATTTGCACTAGTGAAAGTATGAACCCTAGGCCTTGTTTTCAAGCATTGCAATACCATTTTTGCTCACTTTTGTTACTAGTTACCTTGCTGTTTTTATATTTTCAGATTACAAAAACCTATATCTACTATCCATATTACACTTGTATCACCATCTCTTCGCCGAACTAGTGCACCTATACAATTTACCATTGTATTGGGTGTGTTGGGGACACAGGAGACTCTTTGTTATTTGGTTGCAGGGTTGTTTGAGAGAGACCATCTTCACCCTACGCCTCCCACGGATTGATAAACCTTAGGTCATCCACTTGAGGGAAAATTGCTACTGTCCTACAAAACTCTGCGCTTGGAGGCCCAACACGAGTCTACAAGAAGAAGGTTGCATAGTAGACATCAAGCTCTTTTCTGGCGCAGTTGCTGGGGAGGTGAGTGCTTGAAGGTGTATATTTAGATCTTGCAATTGAATCTTTTAGTTTCTTGTTTTATCACTAGTTTGGTTTATAAAAGGAAACTACAAAAAACTGGAAGTGAGGTTGCCTCATATTCTACGTCTTTATCATGTCTTTCTTGAAAATGATGGATCGGAAAATTGTGCTCAATTGATAGAAGAAGAATTCAATAAAATGTTTGGCATAAAATCTTTGAATGATGAGCATGATACAATGTTGTTAGTATGAATTCTTTGAATATCCATGATGCTAATGATATGCCAAGCCATAAGCTTGGGGATGCTATATTTGATGAAGATGATATTTTTAGTCCCCCAAGTTTTGATGAGCAAATTTATTATGATGATAGCATGCCTCCTATTTATGATGATTATGTTGATGAAAGTGGGTTTGGAAGAGTGTCAACTCTAGTTAATGATCCCACTATTTTGGAGGGTGTTGAATATTTTCACAATATTGATAAAAGTGGATTTGGAGAGGTCATGACTTTATTTAGTGATGAATCCACTATTTTGGAAGAGGTTCCAATTGATTATGAGAACAAAGTTGCTATCTATGATGATTATTGTGATGACACTATATGCTATAAAGAATAATGATAACCATGAAATTTGTCATCATGATTTTAATTTTCAATTGGATTATGCCTCACATGATAGTTATTTTGTTGAGTTTGCTCCCACTATTATTCACGAGAATAACTTTGCTTATGTGGAGAGTAATAAAAATTGTATGCATGTGGATCATGAAAAGAATGCTTTATGTGATAGCTATATTGTTGAATTCATTCATGAGGCTACTGAAAATTATTATTAGAGAGGAACATATGCTTCTACATATTGCAATAATATCACGTTTCCTCTCTATGTATTGAAAATCTTGAAGTTTTGCTTGTTTTGCCTTCCTATGCAAGTTGATTCTTGTTCCCATAAGTTGTTTGCTCACAAAATCCCTATGCATAGGAAGTGGGTTAGGCTTAAATGTGCTAGTCATATGCTTCATGATGCTCTCTTTGTGTTTCAATTCTTATCTTTTATGTGAGCATCATTGAAATCATCATGCCTAGCTTAAAAGGCATTAAAGAAAAGCGCTTGTTGGGAGACAACCCCATATTTACCCCTACTGTTTTTGTGTGTTCACATGATTAATCTACTGTATTAATCATGTTTTATAGCTTTTGGTTGAATAAAGTGCCAAGTAAAGCCTTTGGGATAGTGTGGTTGATAGTTGATTTGATTCTGTGCAAAAACAGAAACTTTTGCGTCCAGTAACAGAATTGTTAAAATTCACTGGAACGTGGAAAAACTCTGAATTTTTTACAGAGGATTTATAAACAAATTTTCTATGTTTTCCGGATTTTTCATAACTTTTGTAATAACAGAGATATCACTATAATTCAGATCTTTACAGACTGTTCTGTTTTTGACAGATTCTGTTTTCGATGCATAGTTTGCTTGTTTTCTAGTTTCTATGGCTTATATTGCTTAATATAAATTGTGAAAATTATATAGTACAGTAGGAATTATGTGGAAATAATTATGAATCTTGTCTTTGACTGTACCCAAGTGAATGATTTGTTATACTATGCTAACCCATCTCACAAAGTTCCGTTAAGTTTTGTGTGATTGAAGTTTTCAAGTTTTGGGTAAGATATCGATATGAGAAGAATGAAGAGTGACAAGACCCTAAGATTGGGGAAGCCCAAGGCACCTCAAGGTAATATTCAAGAAAGATCCAAGCAACTAAGCTTGGGGATGCCCCGGAAGGCATCCGCTCTTTCGTCTCCACCATTATCGGTAACCTCACTTGGAGCTATATTTTTATTCATCACATGATATGAGTTTTGCTTGGAGCATCATTTTATTTTATTAGTATTTGCTTGCTGTTATTTAGAGTAATGTTTTGTATCTTTTATTTCAATAAAATTGTCAAGTATAGCCTTTACCATGGTTATTTTGCAAGTCTATATGGTGCTGTTTGAAAACAGAAAGTTTGATGTTATGTTTTGAATATATGTGAATAGTCAGAACATGATAAAATCTTGAAATTTTTACAAGTTGAGATATAACAAATTTTCTACAGTGTGGAATGTTTCAGAATTTTTGGAGTTAGGGAAGTATGCGTATAATTGCACTCTTTACAGACTGTCCTGTTTTGACAGATTGTTGTTATGTTTGCATATGTTTGCTTGTTTAATGATTCTATTCGGGGATAGGAGTATTAAATATGCAGAGGCATTTAGTATGCAATGTTAAATAATAATTTTAGTGATTTGCTACAGTATACAATGATAAGGTTTTGCATTTGATTTATACTAACTTATCTCGCGAGTTCTTGTTGAGTTTTGTGTGGATGAAGTTTTTAAGAATTAGGGAAACCGTGATATGAGACGAACTAAGGAGACACAAGACCTCAAGCTTGGGGATGCCCAAGGCATCCCTAGTTAATATTTCAAGAAATCTCAAGCAACTAAGCTTGGGGATGCCCTGGTTGGCATCCCACCTTTCTTCTTCAACAATGATCGGTTAGTATCGGTTGAACCTAAGTTTTTGCTTCTTCGCATGATATGTGCTATCCTTGGAATGTCATTTTATTTTGTTTTCCTTGCTGTTTGAATAAAATACATAATATCTAAGTTTTTTTATGAGAGAGAGTCTTCACATAGCTACTTAATTATTTGACTACTCATTGATCTTCACTTATATCTTTTTGGAGTAGTTTGTAATTTATTCTCGTGCTTCACTTATATCCTATGAGTAAATTTTTGAATGAATTGAATATCATAAATCTGAAATTATATATGTTTCATATGCTTATCCCATGGGGACTAATGACTTCACATATAAGAAGTATAGGTGGTAAAATTTATTGAAAGTTAGCAAACACAACATTGGTCACTTGAACAATTCATGAAAGAATATTGAAGGAAGAGAGGTTCCACATATAAATATACTATCTTGGACATCTTCTATGATTGTGAGCCCCATCAATTATTTTCAAACTTGAGAAAATTAGTTGAAGTTGGACAAGGAAGACAACGTAATGAGTTATGTTTGGGTATATTTGTATAGAAGTTATATTGTTATGGATCCTCCAACATGTGGTGCTTGCTTAGGATCTTTTGCTAGACTTCACTTGTACTAGGCGGGAATACTGCTTGGGCATCCACTTCCTTAAACCCAAAGTTATTCCATATGAGTCCACCATACCTACCTATATGCGATATTTACCTGCCGTTCCAAATAAATTTGCATGTGCCAAACTCTAAATCTTCAAATGATAATCTGTTTTGTATGCCCAAATCGCTCATGAAGCAACAGGGGGCGGTCAATATCTTCCATGCTAGGTGGGTTATTCTCACGATGAGTGTTTATTCACTTGTCATTCACGAGAAAGTGGCTGGTAATTGGGATGCCGAGTCCTATGATCAAAATGAAAATCAAAATATAATAATAAAACAAAACTCCCTCGGATTGTTGTTTGTATGGAGGGCACCCGAGGATTCGGCTAGCCATGGCTTGTGTTTGTTGTTGGAGGGGGAGTAAAAAACTTTACCTTTCTATTTGGGAACCACCTATAATGTGTCTAGCATGGAAGATATTGGGAACTCTCGGTCGTTACGTTGACAATGAAAGCATACCTCTCAAAATTATATTTATCTCTGTTTTAAAAGCTTCGAGCTCTGGCACATCTGCAAATCCCTGCTTCCCTCTGCGAAGGGCCTATCCTTTACTTTTATGCAAGAGTCAGTAGTATTCCTTCTCATTTCAACCTCAATTATTCTCTAGTTGGCAAGTATCATGTGGTGGGGAAAGATCCAAGCATATATGGCCATTCAAATATATTTGATCATGAATTATTATTGTTGACAATTATCTATATGATAAATAAGTTGGGAGGCGAAACATTAAGCCCCTATCTTTCTCTGTGTTTGATGGATGCTATTTGTTCTAAAAATATGCTTTGAGTGTCAGCAATCATGGAAGACTATATGATAGTTGAGTATGTGGAATTTGCTAAATCAAAGCTCTTACATAGACCCTTCCTGAAAATAAGATGAATTGCAATTGTTTGATGACTAAGAACATAGTTTGTTAGTTTTCAAGAAAGTTTATGGTCTATGCTTTAACATGTGAATAGCTTGTTACTTGATCATGAGAAGTTTTATGAGATGAGCCACTGTTATGATATATAATGATGCTAGAAAAAGTGTTTGGAACTATCATTGATCAAATTTATGCACTATGCTAGCATTCACACTTCATAAATTATTTCTTTTATCATTTACCTACTCGAGGACGAGCAGGAATTAAGCTTGGGGATGCTGATACGTCTCCAACGTATCTATAATTTACGAAGTATTCATGCCATGTTTACAACAATTTTATATGGTTTTGGTATGATTTGATTAAAACTAACCCGTACTAACGCGGTTTTTAGCAGAACTACCGTGGTGTCGTTTTTGTGCAGGAATAAAAGTTCTCGGAATGGGATAAAAATTTATGATGGTTTTTTATGGACTAAAAGAGACCCCCAAAGCACCAGAGCTGGGCCAGGAAGTGACCGAGGAGGCCACAAGCCTGCTAGCCGTGCCCTACCCCCCAGGACGCTAGCTCCAGGCTTGTGGGCCCCTTGGGCACCCCCTTGACGTGAGACCGATGCCAAAAATTCTTATAAATACCCAAACCTCTGAAAAGAACCCTAGATCAGAAGTTCCGCCGCCGTAAGCCACTGTAGCCACGAAAAACCAATTGGGAGCCCGTTTCGGCACCCTGCCAGAGGGGGGAATTATCATCGAAGGCCATCTTCATCATCCCGGCGGTCTCCATGACGAGGAGGGAGTAGTTCACCCTCGGGGCTGAGGGTATGTACCAGTAGCTATGTGTTTGATCTCTCTCTCTCTCGTGTTCTTGATTTGGCATGATCTTGATGTACCGCGAGCTTTGTTACTATAGTTGGATCATATGGTGTTTCTCCCTCTCTATCTTCTTGTGATGAATTGAGGTTTACCCTTGAGGTTTCACTATTATCGGATTGAATACTTGTATGGATTTGAGAACACTTGATGTATGTCTTGCGTGGGATACCCGTGGTGACAATGGGATGTTCTATTGATTCACTTGATATATGTTTTGGCACTCAACTCGCGGATTCCCGAGGTGACATTGGGGTAATCTATGCATAGGGGTTGATGCATGTTTTCCTCCTACGCTCCCGATAGAAACTTTGGAGTGATTCTTTGTTGCACATTGAGGGATTGTTATATGATCCAATTATGATATCATTGTTGAGAGAATTTGCACTAGTGAAAGTGTGAACCTAGGCCTTGTTTTCAAGCATTGCAATACCGTTTTGCTCACTTTTGTTACTAGTTACCTTGCTATTTTTATATTTTCAGATTACAAAAACCTATATCTACCATCCATATTACACTTGTATCACCATCTCCTCGCCGAACTAGTGCACCTATACAATTTACCATTGTATTAGGTGTGTTGGGGACACAAGAGACTCTTTGTTATTTGGTTGCAGGGTTGTTTGAGAGAGACCATCTTCATCCTATGCCTCCCACGGATTGATAAACCTTAGGTCATCCACTTGAGGGAAATTTGCTACTGTCCTACAAAACTCTGCGCTTGGAGGCCCAACACGAGTCTACAAGAAGAAGGTTGCGTAGTAGACATCAAGGGGACCCACCAGGTGGCCACAATCCTGGGGGCGCGCCCTACCCCCCAGGGCGCGCCCCCAGGGCTTGTGGGCCCCCTGGCAGGTCTCCGGTGCCCATCTTCTATTATATGAAAGGTTTTCACCTGGAAAAATCAGAGAGAAGTTTCCAGGATGAAGCGCCACTGTCTCGAGGCAGAACCTGGGCAGAAGCATTCTAGGGCTCCGGGAGAGCTATTCTGCCGGGGAAACTTCCCTCTCAGAGGGGGGAATCAAAGCCATCGTCATCACCAATGATCCTCTCATCGAGGGAGGGTCAATCTCCATCAACATCTTCACCTGCACCATCTCCTCTCAAACCCTAGTTCATCTCTTGTATTCAATCTTTGTCCCAAAACTTCAGATTGGTACCTGTGGGTTGCTAGTAGTGTTGACTACTCCTTGTAGTTGATGCTAGTTGGTTTATTTGGTGAAAGATCATATGTTCAGATCCTTAATGATAATTAATACCCCTCTGATCTTAAACATGAGCATGCTTTGTGAGTAGTTACGTTTGTTCCTGAGGACATGGGAGAAGTCTTGTTATAAGTAATCATGTAAATTTGGTATTCGTTCGATATTTTGATGAGATGTATATATGTTGTCTTTCCTTTAGTGGTGTTATGTGAACGTCGACTACATGACACTTCACCATGATTTGGGCCTAGGGGAAGGCATTGGGAAGTAATAAGTAGATGATGGGTTGCTAGAGTGACAGAAGCTTAAACCCTAGTTTATGCGTTGTTGCTTCGTAAGGGGCTGATTTGGATCCACACGTTTAATGCTATGGTTAGATTTATCTTAATTCTTCTTTCGTAGTTGCGGATGCTTGCGAGAGGGGTTAATCATAAGTGGGAGGCTTGTCCAAGTAAGGACAGCACCCAAGCACCGGTCCACCCAAATATCAAATTATCAAAGTAACGAACGCGAATCATATGAGCATGATGGAAACTTACTTGACAATAATTCCCATGTGTCCTCGGGAGAACTTTGCTTTATATAAGAGTTCATCCAGGCTTATCCTTTGCTACAAAAAGGATTGGGCCACCTTGCTGCACCTTTGTTACACTTGTTACTTGTTACCTGTTACAAATTATCTTATCACAAAACTATCTATTACCGATAATTTCAGTGCTTCCAGAAAATACCTTGCTGAAAACCGCTTGTCATTTCCTTCTGCTCCTCGTTGGGTTCGACACTCTTACTTATCGAAAGGACTACGATAGATCCCCTATACTTTTGGGTCGTCAAAAAGCTTTTCTGGCGCCGTTGCCGGGGAGTGAAGCGCCTTTGGTAAGTGGAATTTGGTAAGGAAACATTTATATTACATGCTGAAATTTACTGTCACTTGTCAATATGGAAAATCATCCTTTGAGGGGATTGTTCGGGGTATCTTCACCTCGACCAGAAGAGCAAAGAGTTGCTCCTCAACCTACTGCACCTACTGAAAATATTTATTATGAAATTCCTTCGGGTATGATAGAGAAATTGCTAGCTAATCCTTATGCAGGAGATGGAACACTACATCCTGATTTGCATCTAATCTATGTGGATGAAGTTTGTGGATTATTTAAGCTTGCAGGATTGCCCGAGGATGAAGTCAATAAGAAGGTATTCCCTTTATCTTTGAAGGGAAAGGCATTGACATGATATAGGCTATGTGATGATATTGGAGCTTGGAATTACGACCGATTGAAATTGGAATTTCATCAGAAGTTTTATCCTATGCATTTGGTTCATCGTGATCAGAATTATATATATATTTTTTTGGCCTCGTGAAGGAGAAAGTATCGCTCAAGCTTGGGGGAGGCTTAAGTCAATGTTATATTCATGACCCAATCATGAGCTCTCAAGAGAAATTATTATTCAGAATTTTTATGCTCGGCTTTCTCGTAATGATCAATCCATGCTCGATACTTCTTGTACTGGTTCCTTTATGAAGAAGACTATTGAATTCAAATGGGATCTCTTGGAAAGAATTAAATGCAACTCTGAAGATTGGGAGCTCGACGAAGGTAAGGAGTCAGGTATGAACCTTGAGTTTGATTGTGTTAAATCTTTTATGGATACCGATGTCTTTCGTGAATTTAGCACTAAATATGGACTTGACTCTGAGATAGTAGCTTACTTCTGCGAATCATTTGCTACTCATGTTGATCTCCCTAAGGAGAAGTGGTTCAAATATCATCCTCCCATTGAAGTAAAAATAGTAGAACCCATTAAAAAACCATTACTTATAATGTTGATCCAGTTATTCCTACTGCTTATATTGAGAAACCACCTTTTCCTGTTAGGATAAAAGAACATGGTAAAACTTCAGTTGTAGTCCATAAGAGTTATACTATAACACCTAAACCGCCTGAACAAATTAAAGTTGAACCTAGAATTGCTATGGTTAAAGATCTCTTGGTCGATAATATCGATGGGCAAGTTATTTGTTTCTATGATGGAGCCGCTGGAATTGCGAAACCTAATGAAAAGGATAAACATAGACTTGTTGTTGGCATGCCTGTTGTCTCTATTAAGATAGGAGATCGTTGTTATCATGGCTTATGTGATTTGGGTGCTAGTGTGAGTGCAATTTCCTTTACTTTATACCAAGAAATTATTAATGATATTGCACCTGCTGAAATAGAAGATATTGATGTTACTATTAAGCTTGCTAATAGAGATACTATCTCACCAATTGGGATTGTTAGAGATGTTGAAGTCTTGTGTGGGAAAATAAAATACCCTACTGATTTTCTAGTTCTTGGTTCCCCACAAGATGCTTTTTGTCCCATTATATTTGGTAGACCTTTCTTGAACAGTGTTAATGCTAAAATAGATTGTGAGAAAGAAACTGTTAGTGTAAGTTTCGGGGATATGTCTCATGAGTTACTTTCTCCAAATTTCGTAGACAACCCCATGATAAAGAATTGCCTAGTAAAGATGAAATTATTGGTCTTGCTTCTATTGTCGTGCGTCCTACTGATCCTTTAGAACAATATTTGCTAGACCATGAAAATGACATGTTCATGAATGAAAGAAATGAAATAGATGAGATATTCTTTGAACAAATGCATGTTTTGAAACACAATTTGCCTGTTGAGACTCTTGGAGATCCTCTACCACCCAAGAGTGATCCTATGTTTGAGCTTAAACAATTACCTGATACTTTGAAATATGCGTATCTCGATGAGAAGAAGATATATCTTGTTATTATTAGTGCTAACCTTTCAGAGCATGAAGAAAAGAAATTATTAAAAACTCTGAGGAAGCACCGTGTCGCTATTGGATATACTCTTGATGATCTTAAGGGCATTAGTCCCAGTCTATGTCAGCATAAAATTAATATGGAACCTAATGCTAAACCAGTCATTGATCACTAGCGATGGTTGAATCCTAAAATGAAAGAAGTGGTAAGAAAAGAAATATTAAAGCTTCTAGAAGCAGGTATAATCTATCCTATTGCTGATAGTAGATGAGTAAGTCCTGTTCACTGTGTCCCTAAGAAGGGAGGTATTACTGTTGTTCCTAATGATAAAAATGAATTGATTCCGCAAAGAATTGTTACATGTTATAGAATGGTAATTGATTTTAGAGAATGGTAATTGATTTTAGAGAATTAAACAAAGCTACTAGGAAAGATCATTATCCTTTACCTTTCATTGATTAAATGCTAGAAAGACTATCAAAACATACACATTTTTGCTTTCTAGATGGTTATTTTGGTTTCTTCCAAATACCTCTGTCACAAGAGGATCAAGAAAAAACTACTTTTACATGCCCTTTTGGTACCTTTGCTTATAGACGTATGCTTTTTGGTTTATGCAATGCACCTGCTACTTTTCACAGATGTATGACCGCTATATTCTCTGACTTTTGTGAAAAGATTGTTGAGGTTTTCATGGATGATTTCTCCTCATACGGAACTTCTTTTGATGATTGCTTAAGCAACCTTGACCGAGTTTTGCAGTGATGTGAAGAAACTAATCTTGCATTGAATTGGGAGAAGTGCCACTTTATGGTTAATGAAGGTATTGTCTTGGGGCATAAAATCTCCGAAAGAGGTATTGAACTTGATAAAGCTAAAGTTGATGCTATTGAAAAAATGTTGTCTCCTAAAGATATCAAAGGTATAAAAAGTTTCCTTTGTCATGCTGGTTTCTATAGGAGATTTATTAAAGACTTCTCTAAAATTTCTAGACCTCTTACTAATCTCTTGCAAAAAGATGTTCCATTTGTTTTTGATGATGATTGTGTAGAAGCATTTGAAATCCTTAAGAAAGCCTTAATTTCTGCACCTATTGTTCAACCACCTGATTGGAACCTACCCTTTGAAATTACGTGTGATGCTAGCGATTATGCTGTTGGTGCTGTTCTAGGACAAAGAGTTGATAAGAAATTAAATGTTATCCATTATGCTAGTAAAACTCTAGACAGTGCTCAAAGAAATTATGCTACTACTGAAAATTAATTTTTAGTAGTTGTATTTGCTTGTGACAAGTTCAGATCTTATATTGTTGATTCTAAGATAACTGTTCACACTGATCATGCTGCTATTAAATATATTATGGAAAAGAAAGATGCTAAACCTAGACTTATTAGGTGGGTTCTCCTGCTACAAGAATTTGATTTACATATTATTGATAGAAAGGGAGCTGAGAACCTCGTAGCAGACAACTTGTCTAGGTTAGAAAATATTCTTGATGACCCACTACCTATTAATGATAGCTTTCCTGATGAACAGTTAGTTGTTATAAATGCTTCTCGTGGTACTCCATGGTATGCAGACTATGCTAATTATATTGTTGCTAAATTTTTACCACCTAGTTTTACATACCAACAAAAGAAAAAGTATTTCTATGATTTAAGACATTACTTTTGGGATGACCCACACCTTTATAAAGAAGGAGTAGATGGTGTTATTAGACGTTGTGTACCTGAGCATGAACAGGAACATATCCTACGCAAGTGTCACTCCGAGGCCTATGGAGGACACCATGCTGGAGATAGAACTGCACACAAGGTATTACAATCTGGTTTTTATTGGCCTACTCTTTTCAAGGATGCTTGTAAGTTTGTCTTGTCTTGTGATGAATGTCAAAGAATTGGTAATATTAGTAGACGTTAGGAAATGCCTATGAATTATTCACTTGTTATTGAACCATTTGATGTTTGGGGATTTGATTATATGGGACCTTTTCCTTCCTCCAATGGGTATACACATATTTTGGTTGCTGTTGATTATGTTACTAAGTGGGTAGAAGCTATTCCAACTAGTAGTGCTGATCATAACACCTCCATTAAAATGCTTAAAGAAGTTATTTTTCCGAGGTTTGGAGTCCCTAGATATTTAATGACTGATGGTGTTTCACACTTTTGTGGATGCAACGAACATCTGCGTTCGTTGACCAGACTCATACACAGGCGTGCTAATGATCGTACATCCGACACCAACATGTAATGGAAGGCCAAGCCAGAGAAGCCGCTCTTCGTGAGATCAAGGAGAGCATTAAGAAGAACAAAGCACCAGGATATCACCTTGGGAAGGCTGCCCTTGCCGGGCAGGAGAGCCCGGCCAGGTCGAGACCGCCCCGAAGGCAAGTCCAGCATCGCCCCAGCAAGCCTACTGGGGCCTCCAAGACAAAAACCACCGCCTAGACACCACCGCTCCACCGCATCGCGACACCAGTCACTTATTCATGCGGTGTCGAGCACCCCAGGTGATTAAGTGGCACTCATGAAGCACATGGCAGCTTGCTAGAAGACGGATCACACCCATTTGACACCCGTCCAAGGGTGTGTCAAGATAATAAGCAGAAGGTGGCTAAGCGGCGGCATAAGCTTGCCGGGGATGCACCCCCGCATGCCACCTAAGGTAGCATTTATGGAATTTTGTCCCAAGTGCCAGAGTTAGGTATGATAGCACTGTTAGCTATCTAATCACAAGATAATGTCTGTTTTGCCACTATGGTTACCCCTTGGGCTATAAAAGGAGGTCCAAGGCAGCCTAGAGAAGGATTCAGACCATTTCACACTTGTACGCATGTAGCAGCTCTCCCCGAGGCCACCTTGCCGGACTTGAGCGTCGCGTGTTCTTCGTGTTCCTCCATCCAATCCACCAAAGCAGGAGTAGGGTTTTATGCTTCTCAGCGGCCCAAACCTGGGTAAAAACCACCAGAGTCACATCGTCGTGCTGCCTCATGGCCTTCGCTCTTTGTGCAACATGATCTCCCCCTGCCGAACCACAAAGGGGCCCGTGGCCCCATAGGTGATCGTGTCCACCCACGACAACTTTATTCATGGTGCCTTCCATAAATTGCTTGCTAAGTATGATGTTAGCCATAGAATTGCATCTCCTTATCATCCTCGGTCTAGTGGCCAAGTAGAATTAAGTAATAGAGAAATAAAATTGATCTTGCAAAAGACTGTTAATAGATCTAGAAAGAATTGGTCTTAGAAACTTGATGATGCATTATGGTCTTATAGAACTGCTTATAAGAATCCTATGGGTATGTCTCCATATAAAATGGTTTATGGAAAAGAATGTCACTTACCTCTTGAACTAGAACATAAAGCTTATTGGGCAATTAAAGAGGTCAACTATGATTTCAAACTTGCCGGTGAGAAGAGGTTATTTGACATTAGCTCACTTGATGAATGGAGAACCCAAGCCTATGAGAATGCCAAAATGTTTAAAGAAAAGGTTAAAAGATGGCATGACAAAAGGATACAAAAGCGCAAATTTAATGTAGGTGACCATGTCTTGCTATACAATTCTCGTTTAAGGTTTTTTGCAGGAAAACTTCTCTCTAAATGGGAAGGACATTACATTATCGAAGAAGTTTATCGTTCCAGTGCCATCAAGATCAACAACGCCGAGGGCAATGACCCAAAGGTGGTAAATGGACAAAGAATCAAACATTATATCTCAGGTACTCCCATAAATGTTGAAACCAATATTATTAATACCATAACACCGGAGGAGTACATAAGGGAGACCTACTAGAATGCTCTAGATCCCTGAAAAGGAATAGGTATGTGATATGGTAAGTAAACCGACTCCAAAACCTTCCCAAAAGCAATTTTACTCCGTTTTGGAATATTTAAAAAATTAGGAAAATAAAAAGTAGTCTGAAAAGTGCACAAGGAGGCGACAAGCCGTGGGGGCAGGACCTACCCCCCTGGGCGCACCTCCCAGGTTTGTGGTCACCTCATGTGCCCCCCGGACTCCGTTTTCTTCTGAATACTTCTTTTGCATGGTAAAAATTCATTATATAATCTCCCAAAGGTTTTGCCCACCGTACCACGGCAGTATCCTCTATTCTTGTTTTGAGCTGTTTTCCTGACAGATCTAGATCGCCATGACGTCTCCAAGCGCCCCCAAGGACAAGTTCTTAGAGAAGGTCATCAACCCTTACCTCGCGGAGGTCCTGCAACACCCTCAAACCATCGAGATGCGCGAGGGGGTGCTTCACATCCGTGATGTTCAAGGGCCAAGGAGGACCGGAAGCGTGGAGTCCAGGCTCGAAGCGGTGGAGCAAGAAGTGTTCAAGTGCAAAGGATGGTGGAGCACAGACTCAACGCCAATCACTCCATGATCACGGATTTTACCCGTGACCATAAACTGGACGCTAGTGAGATTGGAAAGGCCATCTTCAAGCTTCATGAGAAAATCGAGCATCTCCAAGCCCAGATCTATGACCTGCAAAACCAGAACTGTGAGTATGAATATAGATTTAAGAGGATGGGTTTGGCTGTAGATTTGAGGATTCCGGAGACTCGTTAATCTTTCTATGATGGTAAGCCTATGCCCTGGAAGATGGAGGACAAGCCCACAACATCACCAACTCCGTCATCACCACCTCCGAAGAAGGAAACTTGAGTACATGGGTATGGGCACTCCCCTTGGCTTGTGCCAAGCTTGGGGAAGGTGCCCCGATATCGTATCACCATCACATCTTTACCTTTATCGTTTTTCTTAGTTCATTCCTTTTGGTTATATCTTGGTTTAGTAGAATAAAATTTTTAGTATGATCTAGCTTTGAGTTTTGCTTTGTGTTCCCTCTATGTAATCAAGTCCGAGAGTTATATAATAAAGATTAGTTTTGAGTTGAGGGCTTTGCTTTCTTGCTATGATCTTGAAAAAAAAAGAGAAAAGAAATAAAAAGATTATATAATAATCTTATGGGAAGTGATGACTTCACATATAAGAAGTATGTCACATAAAATTTGTTGGGAGTTGACAAACATAGTTTTGGTCATTGTTGCAATTAATAGGAAGTAATAAAGAAATAGAAGTCTCACATATAAATACACTATCTTGGACATCTTTTGTGATTCTGAGCACTCATTAAAATATTATATGCTAAAAGGTTGATGTTGGACAAGGAAGACAACATAATGGGTTATATTTCCTTATATCCAAATATAAGTTATATTGTCATGGATCCTCCAACATGTTGAGCTTGCTTCTCATCCCATGCTAGCCAAATCTTTTGCACCAAGTAGAGATACAACTTGTGCATCCAAAATTCCTTAACCCAGTTTTGCCATGAGAGTCCACCATACCTACCTATGGATTGAGTAAGATCCTTCAAGTAAGTTGTCATCGGTGCAAGCAATAAAAATTGCTCTCTAAATATGTATGATCTTTTAGTGTGAGGAAAATAAGCTTTATACGAACTTGTGATATGGAAGAAATAAAAGCGACGGACTGCATAATAAAGTTCTTTATCACAAGCGGCAATATAAACTGACATTCTTTTGCATTAAGGTTTTGTGCATCCAACCATAAAAGCGCATGACAACCTCTGCTTCCCTCTGTGAAGGGCCTATCTTTTATTTTACTTCCTACCTTTATACAAGAGTCATGGTGATTTTCACCTTTCCTTTTATATTTCTCTTTTTGGCAAGTTTTATATATGTTGGGGAAGATCCAAATATATATATCCACTCGGATGTAGGTGTTCATAAACTATTATTGTTGATGTTACCCTTGAGGTAAATGGTTGGGAAGCGAAACTATAAGCCCCTATCTTCCTGTGTGTTTGATTGAAACTTTGATCTCATAAGTATCGCATGAGCGTTAGCAATTATGAAAGATTAAATGATGGTTGAGTATGTGAACTTGCTAAATAAAAGCTCTTACATTGGCTCTTTCCGATGTTATGATAAATTGCAATTGTTTCAATGACCAAGATCATAGTTTGTTGGTTTTCAATAAAGTTTTTGAATCATACTTTGCCTTGTGAATGAATTGTTACTTTAGCATAAGAAATTATATGACAATATATGTTGCTGCTCTAAAGATGATCATGATGCCCTCATGTCCGTATTTTATTTTATCGACACCTCTATCTCTAAAAATGTGGTCATGATTATCGATTTTGGCTTTCGCTTGAGGACAAGCGAGGTCTAAGCTTGGGGGAGTTGTTAAGTCCATTTTGCATCATGCTTTTATGTTAATATTTATTGCATTATGGGTTGTTATTATACATTATGGTACAATACTCATGCCTTTTCTCTCTTATTTTACAAGATTTACATGAAGAGGGAGAATGCCGGCAGCTGGAATTCTGTACCGGAAAGGAGCAAATCTGAGAGACCTATTCTGCACAACTCCAAAAGTCCTGAAAATTTACGGAGAATTATTTTGGAATATATAATAATTATTGGGCGAAGAAACTACCATAGGGGACCCACCAGGTGGCCACAAGCCTGGGGGGGCGCCATACACCCCAGGGCGCGCCCCCAGGGCTTGTGGGCCCCCTGGCAGGTCTCTGATGTCTACTACGCAACCTTCTTCTTATAGACTCGTGTTGGGCCTCCAAGCGCAGAGTTTTGTAGGACAGTAGCGAATTTCCCTCAAGTGGATGACCTAAGGTTTATCAATCCGTGGGAGGCTTAGGATGAAGATGGTCTCTCTCAAACAACCCTGCAACCAAATAACAAAGAGTCTCTTGTGTCCCCAACACACCCAATACAATGGTAAATTGTATAGGTGCACTAGTTCGGCGAAGAGATGGTGATACAAGTGTAATATGGATGGTAGATATAGGTTTTTGTAATCTGAAAATATAAAAACAGTAAGGTAGCAAGTAACAAAAGTGAGCGAAAACGGTATTGCAATGCTTGAAAACAAGGCCTGGGGTTCATACTTTCACTAGTGCAAGTTCTCTTAACAATGATAACATAATTAGATCATATAGTAATCCCTCAACGTGCAACAAAGAATCACTCCAAAGTTTCTATCAGAGAACATAGGACGAAAACGTGCATCAACCCCTATACATAGATTACCCCAATGTCACCTCGGGAATCCGCGGGTTGAGTGCCAAAACATACATCAAGTGAATCAATAGAACATCCCATTGTCACCATAGATATCCCATCGCAAGACATACATCAAGTGTTCTCAAATCCAATACTCAATCCAACATAATGAAACCTCAAAGAGCAAGACTCAATTCATCACAACAAGAGATAGAGAGGGAAGAAACACCATATGATCCAACTATAGTAACAAAGCTCGCGGTACATCAAGATCGTGCCAAATCAAGAACACAAGAGAGAGAGATCAAACACATAGCTACCGGTACATACCCTCAGCCCCGAGGGTGAACTACTCCCTCCTCGTCATGGAGACCGCCGGGATGATGAAGATGGCCATCGGTGATGGTTTCCCCCTTCAGCAGGGTGCCGGAACGGGCTCCCGATTGGTTTTAGGTGGCTACAAAGGCTTGCGGCGGCTGAACTCCCGATCTAGGTTTATTTCTGGAGGTTTTAGTATTTATAGGAGGTGTTGGCGTCGGGGACAAGTCAAGGGGGCCCATGAGGCGACGACAAGGCAGGGGGGCGTGCCCTAGGGGGGTGCCCTCCACCCTTGTGGTTGCCTCGGGAATCCTCTCTGATATCTTTTCATTCCAGTATTTTTTATATTTTCCAAAAATATTCTCCATAAATTTTCAGCCCATTTCGAGAACTTTTATTTCTGCACAAAAAACGACACCACGGTAGTTCTGCTGAAAACAGCGTCAGTCCGGGTTAGTTCTAATCAAATCATACCAAAATCATATAGAATTGTTGTAAACATGGCATGAATACTTCATAAATTATAGATACGTTGGAGACGTATCAGCATCCCCAAGCTTAATTCCTGCTCGTCCTCGAGTAGGTAAATGATAAAAGAAATAATTTATGAAGTGTGAATGCTAGCAAGTGCACAAGTTTGATCAATGATAATTTCAATCACTTTTTCTAGCATCATTATATATCATAAACAGTAGCTCATCTCATAAAACTTCTCATGATCAAGTTGCAAGCTATTCACATGCTAAAGCATAGATAATAAAATTTCTTGAAAACTAACAAACTAAGTTCTTAGTCATCAAACAATTACAATTCATCTTATTTTCAGGAAGGGCCTATGTAAGAGATTTGATTTAGCAAATCCCACATACTCAACTATCATATAGTCTTCCATGATTGCTACCACTCAAAGCATATTTTAGAACAAATAGCATCCATTGAACACAGAGAAAGATAGGGGCTTAGTGTTTCGCCTCCCAACTTATTTATCATATAGATAATTGTCAACAATAATAATTCATGATCAAATATATTTGAATGGCCATATATACTTAGATCTTTTCCCATCACATGATGCTTGCCAACTAAAGAGTAGGTTGGAATGAGAAGGAATACTACCGACTATTGCATAAAAGTAAAAGATAGGCCCTTCGCAAATGGAAGCAGGGATTTGCAGAGGTGCCAGAGCTTGAAGTTTTTTAAAACAAAGGTGAAAATAATTTTGAGAGGCATGCTTTCATTGTCAACATAACAACCAAGAGTTCTCACTATCTTCCATGCTAGATACTCCCTCCGTTCCTTTATATAAGGTGTATTTGTTTTTTGATAAAATTCCACAATGTAAGGTGCATTTCTTCTAAATCCTCGTAATTCCCTTTTTATCCCTCTAGAAAGAGGAAAGTATCTCTCACCTGATTGACTGTATCTCTCCTTGTATCAAAAGAAGGAAACTATCTCTCTCTCGATTGCAGGTATCTCTTACTTTCCTGGACTCAATGATTTACTTGCCACTAACTAACAAAATTTTCAAGGGTAATTTTGTCCTAACACCTCGATAATTATGTGCCTTGGTCACCGTGCCGAAAATAATACACCTTACATAAAGGAACGGAGGGAGTACATTATAGGCGGTTCCCAAACAGAATGGTAAAGTTTTTACTCCCCCTCCACCAACAATCACACTCCACGGCTGAGCCGAAACAATGGGTGCCGTCCATACCAACAACAGTCCTGGTGGAGTTTTGTTTAATTATTTGAAATTTTGTTTTTGATCTTTTGATTATAGGACTGGGCATCCCAATTACCAGCCACTCTCTCATGAATGATAAGTGAATAAACACTCATCGTGAGAATAACACACCTAGCATGGAAGATACTGACAGCCCCCAGTCGCTACTTGAGCGATTCGGGCATACAAAACAGATTATTATTTGAAGGTTTAGAGTTTGGCACATGCAAATTTACTTGGAACGGTAGGTAAATACCGCATATAGGTAGATATGGTGGACACTCATGGAAGAAACTTGGTTCAAGGATTTTGGATGCACAAGCAGTATTCCCGCTTGGTACAGAAATTTTGGCTAGCAAAAGATTCTAAATAGCAAGCACCACATGTTGGAGGATCCATAACAATATAACTTCTATACAAATATACCCAAGCATAACTCATTACGTTGTCTTCCTTGTCCAACTTCAACTAATTTGCTCAAGTTTGAAAATAATTAACGGGGCTCACAATCATAGAAGATGTCCAAGATAGTATATTTATATGTGAAATCTCTCTTCCTTCAATATTCTTTCATGAATTGTTCAAGTGACCAATACTATGTTTGCTAACTTTCAATAAACTTACCACCTATACTTCTTATATGTGAAGTCATTACTCCCCATGGGATAAGCATATGAAACATATATAATTTCAGATTTATGATATTCAATTCATTCAACCATTTACTCATAGGATATAAGTGAAGCACATGAGTAAATGACAAACTACTCTAAAAAAGATATAAGTGAATATCAATGAGTAGTCAAATAATTAGGTAGTTATGTGAAGACTCTCTCATAAATAAAATTTTAGATCTTAAGTATTATTAAAACAGCAAGAAAAACAAAATAAAATCACATTCTAAGGATAGCACATATCATGTGAAGAAGCAAAAACTTAGGCTCAACCAAAACTGACCGATCATTGTTGAAGAAGAAAGGTGGGATGCCAACCGGGGCATCCCCAAGCTTAGATGCTTGAGACTTCTTGAAATATTAACTAGGGATGCCTTGGGCATCCCCAAGCTTCATCTTTTGTGTATTCTTAATTCCCTTTATATCATGGTTTCCCTAAATCTTAAAAAACTCATGCACACAAAACCCAACAAGAACTCATGAGAAAAGTTAGTATAAATCAAATGCAAAACCTTATCATTCTATACTGTAGAAAATCACTAAAATTATTATTTAACATTGCATACTAAATACCTCTGCATATTTAATACTCCAATCCTCAAATAGAATCATTAAACAAGCAAACATAACAGCAATCTGTCTAAACAGGACAGTCTGTAAAGAGTGCAATTGTACTCATACTCAATCCAACATAACGAAACCTCGAAGAGCAAGACTCAATTCATCACAACAAGAGATAGAGAGGGAAGAAACACCATATGATCCAACTATGTATGATCATTGCCTTGGATATCGTCATAATTATTTGCTTTTCTATCAATTGCCCAATAGTAATTTGTTTACTCACCATATGCTATTTTCTCGAGAGAAGCCTCTAGTGAAAACTATGGCCCCCGGGTCTATCTTTTATCATATATTAAAACTAAAAATACCTTGCTCCAATTTTCTTTTATTTATTTTATTTTTTATTTTTGTTAGATCTATCTATCAAAACCTATACAATTTAATCTTGCTCGTAACCGTTGAGGGATTCACAACCCCTCTACGCGTTGGGTTGCAAGTTTTTGTTGTTTGTGTGTAGGTGTTGTTTACATAGTGTTGCTAGGTTCTCCTACTAGATTGATAACCTTGGTTTCATAACTCAGTGAAATACTTATCTCTACTGTACTGCATCATCCTCTCCTCTTCGAGGAAATCCCAACGCAGCTCACAAGTAGCAGGAAGAATTTCAGGCATCGTTGCCAGGAAGACATTGATGACCCACAAGTATAGGGGATCTATCGTAGTACTTTCGATAAGTACGAGTGTCGAACCCAACGAGGAGCAGAAGGAAATGACAAGCAGTTTTCAGCAAGGTATTCTGTGTAAGCACTGAAATTATCGGTAACAGATAGTTGTGTGATAAGATAATTCGTAACGGGTAACACGTAACAAAAGTAACTAAGGTGCAGCAAGGTGGCCCAATCCTTTTTGTAGCAATGGACAAGCCTAGAAGAACTCTTATATAAAGCAAAGCGCTCTCGAGGACACATGGGAATTGTTGTCAAGTTAGTTTTCATCATGCTCATATGATTCGCGTTCGTTACTTTGATAATTTGATATGTGGGTGGACCAGTGCTTGGGTGCTGCCCTTCCTTGGACAAGCCTCCCACTTATGATTAACCCCTCTCGCAAGCATCCACAACTATGAAAGAAGAATTAAGATAAATCAAACCATAGCATGAAACATATGGATCCAAATCAGCCCCTTACGAAGCAACACATAAACTAGGGTTTAAGCTTCTATCACTCTAGCAACCCATCATCTACTTATTACTTCCCAATGCCTTCCCCTAGGCCCAAATCATGGTGAAGTGTCATGTAGTCGATGTTCACATAACACTACTAGAGGAAAGACAACATACATCTCATCAAAATATCGAACGAATACCAAATTCACATGATTACTTATAACAAGACTTCTCCCATGTCCTTAGGAACAAATGTAACTACTCACAAAGCATATTCATGTTCATAATCAGAGGAGTATTAATTATCATTAAGGATCTGAACATATGATCTTCCACCGAATAAACCAACTAGCATCAACTACAAGGAGTAATCAACACTACTAGCAACCCACAGGTACCAATCTGAGGTTTTGAGACAAAGATCGGATACAAGAGATGAACTAGGGTTTGAGAGGAGATGGTGCTGGTGAAGATGTTGATGGAGATTGACTCCCTCTTGATGATAGGATCGCTGGTGATGACGATGGCTTCGATTTCCCCCTCTCGGAGGGAAGTTTCCCCGGCAGAACAGCTCCGCCGGAGCCCTAGATTGGTTCTGCCCAGGTTCCACCTCGAGACGGTGGCGCTTCGTCCCGAAAGCTCCTTCTTGATTTTTTTAGGTCAAAACACACCATATAGCAGAAGATGGGCATCGGGGGCCTGCCAGGTGGCCCACAAGGCAGGGGGGCGCACCCAGGGGGGTAGGGCGCGCCCTCCACCCTTGTGGATGGCTGGTGGCCCCCCTCTGGTGCTTTCTTCGCCCAATATTTTTTATTAATTCCAAAATGACTCTCCGTGAAGTTTCAGGACTTTTGGAGTTGTGCAGAATAGGTCTCTAATATTTGCTCCTTTTCCAGCCCAGAATTCCAGCTACCGGCATTCTCCCTCTTCATGTAAACCTTGTAAAATAAGAGAGAAAAGGCGTAAGTATTGTGCCACAATGTGTAATAACAGCCCATAATGCAATAAATATTAACATAAAAGCATGATGCAAAATGGACGTATCAACTCCCCCAAGCTTAGACCTCGCTTGTCCTCAAGCGAAAGCCGAAATCAAAAAATATGTCCACATGTTTAGAGATAGAGGTGTCAAGAAAATAAAATACGGACATGAGGGCATCATGATCATCTTTAAAGCAGCAACATATATTGTCATATAATTTCTTATGCCAAAGTAACAATTCATTCACAAGGTAAAGTATGAATTAAAAACTTCATTGAAAACTAACAAACTATGATCTCAGTCATTGAAGCAATTGCAATTTATCATAACATCGGAAAGAGTCAATTCAAGAGCTTTTCAGCAAGTCCACATACTCAACTATCATTTAGTCTTTCACAATTGCTAACACTCACGCGATACTTATGGGTTCAAAGCTTCAATCGGACACAGAGAAAGATAGGGGCTTATAGCTTTGCCTCCCAACCTTTACCTCAAGGGTAATGTCAACAATAATATTTTATGATGACCTACATCCGAGTGGATATATATATCTGGATCTTTCTCCAACACATAGTGCTTGCCAAAAGGAAAAAGTGTAAAAAGGAAAGGTGAAGATCACCATGACTCTTGTATAAGGGTAGAAGATAAAAGTAAAAGATAGGCCCTTCGCAGAGGGAAGCAGAGGTTGTCATGCGCCTTTATGGTTGGATGCACAAAATCTTAATGCAAAAGAACATCACTTTATATTGCCGCTTGTGATACAGAACTTTATTATGCAGTCCGTCGCTTTTATTTCTTCCATATCACAAGTTCGTATAAAGCTTATTTTCTTCACACTAATTGATCATACATATTTAGAGAGCAATTTTTATTGCTTGCACCGATGATAACTTACTTGAAGGATCTTACTCAATCCATAGGTAGGTATGGTGGACTCTCATGGCGAAACTGGGTTTAGGGATGTTTGGAAGCACAAGTAGTATCTCTACTTGGTGCAAAGAATTTGGCTAGCATGAGAGGGAAAAGCAAGCTCAACATGTTGGAGGATCCATGACATTATAACTTCTATTCGGATATAGGAAAACGTAAACCATTATGTTGTCTTCCTTGTCCAACCTCAACCTTTTAGCATGTCATATTTTAATGAGTGCTCACAATTACAAAAGATGTCCAAGATAGTGTATTTATATGTGAAACCTCTCTTTCTTTATTACTTCCTATTAATTGCAACAATGATCAAAACTATGTTTGTCAACTCCCAACAAATTTTATTCATCATACTCTTTATATGTGAAGTCATTACTCTCCATAAGATCAATATATGATCTCTTTATTTCTTTTTATTTCTTTCTCTTATTTTATTCCCTCAAGATCATAGCAAGAAAGTAAAGCCCTCAACTCAAAACTACTCTTTATTATATATAGCTCACGGACTCGATTACATAGATAAATATCAAAACAGAACTCAAAGCTAGATCATACTAAAACTTTATTCTACTAGATCAAAATATAACCAAAAGGATCGAACTAAGAAAAATGATAAAAGTAAAGGTGTGATAGTGATACGATATCGGGGCACCTCCCCCAAGCTTGGCAGTTGCCAAGGGGAGTGCCCATACCCATGTATTTATGTTTCTTTCTTCGGAGGTGGTGATGATGGAGTTGATGATGTAGTGCCGCACTCCAAGCGCAGGAGATTCTCCAATCTGCGAATGATGCTCTGGAGGGAGACGATATGCTCTTGCAACAGAATATTTTCACGAGTGAGATATTTATTTTGCACACAAACTATCTCAACAATCTTAAAAGCTTCAATTTCAGTAGGGGTAAGATGATCGTAGTATGGTTGTAGGATGTCTTCTTCTTCTTCTTCTTCTGCTGCCGGAACTTGATCCACCGCGACCTTCTTGATTTCATCACCCTTGTTGGTTTCCCCAAGTTCTTCTTTCTTCATCTCTATCTTCATTAGCCATGCATCGTCGTCCCCATTGTTGGAGGAGGGGGGCGACATGATGCCTGGCCTTGAAAACTCTGGCAAAAAACAGCTCAAAACAAAAACAGGAGATTTTGCCGTGGTACGGTGGTCAAAACCTTCGGGAGATTATATAATGAATTTTTACCGACCAAAAGAAGTATTGTGCAAGAAAACGGAGTCCGGGGGGGCACACGAGGTGGCCACATGGCAGGGGGGCGCGCCCAGGGGGGTAGGGTGCGCCCCCCACCCTTGTGGTCTCCTCGTGCAACTTTCGGACTACTTTTAATTTCCCTAATTTTTTAAATATTCCAAAACGGAGAAAAATTATCATTGGAAACGTTTTGGAGTTGGTTTACTTACCGTACCACATACCTATTCCTTTTCGGAGTCTGAAGCGTTCTGGAAAGTGTCCCTTATGTACTCCTCCAGTGTTATGGTGTCAATAATATTGGTCTCAACATTTATGGGATTACCTAAGATATAATGTTTTATTCTTTGACCGTTTACCACCTTCGGATTTGTGCCTTCGGCGTTGTTGATTTTTATGGCACCGGAACGATAGACCTCCTTGATAATGTAAGGACCTTCCCATTTAGAGAGAAGCTTTCCTACAAAAAATCTTAAATGAGAGTTGTATAGCAAAACATGATCACCTACATTAAACTCACGCTTTTGTATCCTTTTGTCATGCCATCTTTTAACTTTTTCTTTAAACAACTTGGCATTCTCATAGGCTTGGGTTCTCCATTCATCAAGCGAGCTTATGTCAAATAACCTCTTCTCACCGGCAAGTTTAAAATCATAGTTGAGCTCTTTGATTGCCCAATAAGCTTTGTGTTCTAGTTCAAGAGGTAAGTGACAAGCCTTCCCATAAACCATTTTATATGGAGACATACCCATAGGGTTTTTATAAGCAGTTCTATAAGCCCATAATGCGTCATCAAGTTCCTTAGACCAATTCTTTCTTGATCTATTAAAAGTCTTTTGCAAGATCAATTTAATCTCTCTATTGCTCAATTCTACTTAACCGCTAGACTGAGGATGATAAGGAGATGCAATTCTATGGTTAACATCATACTTAGCAAGCAATTTACGGAAAGCACCATGAATAAAATGTGAACCACCATCAGTCATTAAATATCTAGGGACTCCAAACCTCGGAAAAATAACTTCTTTAAGCATCTTAATAGAAGTGTTATGATCAGCACTACTAGTTGGAATAGCTTCTACCCACTTAGTAACATAATCAACAGCAACTAAAATATGTGTATACCCATTAGAGGAAGGAAAAGGTCCCATATAATCAAAGCCCCAAACATCGAATGATTCAATAACAAGTGAATAATTCATAGGCATTTTCTAACGTCTACTAATATTACCAATTCTTTGACATTCATCACAAGACAAGACAAACTTACGAGCATCCTTGAAGAGAGTAGGCCAATAAAAACCGGATTGTAATACCTTGTGTGCAGTTCTATCTCCAGCGTGGTGTCCTCCGTAAGACTCGGAGTGGCACTTGTGTAGGATCTATTCCTGTTCATGCTCAGGTACACAACGTCTAATAACACCATCTACTCCTTTATAAAGGTGTGGGTCGTCCCAAAAGTAATGTCTTAAATCATAGAAAAACTTTTTCTTTTGCTGGTATGTGAAACTAGGTGGTATAAATTTAGCAACAATGTAATTAGCATAATCAGCATACCATGGAGTATTACGAGAAGCATTTATGACAACTAATTGTTCATCAGGAAAGCTGTCATCAATAGGCAGTGGGTCATCAAGAACATTTTCTAACCTAGACAAGTTGTCTGCAACGGGGTTCTCAACTCCCTTTCTATCAATAATATGCAAATCAAATTATTGTAGCAAGAGAACCCATCTAATAAGTCTAGGTTTAGCATCTTTCTTTTCCATAAGGTATTTAATAGCAGCATGATCAGTATGAACCGTTACTTTGGAATCAACAATATAAGATTTGAACTTATCACAAGCAAAAACAACTGCTAAAAATTCTTTTTCAGTAGTAGCATAATTTTTCTGGGCACTGTCTAGAGTTTTACTAGCGTAATGAATAACATTCAATTTCTTATCAACTCTTTGCCCTAGAACAGCACCAACAGCATAATCACTAGCATCACACATAATTTCAAAGGGTAAATTCCAATCAGGCGGTTGAACAATAAGTGCAGAGATCAAGGCTTTCTTAAGTATTTCAAATGCTTCTACACAATCATCATCAAAAACAAAAGGAACATCTTTTTGCAAGAGATTGGTGAGAGGCCTAGAAATTTTAGAGAAGTCTTTAATAAACCTCCTATAGAAACCAGCATGACCAAGGAAACTTCTTATACCTTTGATATCTTTAGGACACGACATCTTTTCAATAGCATCTACTTTAGCTTTAACAACTTCAATACCTCTTTCAGAAATTTTATGCCCCAAGACAATACCTTCATTAACCATAAAGTGGCAATTCTCCCAATTCAAAACAAGATTAGGTAATTGTTTAAGCTCAAACACGGGATCACCCTTGGGTGGAGGAGGATCCCCAAGGATTTCAATAGGTAAATTGTGTTTCAAAATAGGCCCTTGATTAAAGAATATTTCATCTATTTCCCTTCTTTCATTCATAAACATATCATTTTCATGGTCCAGCAAATATTGTTCTAAAGGATCAGTAGGATGCACGGCAATAGAAGAAAGACCAATAATTTCATCCTTACTAGGCAATTCTTTATCATGGGGTTGTCTATGAAACTTAGAGAAATTAAAATCATGAGACACATCCCCAAAGCCGACAGTAACAATATCCTTTTCGCAGTCTATCTTAGCATTAACGGTATTTAAGAAAGGTCCACCAAATATAACGGGACAAAAGTCATCTTGTGGGGAAGCAAGAACAAGAAAATCAGTAGGGTATTTTATTTTCCCACACAAGACTTCAACATCTCTAACAATCCCAATTGGTGATATAGTATCTCTATTGGCAAGTTTAATAGTAACATCAATATCCTCTATCTCAGCAGGTGCAATATCATTCATAATTTCTTGATATAAGGTATAAGGAATTGCACTCACACTAGCACCCACATCACATAAGTCATGATAACAACGATCTCCTATTTTAACAGAAACAACCGGCATGCCAACAACAGGTCTATGTTTATCTTTAATATCGGGTTTAGCAATTCTAGCAGCTTCATCACAGAAATAAATAACATGCCCATCAATATTATCAACCAAGAGATCTTTAACCATAGCAATACTAGGTTCAACTTTGATTTGTTCAGGGGGTGTAGGTGTTCTAGTATAACTCTTACGAACCATAGTTGAAGCTTTTGCATGATCCTTTATTCTAACAGGAAAAGGTGGTTTCTCAATATAAGCAGTAGGAACAATAGGATCAACATTACAAGTAATAGTTTCTTCTTCAACTTTAATAGGTTCAACTACTTTAGCTTCAATGGGAGGATGATATTTAAACCACTTCTCCTTAGGGAGATCAACATGAGTAGCAAATGATTCACAGAAAGAAGCTACTATCTCAGAGTCAAGTCCATATTTAATGCTAAAATCACGAAAAGCATCGGTATCCATAAAAGATTTAACACAATCAAACTTAAGGTTTATACCTAACTCCTTACCTTCGTCGAGTTCCCAATCTTCAGAGTTGCGTTTAATTCTTTCCAATAAATCCCATTTGAATTCAATATCCTTCTTCACAAAAGAACCAGTATAAGAAGTATCGAGCATGGATCGATCATTATGAGAAAGCCGAGCATAAATTTTTTGAATAATAATTTCTCTTGAGAGCTCATGATTGGGGCATGAATATAACATTGACTTAAGCCTCCCCCAAGCTTGAGCGATACTTTCTCCTTCACGAGGCCAAAAATTATATATATAATTCCGATCACAATGAACCAGATGCATAGGATAAAACTTCTGATGAAATTCCAATTTCAATCGGTTGTAGTTCCAAGTCCCAATATCATCGCATAGCCTATACCATGTCAATGCCTTCTCCTTCAAAGATAAAGGGAAGACCTTCTTCTTGACTTCATCCTCGGGCAAACCTGCAAGCTTAAATAATCCACAAACTTCATCCACATAGATTAGATGCATATCAAGATGTAGTGTCCCATCTCCTGTATAAGGATGAGCTACCAGTTTCTCTATTATACCTGAAGGAATTTCATAATAAATATTTTCAGTAGGTGCAGTAGGTTGAGGGGCAACTCTTTGCTCTTTCGGTCGGGGTGAAGAAACCCCGAACAAACCCCTCAAAGGATTATTTTCCATAGTAATAAGTGACAGTAAATTTTAGCACACTATATAAATGTTTCCCTACCAAATTCCACTTACCAAAGGCGCTTCACTCCCCGGCAACGGCGCCAGAAAAGAGTCTTGATGACCCACAAGTATAGGGGATCTATCGTAGTCCTTTCGATAAGTAAGAGTGTCGAACCCAACGAGGAGCAGAAGGAAATGACAAGCGGTTTTCAGCAAGGTATTCTCTGCAAGCACTGAAATTATCGGTAACAGATAGTTGTGTGATAAGATAATTCGTAACGGGTAACACATAACAAAAGTAACTAAGGTGCAGCAAGGTGGCCCAATCCTTTTTGTAGCAAAGGACAAGCCCGGACGAACTCTTATATAAAGCAAAGCGCTCCCGAGGACACATGGGAATTGTTGTCAAGTTAGATTTCATCATGCTCATATGATTCGCGTTCGTTACTTTGATAATTTGATATGTGGGTGGACCGGTGCTTGGGTGCTTCCCTTCCTTGGACAAGCCTCCCACTTATGATTAACCCCTCTTGCAAGCATCCACAACTACGAAAGAAGAATTAAGATAAATCTAACCATAGCATGAAACATATGGATCCAAATCAGCCCCTTACGAAGCAACGCATAAACTAGGGTTTAAGCTTCTGTCACTCTAGCAACCCATCATCTACTTATTACTTCCCAATGCCTTCCCCTAGGCCCAAATCATGGTGAAGTGTCATGTAGTCGACGTTCACATAAGACCACTAGAGGAAAGACAACATACATCTCATCAAAATATCGAACGAATACCAAATTCACATGATTACTTATAACAAGACTTCTCCCATGTCCTCAGGAACAAACGTAACTACTCACAAAGCATACTCATGTTCATAATCAAAGGAGTATTAATTATCATTAAGGATCTGAACATATGATCTTCCACCGAATAAACCAACTAGCATCAACTACAAGGAGTAATCAACACTACTAGCAACCCACAGGTACCAATCTGAGGTTTTGAGACAAAGATCGGATACAAGAGTTGAACTAGGGTTTGAGAGGAGATGGTGCTGGCGAAGATGTTGATGGAGATTGACCCCCTCTCGATGAGAGGATCGTTGGTGATGACGATGGCTTCGATTTCCCCCTCCCGGAGGGAAGTTACCCCGGCAGAACAGCTCCGCCGGAGCCCTAGATTGGTTCTGCCCAGGTTCCGCCTCGAGACGGCGATGCTTCGTCCCGAAAGCTCCTTCTTGATTTTTTTAGGTCAAAACACACCATATAGCAGAAGATGGGCATCGGGGGCCTGCCAGGTGGCCCACAAGGTAGGGGGGCGCACCCAGGGGGGTAGGGCGCGCCCTCCACCCTTGTGGATGGCTGGTGGCCCCCCTCTGGTGCTTTCTTCGCCCAATATTTTTTATTAATTCCAAAATGACTCTCCGTGAAGTTTCAGGACTTTTGGAGTTGTGCAGAATAGGTCTCTAATATTTGCTCCTTTTCCAGCCCAGAA
Source organism: Thinopyrum elongatum (assembly GCA_011799875.1). NCBI lineage: Eukaryota > Viridiplantae > Streptophyta > Magnoliopsida > Poales > Poaceae > Thinopyrum > Thinopyrum elongatum. Next base: position 240,966,899 of record CM022297.1, read on the forward strand.
TTCCAGCTGTCGGCATTCTCCCCCTTCTTGTAAACCTTGTAAAATAAGAGAGAAAAGGCATAAGTATTGTGCAACAATGTGTAATAACAGCCCATAATGCAATAAATATTAACATAAAAGCATGATGCAAAATGGACGTATCAGACATCATCAACAACTATCAAGTACCTACGCATAAACTTTCACCTCCTTGCATTTACATTATTTGCCTTTGCCTCTTGTTTTCATCTCCCTACTTCTAAAATGTTTGATAAAAAACACAAAAATGTTTTACTTTGTTGCTTTGCTTGTTTGTTTGCCATAATTGTGTGTTTATTGAAAATCAGAAAATAAAAAGCTTATGGATCATCATCCACTTGCTAATCTTTTTAAAAGATACAATTATGATGAACCAATTGCTAGTGAGTTGAGTGCACTAGATTATCTTTATGAAGTTTTGCTTGAAATTCGTGAATCTGAAAATTGTGATGAAGTGTTAATAGAAGAAATTTATAAAGTGGTTCACGATAGCTCCTTGAATGAAAAGCATGATTGCAATAAGGTTATTATAAATTCTATTAGTGTCAGTTGTGTTAATAATATGCAAAACCCCAAGCTTGGGGATGCTAATTTTGCTATGTCCACAACTTATTGTAATGATCATGATTGGGGTGATTCTTCTTATGATTTTGAAAATTTATTTAAGCCTCATGATGAATATGATTTTGATAATAGTGTTTGAAATAATTTTGAAAGTGGGTTTGGAAGAGTTCCAAATTTAGGTAATAATGATCCCGCTACTTTGGATAATGATCAATCCTATGAAATTTTTGATAAAAGTGGGCTTGGAGAGGTCATGACTTTATTTGATGATAATCCCACTATTTTGGAAGAGTGTCAACTTTGCATGCATGTGGATCATGTAGAGAATATGTTATGTGATAGCTATATTATTGAGTTTGAATATGATCCCACATGTAATTATTATGAGAGAGGGAAATATGGTTGTAGAAATTTTCATGTTACTAAATTACCTCTCTTCATGTTGAGATTGTCAATGTTTTATTCCTCTTCCTTGTATATGCTAGATATTTCTTGTCTTGATAATTTGTTTGCTTATAAAATGCCTATGCGTAGGAAGTATATTATACTTAAATGTGATTTTCACATGCTATATGATGCTCTCTTTGTTCTTCAATTCTTATCTTTCATGTGAGCGTCATTAAAATCTCAAAGCCTATCTTAATGGCTATAAAGAAAGAGCTTGTTGGGAGACAACCCAATAGTTATTTTTCTGTTTTCTTGTGTATATACAATGATACTACTAATATGATTGTGTTTTAGTGTTTTAATTAGTGTTTGTGCCAAGTAAAGCCTTTAGGATGGGTACCAGAGGGGGCCACTCGGGTGCCCACGAGGCACCAGGGCGCGCCCTGGTAGCTTGTGGAGCCCCTAGCCAGCCTCCAGTGCCCATCTTCTGGTATATAAGCCCATTTTCCCTAGAAAAAATAAAGAGAGGACTTTCAGGATGGAGCATCGCTGTCTCGAGGCGAAACTTGGGCAGGAGCACTTTTGCTTTCCAGTGGAGCGATTCCACCGGGGATACTTCCCTCTGGGAGGGGGGAATCAAAGCTATCATCATCACCAACAACCCTCTCATCTTGGGAGGACCAATCTTCATCAACAACATCACCATCACCATCTCATATCAAACCCTAGTTCATCTCTAGTATCCAATCTTTGTATCAAAACCTAAGATTGGTACCTGTGGCTTGCTAGTAGTGTTGATTACATCTTGTAGTTGATGCTAGTTGGTTTATTTTGTAGAAGATTATATGTCCAGATCTATTATGCTATTCAATGCCCCTCTGATCTTGGACATGAATATGATTCATGAGTAGTTACTTTTGTTCTTGAGGACATGGGAGAAGTCTTGTCATAAGTAATCATGTGAATTTGGTATTCGTTCGATATTTTGATGATATGTATGTTGTTGTTTCCCTTAGTGGTGTTATGTGAATGTCGACTACATGACACTTCACCATCTTTGGGCCTAAGGGAATGCATTGTGGAGTAGTTATTAGATGATGGGTTGCTAGAGTGACAGAAGCTTAAACCCTAGTTTATGCGCTATTCCGTAAGGGGCTCATTTGGATCCATATGTTTAATGTTATGGTTAGATTTATCTTAATTCTTCTTTTGTAGTTGCGGATGCTTGCGAGAGGGGTTAATCATAAGTGGGAGGCTTGTTCAAGTAAGAACAACACCCAAGCACCAATCCACCCACATATCAAATTATCAAAGTAGCGAACACAAATCAAACAAACATGATGAAAGTGACTAGATGAAATTCCCGTGTGCCCTCAAGAACGCTTGGCTTATTATAAGACACCGTTCCAGCCTGTCCTTTGCTACAAAAAGGATTGGGCTACCTTGCTGCACCTTAGTTACTATTGTTGCTTATCACTTGTTACAAATTATCTTGCTATCAAACTACTCGTTACCGCTAATTTCAGTGCTTGCAGAAAATACCTTGCTGAAAACCGCTTGTCATTTCCTTCTACTCCTTGTTGGGTTTGACACTCTTACTTATCGAAAGGACTATGATTGATCCCCTATACTTGTGGGTCCTCAGCCATCATGACCTGACGCGCATGCCACTTAACATTACAACATATAACCATCTCATACATAAACTCATTATCATGATGAAGGCTATATATACCACATCATATGCATACCCTGCAAAACCAAGTTAGACGTCATCTAATCGATTTTAGCAAGATTTTAGTTACGCGGTAAACCAGTTTTAGCAATTAACACTAGCTACCTATGCACACACATTAAGGCGATATTCTTGATGCTAGATTAAGTTTCGGGTGGTGTGAAAGAGAGACTTAATTAAAAGTCTCATCCCCCACACTAAACTTCGTCTAATACGCGTGACCCCCTAGAAGATCATCCATCATCGGCACCCTCTTGTGTATGTGACGGTTCACTATTTCCGACTATGATGTAGCCCAAGGAACTGTTAGCAGGTCGTCGACAACCAGAGCCGATCGATTGTCAGAACCTTGTAGCAAAACTACATCATTCTACTAATGAACTGAACCGAAGCAACACTCGTGGGAAGCTGAAAGTGCAAGTAATCCCCGGGTGGTTTTGGTAATTCAAAACAACATATATCTCATTGATCTAATGTCCATTCAAGATAAATATTTTAGGATGTTCAATGATTGGCATGGCAAGGACTATAGATGTGGACCCCTCAAAATGCTAAGGACAAGGATTGGCAAAAGCTCAAGACTCTACATTTTTGTTTAAGTGATCCAAGATCACATTGAGTCCATAGGAAAGCCAATACTATTAAAAGGGGATGAGGTGTTTCTTAATGATCTATTTTCTCAAAGTGCTTAGTGATATTGCTCCAAAATACTCAACCACCTTCTCTATGCAAATATGTCCAAACCCTAAATTCCAACTCGGCCCCACCGATACTTCCTACCCGGAGCCACCGAGTTCATCTAGACTTAGCCACTTCCAAAACCCTAACAATTCGGAACCACTGATATGGATCTCGGTCCCACCGAGATGGCCTTGCCAGCTCTCTGTTGCTTGTCGCAATTATTCCGGTCCCACCGAGAATTGCAATCGGTCCCACTAAGATGGCTTGACCAACTCTTTGTTGCTTTATCGCTTCACTTCAGTCCCACCGAAATGATGCAATCGGTGCCACCGAGACGAGGTTTGCCCTAAGCTCTTGCACATCGGTCCCTCCGAGTTGTTCCCATTGGTCCCACCGAGATTCCTAATGTTCATATTTTTACACAGATCGGTGCCACTGAGTTTTCTGATCGGTGCCACCAAGATGGGTCAAAAGTGTGTAACGGTTGGATTTTGTGTCGAGGCTATATATACCCCTCCACCCCTTCTTCCTCATTGAGGAGAGCCATCAGAACGTGCCTACACTTCCACCATTCATTTTCTGAGAGAGAACCACCTACTCATGTGTTGAGATCAAGAGTTTCCATTCCTTCCATTTGAACCTTGATTTCTAGCCTTCCCCAAGTTGCTTTCCAGTCAAATCCTTCTTCCACCATAGCCAAATCTGTGAGAGAGAGTTGAGTGTTGGGGAGACTATCATTTGAAGCACAAGAGCAAGGAGTTCATCATCAGCACACCTTCTATTACCTTTCGGAGAGTGGTGTCTCCTAGATTGGTTAGGTGTCGCTTGGGAGCCTCCGACATGATGTGGAGTTGAACTAAGGGCAAGGTGATCGCCTACTTTGTGAAGATCTACCCGAGTGAGGCAAGTCCTTCATGGGCGATGGCCATGGTGGGATAGACAAGGTTGCTTCTTCATGGACCCTTCGTGGGTGGAGCCTTCCGTGGACTTGAGCAACCGTTACCCTTCGTGGGTTCAAGTCTCCATCAACGTGGATGTACGATAGCACCACCTATCAGAACCACGCCAAAAATCTTCGTGTCCCCATTGCGTTTGCCTTCTCCAAACCCTTCCCTATACTTATATGTGCAATGTTTACATTCCGCTGCTATACTCTTAGACTTGCATGTGTTGGGTGTTACTTGACTTGTCATAATTGCTAAAATCTGCCCACAACTAAAATTGGGAAAAGGATAGATTTTTTATTTGGTCAAGTAGTCTAATCACCCCCCTCTAGACATACTTTTGATCCTACAAAAGCATAGCAAGAACATCAACCCTCACATATCAGATGTGATCTAGATCGCAACCTGTATCTATTCATAAACCTGCTCATGATGCCACTGTTGGGAAACGTAGTAGAAAACAAAAAAATTCACCCTACGATCACCCAGGAACAATATGAAGATGCATAACGAGTTGTGATCAACGACCATTACCAACTCCGGGAGTGCAGCGGAAGTAGATGAGTCGGTGTAGATCATACTTGGAGTCCCTCAAATGTCAATGACAATCCCGCGAACCGCCCTCGAACGATCCCTCGAACACAAGAACGAAAGCACGACCTCTCTACTTGTTTGCAAGCGTATGGTCTTCACGATCCGGCATCGCTTCGCCCTCCAGAGCTAATCATCGCCGGAGAATTAGAGGAAGGAGTTTAGAGCCACGTTGGTCTCCTAATTATGAGGATTAGAGGTGGCTAGGGCTCGCTCTAATTAGTCAAATAGGACCAACTAGAACATGCACTAGATCAACTAGAGGAGGATCCAAAACTTGTGTTAACATAGGATTGCCCGAGGCAGCTCGGGCGGCGTGGATCTATTGTCGTGCAGCCTGCAGGCGGCGCGGGCTCCGGGTTGGGGCGGCGGCAGTGCAGCTAGGCCGGTGGTGGTTCGGCGACCTGGTGGCGGTGGTCGGTGGCGAGTGCAAGGGGTGCTTCCCCTTGGCGGCGGGGCGGACTAGTGGTGCTGGGTGGCCGGCGGCGTGCCCCCGGCCCAGATCTGGGCCCTTAGGGCCCCATCTAGGTCCTAGCAGGCCAGCTCTGGTGCGGCCATGATGCCTTATGTGCGGTGATGCGAAGGAGCGGCTTGGACAGGGGGTGGCGATGCCAATGGTGTGCCTTCTGCAGCGCGAAGGCAAGAGCTTTAAGGGCATCTGAAGGCCCGGCCGGGCCTGTGGGCTCACGGGCCTGGTACGCTCCGGCTATTGCGTCCGGTCGGTTACCATTGTTGACGGTGGAGGTTGGGCCCTCCTACGTGCCGGCAGTGGTGTTGCCCCTAGTCCCGGCTCCTCTTCCTCGATGTGCAGGCTCCACTTTGCGATGCCGCGGTGAGACGGCGTGGCAAGCTTTCAAGACCGTGGTGGCGCAGGGTGGTGGATGGTCTGGTGGTGAGATCCGGAGCGCCCGAGGTGAGGGTTGGGATCGGGAGAAATCCCTGTCGGCCTGGCCGACACTGACGCGGTGGCACCTGAGGGTGCCGCCGGACTTTCCTGGAGGCCGTCAGGGGCTACCCTTACTCTCTCCTCGCCGCATACTGGGGGAAACCCTTGGCAGTAGCGTCATCATCGTCGCGTCCCTTCTTGGAGTTGTTGATTGGTACCGACGATTCGGAGTCTAGGAGCTTGGTGGGAGATCTCCGGTGGGCGTAGCGGTCGTGAGGCTTCTTCATTTTCATTGATCCGCCGTTATCGGCATTTGTTTCCTTTTGTATTGTATCTTTTGTTTCTTTTGGGCGTGATTGTGCTGCTTCTGCCCCAGCACTTATCGTTGGATGTATCGGTGTTGGTTGCTTCGTAATACAAAGCGGGGGGAAACCCTTTTTCGTGGGTGGAAATCCTCTAGTATATATAGGTTAGAGGGGAGGGAGACGGCATCCATCAAGGGGGAAATAGTTACCTTGGTGTGCCAGCCTTGGGGGGAGTCCCACTCCCTCCCCAAGTAGGATTCGGACCCCTCCCCCCCATAAGGAAAGGGGGGCGCCACTTCTATATAGGCCTATGTGGCCCATATTTCCTTCCACCTCTTGGCCTTTTTAGGCCCGTTGATATTTTAATTAAATATAAAATGTTTTAAATATTTTTAGTCCATTATATATATATATATTTTAACATCCCCGGAAACATTTTCCACCTATATATATTAATCGGTAATACCCAGTATTACCCGATATTCACTGAAACCCTTCTGGTGACCCCGAAACGCTTCCTGAACCTCTCAGAACTATTCTAGATATTAATGAAACAATTCCACAAATATATTCTCATCACTCCTGTCCTACTAACACTCAACAGATCGTGATTATGTTAAGCTTGTGACCCCGTAGGTTTGGTAAATCATCGACGTGAACGAAACCCCTTCATTCAATGACTGATAGCGGAACCGTGGACATCCATATCGGTCCCTGTGATTACACGAATGATATTTGAGTGAACCTTTCGTTATCATGTGATGTTCCCTTTCCTTCGTGATACTTTACAAAACCCGGTGTGCATCGGTATCCTCCTGAGTCATCACCATGCTCACTATACCGTTGCTCCCGTTACCGGTTTTGTTCTTCTTTCTCATTGACGTGTTCCGGCATCCCCGTGACGTAGTCACCAGTGTCTGGCCAGACGATGATGGATGTGGTCACACCAAGAGGGCCCTAAGAATATCTCTCCATCGTCGTAGGAGCAAATCCCACTCTCGAGCTATCCGGTCACTTGTCAAACTTTTCGGTGAGCCTGAAAGTTGTCATTATGATCACATTGTTACAGATGACATTTGAGCAACCCCAAAGCCCACCGTCCGGTAGGAAGTGACCAAGACACTCTCATGGTCTGAGGAACTAAAACACATGCTAACACTCCGTGTTATAACAGATGATTTTAGACGATATAATCACAAAGTATAACAGACAAGTATTGGGTCGATTCAATATGATCGTTCTTCTAACGTCATACCCTCAATGTTGTTTTAGGATTGCCGTTACACTTAACGATATCCTAAGATCCGAAAAACGTGATCACCAACAACACTTGAGCCAGTCTTAGAGGCGAGACCGGGAACCTATTGTTAATCGTTTATCATTTCACACGTGCATATGAGTTTTCCGCTGAATCGCATATTCCAGGATCATAGCAGTTATAGCATGAAATATAAACTCTTAACTATGAACATGGAAATATAGTAATACAAATATTATTGCCTCTAGGGCATATTTCCAACACACTCGCCCTCCTCCCGCTCCCGAGTGAGCTTGCGTCACAACTCTTATTCCCGACGGAAGGCCTCTTCATCCTTCGGCCACCACTCTCTGGTCCTCTTGCCATTTCGATCCCCATCCTGCTCCCGCTCCATTAGGACCTGCTAGAACAAGAGATCCGGCAAGACGTTGTGATTACAGATGGCTCATTACTAAGACAAGGCTAATTATATTCTCATTTATCACTTTTACCCTTGAAATTCTGATACAGTATTGGCGTTAGTACTCCATTTGGGTGGGGGTGGGGATAAACTATTATAATTTGAGGGCACCATAAAATAACGTAGGTAGAGCATGTTTGATTCACAAGATTTTAGAATGCAGAAATACAAAAAACGCATAAACCCTGTAGGATTTCGGTTTGTTTGGTTACATCACAAAAATAGAGGTTAATTGTCAATATTAAGAAAGACGCATTCAAAACCATGTCTACGAGGCTTGAATTGACGCTAAATTTTCTACCAAATATAATGCAAAGAAACCATTTGGAAAAAGCCTATGATTTTTAATCCTACAAATTAAACAACCAATAGAGAGAAAAACCAAAGGATTTTAATACTTCAAAATTCCTGTAAAATATCCACTAAATCAAAGGCGCCTAAAGAGAAGGATGAAAACACCAAAACAAATCGAAGTGATATGACATGATAGATGTGAATTGAAATTTGAACAAATTATTTATCAAATGCATGCTTGAGTTAATTCATCCAAAAGTCCAAACTATTGAAGAGGTCGTACATTATACTCCAACACTTCTCCTCATGTTATGCATCATTATGAACCACCCCTTACCCCACCCCCCCCCCCACACCTCCCGTGGCAGAAAAAACACGCAAAAAATGCTCCTTTGGAGCTATGGCGTGGACAGTGGAAGCGGGGGTCTGTGTAAACAGTAGACTGACATGGGTCAATGTAAACAGCAGAACTTTTCCGCGTAATTCTGCAATATTCGTGTTTATTATCACCTCACGGGTTGCTTTCGGACGACTCAGGAGCCCTCCCCGCCGCCGCCCAAACCTCCACACCTCAACCGCACAAACCTCCACGCCACCGCCGCCGAAGGAGGTTATCCAACGCAGGCTCGGGCCGATTGGAGTGCAACCTATGCGCCCGCTCTAGGGGACCCTGAATTCTGAAACAGTGCAGCTCATCAGGCCCAGTTCCAAATAGCTCCGTTGGACGTTGTGGGCCTTTGAGCTGTACTGCATGATGAAACAATAGGCCGCTCATTGGTTTCTCAAAGAAAAAAGAAAAAATAACAGATTGCTCGATCGTGCAATGCCCAGAATCATCCAACCACCGTTCGTCTCCAATCCCTACGCTTCCATGGTCCAGGCTCCGATGACGGCTCAGTGTCTCTACGGTTTTTTCTTCATCCTCATGTTGATCGATCCTTCGCTCGGGACCACACTAACAGGAACTTCCTCATCTTTCCCACAACAAGACGATGGCGAGCCAAGAAGATCACAATTTCTTGATTCCCAACAGATTTCTAGGTTTGTTTGTTTTTCTCCCTACTCTCCTTCTTATCCAATTCCATCTAGTTCTGATCCCTAGTCCTCCAGTAATCCCCATTATCATTAGGCTTGACAGAGAGTTCAAAATGAAGAAGGTGTGCTAGGAAAAGGGATTGCTGGTAGCCACATCCAGGGTTGTCCAAGCCTCCAAGGACAAGATGACAAGGGATTTGGATTTGTGTTATTTAGGCATGGTTATATTCTTGCGGTGACATCAGAACAAAAGACAAGCAACAAATGAGCCTTGATCCTTCAGGTGATTTTGTTTCAACTTGATGCCATGATTTCTGCTATTTTTGTTCTATGTTTTCATGCTATTATGTAATCCACAAAGTATGTGTTCGGGTATATATAGAGGAAATCATCATAACACCTAAGATGTCAAGATCAGTCATAGGTATTTTATTATACTTTATTTTTCTATGTAGTTCGTCCTCATTTTAAAGTTTGCCACAGGGCCCCAGATTTTGCCGGCCCGGCCCTGGTCCAACGGTGGACGACGGCGGTGGGGCACAGCCGTCCTCTTCTCACCTCAGCCCCATCCCTCCCATGGACATCCCCCCTGAAGCCAAGGTCTCGTGCTTGACCTGTTCGTCCCAACCCCTCAACTCTGGAGAGCTCCATCCGCGTCCTCTCTAGTTGTGTTGCATGCCCTCAATGTGCCCCGACACTCTACGGTGTCCGCCCTGTGGGCTGGTGTGGCTGGTGGCAATTCAGGTTGGTTGCAATTGGGTCCCTGCACCAATGGCTCTCTGCTGTTCATGGTGCTGCTGGGGCGCAGTCATGTTGGGTGTTGCCTTGGAGCCTGTTGGCGTTGTTGCGTTCTGCTCTAGACTTTGGAGTTTTGGCTCCAACTGCCCCAACTGCAGGGTTGTTGATCTGCACTAACAACCCTTTCCTGCTACACCTCTACCGGATGGGTGGCCCGGGTGTGACGCCCCCGGCTCAATCGTGCACTAATCATACACGCAAATGCACACGATCAAGCCTAAGGACTCACGGGAAGATATCACAACACAACTCTAAAACATAAATAAAGTCATACAAGCTTTATATTACAAGCCAGGGCCTCGAGGGCTCGAATACATAGCTCGATGGCATACAAGCGTCAGCAGAAGCATCAGATATCTGAGTACAGATATTAAAAGAGAAACAGAAAGGCCTTTAAAAAGGCGAGGCAAAATAAAACACTACGATCGAAAGGCGCAGGCCTCCTGCCTGGGACCCTCCGATCCTACTCCTGGTCGTCAACCAACTCGTAGTATTAACACCCTCAAGGTGGTAGTAGTAATCGCCGGCGGGGCAGCTGTCTCAGGGGCTTCATCATCTGGCCACGACAAACTGATATGGGGAGAAGAAGAAAACAAAGCAACCGTGAGTACTCAGAAGTACTCAGCAAGCAAGGATCTACACTACATATGCAACATTTTCAAAAGAAGGCTGTATATGTGGACTGGGCTGCAGAAATGCCAGAATAGAGAGAAGGCCTAGTCCTATCGAAGACTAGCATCTTCAGCGGTCTTGCAGCGAAAGAAGGGAGTAGAACAGTACAATATAATGTAGCAGTATCATTAAGTCTCAACCTCACCCAGAGATCCTTTCTCGACTCCCTGCGAGAAAGCAATCCCAGAGCCATACAGTCATCAACCTCGTCCTGAGATCCCTTCTCGACTCCCTGCGAGAAGCAATCCCAGAGCCATATATCCAGGTACCATCTCACGTTCTAGTTGTGTCGATCGTGATACAACTCCGAGTGTCCTTTACCGTAGGACCGGCTATCGATATGTAACACCCCCGGTGATTAGCAACAGTAATCACTTTTGATAATGACAAGTCAGCATGATTAACAGTGCATAATCATCATTAGCATCATATTGCATTTCAACTCCTAAGTCAAATTCAAATTTAAATGAAAGTGAAATATAAAAGTTGTCCAACATAAAAACTAAAATGTTCGATAAATAACAAATATTGCAGAGGCTAGTCTAAAATTGTAACCAATAAATAATAAAATAATTAGGTGGCACTAACATAATTAAAACAGTAAGGATTAATGCATTTTAATTATTATAAAAATTATGTGAACTCAAGTTGACTCCAAACCAATTTTTGGTAGTGGTAGGTAATGCCTAGTATTTGTTGGAGTAATTCCTATGTTTTACAAAATTCAATATGAGGCCTAACTATTTACTAAACTGAGAAAAGAAGATAAATAAAAAGAAAAAGGCAACAGAAAAAGAAAACAGAAAAAGAAAAGAGAAACACCTCCCCCCCCGGCCCAACTGGGCCCCAGCCCAGCTAGCCCGACCGGCCCACCCCTCCCCCATTTGGCCTCCCCCTGGAGCCCCAAACCCTAGCACCCAGCGACACCCCCACCCCCCCGCCCTCCCCTCCTCCTCCCGTTCCCCCCCCCACCCGATCCAGAACCGGATCGGGCCCGCCCCGCGCCCGCGCTCGCCGAGCCCCGCGCTCATCGCGCCCCGCGCCTGCGCGCCCTCGCCCCTGACCGCGCCGACCACGCGCTCGCCCTCGACGCCGCGCCCGTCGCCGCCTCGTCTTCCCTCGCCGGACTGCGCTGCCCCGCCGTCGCCGACCATCGTCGCCGTTCGCCTCCCCGTGCCCACTGCCCGTGCCCTACACCGCTCGGTGAGGCCTGGCCCCGGCCTCTCCCCTCTCTCGCCTCGCTCGCAGCCGCGCCTACCGCTGCTGCCGCTCGCCCGCGCTCCCCTCGCGCCCCGCACCGCCCGCTCGCGCGCCTCGCCACGCCGCCGCCGCACGCACGCACACACGCGCCCACGCACTGCGCTGACGCGCTGCTGCTCGTCGCCGCGCGCACGCGCCCGCGTCGCCGCGCCCCGCCGCACGCCCGTCGCTCGCACCGCGCGCCCGTGGCCTTGGGCCACTGCCCGATGGGCCCCGCGCCCCTGTGCCCCTGGCCGCCGGGCCCAAACCCCCCCTGGCCCGCTGACAGCGGGCCCGGCCCAAAAACGTTTTAGGAAAATAATAAATAAATAAAAATTAAAATAATTAAAATAATTAATTAATTAATTAATTAGTTAATTAATCCTGATTAGGTTAATCTAATTAACTAGTTAGTGTTAATTAAACAGTAATTAAATAATTAACCCTAATTAATCTAACAGTCTATGACAGGTGGGACCCACCCTGTCAGGACGCCCGCTGACATCAGCATGATGTCTTGCTGATGTCATCGCAACACTGTTTCGGATAATGTTGATTTAAATAATTAATTAAATTCCAAAAATTAATAAAAACTTTAGAAAATCATATTAAATAAACCGTAACTCCGATGAAAATACTTTATACATGAAACTTGCTCAGAATTCCGATACGAACCCGGATACGCCCTCCGTATTCCCGTCAGACGCCCGCAGCTATAAGAACATTGAACTTTTAGACCGTTTTCAGTAAATGAATAGTGCCCAACTTTAATTAAATAAATCCAAATAAATTCCTAAATTAACTAAATCATTTAGTTAGGCAGTAGAACACCCCGGCATATCATTTAGGCATGTCATACATGTTGTTTGCATTATTGCCGTGAATTTATTGTTTCTCTCCCCCTCCTTCTCTCTCTCGATAGACGCCAAGACCGACGACGCTCCACCTGGATACGACTACTCTACCGACGAGCAGCCCGTTGACGACCTTCCCCTCTTGCCAGAGCAACCAGGCAAGCCCCCCCCCCCCTTGAGCATCCAGATATCGCCCATTCTATTCCCCTGCTTGCATTAGATTTTGCTACTGTTAATGTATGCTCCTATTCTGATGCATAGCCTGCTGTCGTAACCTGTTCATTGCTACCTTACCTGCCTATGATAAACTGTTTAGTTTAGGTTGGAATGAACCATCAGTGACCCCACCACCTTACCTTTGTTGCCCCTGCTTGATCATCGACGACTCGATCAACGTGATCGTCGACCAGAGACCGACACCTCACTTCACACCCCTTAGTTGTACGACTCTGCGTAGTAACTATCGAGTGCCGAGGGTGATACCTCGTAACGCACTCCCGATGAATACTCTGCAGTGTAGCTGTTCGGTCGTGGTCATTGAGGGTGATTCCTCCTTCTCCACTTCCGATACGACTCTATCGTGCAACCCTCAGTGTGAACCTCGAGGGTGATACCTCATACGTTCACCCTGATGATTTCGTCGAGTGGAATCCACCGAGGGTGATTCCTCGGGTTTCCCCCTTGATGTTATGACCACACGATTACTTGACCTCTGTTACAGGCGGGTCCACCCTGGTGGGTACCCGCTGGGGATCTATGATGTCGGGTGTGCCGGAAGGGCACTCGAGTGTGACATTGTGGCGGAGCATCAGAGACTCTGATTGTCTCCGCTTGATACTAATTGAGCCTATTGGATTTGGCTGTGTGATCTGAGTGGGTCGACGTGCCCTATACGCACTACCACCATGCGGGATAATGGTTATGGGACCCTCTGCGAAGTACGTTTCTCCCGAAAGCTCGTCTGACGTCACGATTCACCGTGCGGGCTGATCGTCGGGATTGGGCTGGATACTTCACTGACGAGTTCAGTGTCGCGCCTGCACCCCGGCCAGTCTCGCAACGCGCAGGGTGCCCAGGGCGATGGCCCGAGACCTCTGGGTGCATAGGTTAGTCCGGCGTGCTGACCTCTCTGCCGAGCCTAGGTAGAGCGCTGTTTCGTGTTGATCTTCCGAGGACGGGCATTACCCAGCAAGTGTGTCCGGCCAGAGTTGATCGAGCGTGTTGGGTAACAGTAGTGCACCCCTGCAGGGATGAATCTTCTATCGATAGCCGGTCCTACGGTAAAGGACGCTCAGTTTGTGTATCCCGATCTACTACTTAAACTGGATACTTGTTACTTAACTGAAGCTTCGGGATCGCTTTCTCGCTTGGGAGTCGAGGAAGGATCTTTAAGCTATACTTCAACATGTTTGCTAAATAAAATGCTATTCTACTCTCTTCTACTGCTGCAAGATGATGGCCTTGTGAAGATGTTTGAAGATGCTAGTCTTCGATAAGACTAGGCCTTCTCTCTATTCTAGCATTTCTGCAGCCCAGTCCACATATACAGCCTTTCTCCATTGATAATGTTGCATATGTAGTATAGATCCTTGCTTGCTGAGTACTTCGGATGAGTACTCATGGTTGCTTTACTTTCTCTTTTCCCCATACCCCACATTGATGATACATCAGACGATGGAGTCTAGGAGCCAGATGCCACCACCGGAGCCTACTATCAGGAGGGTCCAGAGGGTACTTACTACTGGATCGAGCCAGCTGACCAGGAGTAGGATCGGAGGCTCCCAGGCAGGAGGCCAACGCCTTTCGATCTAGTGTCGCTGTTTGTGCTAGCCTTCTTAAGGCAAAATTTGTCTAACTATGTCTGTACTCAGATAATATTTGTATGACTGACTTATGTATTCGGATCTTCGGATCCCTGGTCTGTAATATTGTGGACCTCCGTTTAAATTGTGTTAGAGTTGTGTTGTGATATCTTCCCATGAGTCCCTGTGCTTGATCGTACATGTTTGCGTGTATGATTAGTGTACGATTGAGTCGGGGGCGCCACAAGTTGGTATCAGAGCCGACTGCCTGTAGGAAGCCCCCTTCCAATTCCTTGGCCGAAGTTGAGTCTAGACATCGAAAAACTAATTTACTAACTTGGCTGTGTGGCTTACGGGCCCACGTCGCCAACTGGGTGGTATTAGGATCTTTTATTCCTCGTCAATACTCTGGGACTCTGATCTCTCTTCTATTCGGGTCAAATAAATTTTACTAACACCGACACTTAGGATCTCGTAAATTCCGTCTACCCGGAGAGCTGGATATCTGTGCGATTTCCCTGTCATTGATCAGATTAGTCTGATAATCATTTTCCTTTCCATTGTTTTGTTTAACCTTTCTCTCTGAGCTGTATTATACTTCTCATTGTCATGCTGACGTGATAGCACCTGACGTTACCGTCGAAATTAAAGGATTGGAATTCCTTGCCTCGCCCATCGTCTTGAAGTCTTCCACCATAGACCTCATACTTGGAATGGATTGGTTGAAAGCTCACATTGCTTCGATCAATTGTGCCACTAAAGTCGTCCAACTTCTTCACCCCACCGATGAGATAGTGAACTATACCGCCCGCATTACTCGGGACGCTGAAGCTCAGATATATGTTCTGAATGCTTTGAACGCCTCACCTTTGGAAGGAATCGAGAACGTTCCTGTCGTTCGAGATTTTCCAGACGTCTTTCCAGAAGAACTTCCAGGAATACCCTCGGCTAGAGCTGTCGAGTTCGTCATCGACTTGAAGCCTGGCACTGTCCCTATTGCCAAGTGACCTTATAAGATGCCTCCGCATCACCTACTCGAGCTTAAGGAAGAAATCGACAAGTCGCTTAAAAGTGGTTTCATCCGCCCCAGTTCCTCTGCTTGGGGAGCACCTTCACTCTTCGTTAAGAAGAAGGATGGAACTAACCATTTGGTTCAGGATTATCGGCCCATTAATCAAGCCACAATCTAGAATAAATACCCACTGCCCCGGATCAATGATCTTTATGATCAACTCGCTGGATCATCGGTGTTCTCTAAACTCGACCTGAGGTTGGGTTATCACCAGATCCGTGTCCGTGAAGAGGATATTCCCAAGACTGCATTCGTCACTCGTTATGGCTCCTATGAATACACAGTCATGTCATTTGGCCTAACGAATGCTCCAGCAACTTTCTTCCGTCTGATGAATTATATATTCATGGATTACCTCGACAAATTCGTCGTGGTTTATTTAGATGATATTCTGGTTTATTCCAAGAATAAAGAAGAACATGCTGAACACCTCCGTTTGGTACTAGAAAGGCTTCGAGAACACCAGTTGTATGCCAAGTATTCCAAATGTGAATTTTGGCTTTCTGAAGTAACTTACCTTGGACATGTGATTTCCAAGGATGGAATTGCTGTTAACCCCGAACGAGTTCAGGCTATTCTTGACTGGACTCCCCCGAAGAATGTTAAGCAAGTTAGAAGTTTTCTCGGACTTGCTAGTTATTGCCGTCGATTCGTTGAGAATCTTTTCAAGATTGCAAAACCATTGACAAATCTGCTTCACAAAGGTGTTAAATTTGAGTGGACAGAAAAATGTGAAGAAAGCTTTCAGACACTAAAAGATAAATTGACATCTGCCCCAGTATTAGCACCCCCGGATTCCCAAAAGGATTTCGTGATATACTGCGATGCCTCCCGTCAAGGATTAGGCTGTGTCCTAATGCAAGAACGCAAGGTGATTGCTTATGCCTCCCGACAATTGCGTCCTCACGAAGAAAATTACCCAGTGCACGATCTCGAACTTTCTGCGGTTATTTATGCCCTGAAGCTATGGCGACATTACCTTCTCGATAACCGTTGCGAGATATATACGGATCATCAAAGTTTGAAGTATTTATATACTCAACCAGATCTGAACCTTCGTCAACAAAGATGGCTCGAGACAATAGCCGATTATGATATGAATATCTCATACACCCCTGGCAAGGCAAATGTAATGGCCGATGCTTTGAGCCGTAAGGCTTATTGCAGCAACCATATGGTTCAGGAATCACAACCTCTTCTTTATGAAGAGTTTCGTAAATTGAACCTCCATATTGTTCCACAGGGTTATCTCAATACCCTGGTTGTCGAACCAGATTTAGAACACAGCATCAAAACTATGCAACGGTATGACTCTGAAGTTGAAAGGATCAAGCGATACCTTGAAAAAGGAAAACCGTCGGAGTTCCATCTTGATAATGATGGGATCCTATTTTTCCAACACCGTCTCTTCGTACCTAAGTTCAAAGATGAGAGGGAACACGTTATGATGGAAGCTCATGACACTCCTCTGTCAATTCATCCTGGTAGCACAAAGATGTACCGTGACATTTGTCAGAGATACTGGTGGCCTAATATGAAGCGAGATATTGCTCGTTATGTTTATGAGTGTGACGTTTGCCGCCGCGTTAAAGCTCAACATCAAAGGCCCGCAGGAACTCTGCAACCCCTTGCAATTCCTGAATGGAAATGGGACAAGGTCCAAATGGATTTCATTACTGGTTTTCCCAAATCCCAGAAGGGTAATGATGCTATATTTGTCGTCATTGACCGATTCTCAAAGGTTGCTCACTTTCTACCAGTTAAGGAGACAATCACTGCTAGCCAGTTAGCAGACTTGTATGTTTCCCGAATTGTGTCACTCCATGGTGTTCCGTTGGAGATCAGTTCTGATCGTGGCAGCCTCTTCACCTCCAGATTCTGGAATAGTTTCCAAGAAGCTATGGGAACTCATCTGTCTTTCAGTACCGCTTTTCACCCTCAGTCACAGGGTCAAGTTGAACGAGTTAATCAAGTGCTCGAAGATATGCTTCGAGCTTGCGTCATCTCCTTCGGTAAGAAGTGGGAGGAATTTCTCCCGTATGCCGAATTCTCTTACAACAATAGCTATCAAGCTAGTCTGAAGATGGCACCGTTTGAAGTTCTTTACGGACGTAAGTGTCGAACCCCTCTGAATTGGTCAGAAACTGGGGAACGCTCACTCGTCGGACCGGACATTATTCAGCAAGCAGAAGACCAAGTCCGCATTGTCCGTGAACATTTGAAAACTGCTCAGTCTCGTCAGAAAAGCAACTATGACCGAAAGCACCAGGAAATAGTCTATCAACCTGGCGAGCAAGCTTACCTCCGCGTCACTTCGTTGAAAGGCACTCATAGGTTCGGAATCAAAGGCAAGTTAGCTCCTCGCTACATTGGCCCATTCTGTATTCTTGCCCGTCGAGGAGAAGTGGCATATCAATTGCAATTGCCGCCAAATCTTTCTCAAGTACATGATGTCTTTCATGTATCCCAACTCCGTCGCTGCTTCAAGGATCCTATTCGAGCTGTGGATCACGAAGTGCTTGAATTACGGGAAGATCTGTCTTATCCAGAATATCCCATCCGTGTTCTTGATGAAGCTGAACGTCGGACTCGTCAAAAGTCAATCAAATTCCTCAAGGTTCAGTGGTCGAATCATTCTGAAGATGAGGCCACTTGGGAACGCGAGGATCGTCTTCGTGAAGAATACCCCTCTTTCTTTCAGTCTTCCTCTTAATTCTCGGGACGAGAATTCTTAATAGATGAGGAGAATTGTAACACCCCCGGTGATTAGCAACAGTAATCACTTTTGATAATGACATGTCAGCATGATTAACAGTGCATAATCATCATTAGCATCATATTGCATTTCAACTCCTAAGTCAAATTCAAATTTAAATGAAAGTGAAATATAAAAGTTGTCCAACATAAAAACTAAAATGTTTGATAAATAACAAATATTGCAGAGGTAGTCTAAAATTGTAACCAACAAATAATAAAATAATTAGGTGGCACTAACATAATTAAAACAGTAAGGATTAATGCATTTTAATTATTATAAAAATTATGTGAACTCAAGTTGACTCCAAACCAATTTTTGGTAGTGGTAGATAATGCCTAGTATTTGTTGGAGTAATTCCTATGTTTTACAAAATTCAATATGAGGCCTAACTATTTACTAAACTGAGAAAAGAAGATAAATAAAAAGAAAAAGGCAAAAGAAAAAGAAAAAAGAAAGAGAAAAGAGAAACACCTCCCCCCCCGGCCCAACTGGGCCCCAGCCCAGCTGGCCCAACCGGCCCACCCCTCCCCTATTTAGCCTCCCCCTGGAGCCCCAAACCCTAGCACCCACCGACACCCCCCACCCCCTCGCTCACCCCCCCACCCGATCCAGAACTGGATCGGGCCCGCCCCGCGCCCGCGCTCGCCGAGCTCCGCGCTCACCGCGCCCCGCGCCTGCACGCGCTCGCCCCCGACCGCGCGCTCGCCCTAGACGCCGCGCCCGTCGCCGCCTCGTCTTCCCTCGCCGGACTGCGCTGCCCCTCCGTCGCCGACCACCGTCGTCGTTCTCCTCCCCGCGCCCACTGCCCGTGCCCTACACCGCTCGGTGAGGCCCGGCCCCGGCCTCTCCCCTCTCTCGCCTCACTCGCCGCCGCGCCTACCGCTGCTGCCGCTCGCCCGCGCTCCGCTCGAGCCCCGCACCGCCTGCTCGCGCGCCTCGCCACGCCGCCGCCGCACGCACGCACACACGCGCCCACGCACTGCGCTGCCGCGCTGCTGCTCGTCGCCGCGCCCCGCCGCACGCCCGTCGCTCGCACCGCGCGCCCGTGGCCTTGGGCCACTGCCCGATGGGCCCCGCGCCCCTGTGCCCCTGGCCGCCGGGCCCAAACCCCCCCTGGCCCGCTGACAGCGGGCCCGGCCCAAAAACGTTTTAGGAAAATAATAAATAAATAAAAATAAAAATAATTAAAATAATTAATTCATTCATTAATTAGTTAATTAATCCTGATTAGGTTAATCTAATTAACTAGTTAGTGTTAATTAAACAGTAATTAAATAATTAACCCTAATTAATCTAACAGTCTATGACAGGTGGGACCCACCCTGTCAGGACGCCCGCTGACATCAGCATGATGTCTTGCTGATGTCATCGCAACACTGTTTCGGATAATGTTGATTTAAATAATTAATTAAATTCCAGAAATTAATAAAAACTTTAGAAAATCATATTAAATAAACCGTAACTCCGATGAAAATACTTTATACATGAAACTTGCTCAGAATTCCGATACGAACCCGGATA
Organism: Thinopyrum elongatum; assembly: GCA_011799875.1. NCBI lineage: Eukaryota > Viridiplantae > Streptophyta > Magnoliopsida > Poales > Poaceae > Thinopyrum > Thinopyrum elongatum. The sequence continues at coordinate 240,986,773 of CM022297.1, forward strand.
CGCCCTCCGTATTCCCGTCAGACGCCCGCAGCTATAAGAATATTGAACTTTTAGACCGTTTTCAATAAATGAATAGTGCCCAACTTTAATTAAATAAATCCAAATAAATTCCTAAATTAACTAAATCATTTAGTTAGGCAGTAGAACACCCCGGCATATCATTTAGGCATGTCATACATGTTGTTTGCATTATTGCCGTGAATTTATTGTTTCTCTCCCCCTCCTTCTCTCTCTCGATAGACGCCAAGACCGACGACGCTCCACCTGGATACGACTACTCTACCGACGAGCAGCCCGTTGACGACCTTCCCCTCTTGCCAGAGCAACCAGGCAAGCCCCCCCCCCCTTGAGCATCCAGATATCGCCCATTCTATTCCCCTGCTTGCATTAGATTTTGCTACTGTTAATGTATGCTCCTATTCTGATGCATAGCCTGCTGTCGTAACCTGTTCATTGCTACCTTACCTGCCTATGATAAACTGTTTAGTTTAGGTTGGAATGAACCATCAGTGACCCCACCACCTTACCTTTGTTGCCCCTGCTTGATCATCGACGACTCGATCAACGTGATCGTCGACCAGAGACCGACACCTCACTTCACACCCCTTAGTTGTACGACTCTGCGTAGTAACTATCGAGTGCCGAGGGTGATACCTCGTAACGCACTCCCGATGAATACTCTGCAGTGTAGCTGTTCGGTCGTGGTCTCGAGGGGTGATTCCTCCTTCTCCACTTCCGTACGACTCTATCGTGCAACCCTCAGTGTGAACCTCGAGGTGATACCTCATACGTTCACCCTGATGATTTCGTCGAGTGGAATCCGCCGAGGGTGATTCCTCGGGTTTCCCCCTTGATGTTATGACCACACATTACTTGACCTCGTTTTACAGGCGGTCCACCCGGGTGGGTACCCGCTGGGGATCTATGATGTCGGGTGTGCCGGAAGGGCACTCGAGTGTACATTGTGGCGGAGCATCAAGAGACTCTGATTGTCTCCGCTTGATACTAATTGAGCCTATTGGATTTGGGTGTGTGATCTGAGTGGGTCGACGTGCCCTATACGCCTACCACCATGCGGGATAATGGTTTGGGACCCTCTGCGAAGTACGTTTTCTCCCGAAAGCTCGTCTGACGTCACGATTCACCGTGCGGGCTGATTGTCGGGATTGGGCTGGATACTTCACTGACGAGTTCAGTGTCGCGCCTGCACCCCGGCCAGTCTCGCAACGCGCAGGGTGCCCAGGGCGATGGCCCGAGACCTCTGGGTGCATAGGTTAGTCCGGCGTGCTGACCTCTCTGCCGAGCCTAGGTAGAGCGCTGCTTTGTGTTGATCTTCCGAGGACGGGCATTACCCAGCAAGTGTGTCCGGCCAGAGTTGATCGAGCGTGTTGGGTAACAGTAGTGCACCCCTACAGGGATGAATCTTCTATCGATAGCCGGTCCTACGGTAAAGGACGCTCAGTTTGTGTATCCCGGTCTACTACTTGAACTGGATACTTGTTACTTAATTGAAGCTTCGGGATCGCTTTCTCGCTTGGGAGTCGAGGAAGGATCTTTAAGCTGTACTTCAACATGTTTGCTAAATAAAATGCTATTCTACTCTCTTCTACTGCTGCAAGATGATGGCCTTGTGAAGATGTTTGAAGATGCTAGTCTTCGATAGGACTAGGCCTTCTCTCTATTCTGGCATTTCTGCAGCCCAGTCCACATATACAGCCTTTCTCCATTGATAATGTTGCATATGTAGTATAGATCCTTGCTTGCTGAGTACTTCGGATGAGTACTCACGGTTGCTTTACTTTCTCTTTTCCCCATACCCCACATTGATGATACATCAGACGATGGAGTCCAGGAGCCAGATGCCACCACCGGAGCCTACTATCAGGAGGGTCCAGAGGGTACTTACTACTGGATCGAGCCAGCTGACCAGGAGTAGGATCGAAGGCTCCCAGGCAGGAGGCCAACGCCTTTCGATCTAGTGTCGCTGTTTGTGCTAGCCTTCTTAAGGCAAAACTTGTCTAACTATGTCTGTACTCAGATAATATTTGTATGACTAACTTATGTATTCGGATCTTCGGATCCCTGGTCTGTAATATTGTGGACCTCCGTTTAAATTGTGTTAGAGTTGTGTTGTGATATCTTCCCGTGAGTCCCTGTGCTTGATCATACACGTTTGCGTGTATGATTAGTGTACGATTGAGTCGGGGGCGCCACATGATAGATGTGTTCTTCCCTGCAGGGGTGCACCAACTTACCCAACACGCTTGATTAACTCCGGCCAGACACACTTTCCTGGGTCATGCCCGGCCTCGGCCAAACGATACACCGCAGCCCTACCTACAGCTCAGCAGAGATGTCCCCGCCGATCTACATCCTAAGCGCTCAGGGGTCTTGGGCCGTCACCCTGTGCACTCCGGGTCATTGCAAGCAGGGTGGATACCAGCGCCAACGGCACGATCCGACCCGGCCACAATGCTGAACTGGACGTCTGACAGAACTGTCGGCTGATGCTACGATGCAGAACGCCCATACTATGCCCACGTGATGGTTAGTGCTATCAGGCCAGAGGCCTGCTCGATCAAATATCCAAATCGTTAGTGGACTAGGGCTTGCGGTAACGAGCAGAGACTCACGAAAGATGTGACCCCGTCGCCCTGTCTCGAGGACTTGCTGCAAGGGTTAAGAATGCCCGGCCACGCCTCGTATTCATCACTCGGGCACCATACAGGCAACTCGTCTTCACATCACACGCGGGTACCCCTCAGGGTCGACCCGCCTTTCCAAGTAACAATAGTACAGTCCAAGTATCCGTGTGTCCATAACATCAGGGGAATCCGAGGTATCACCCTCGTTGGATTCCTACTCGATGTATCCGTCAAGGTGAACTCGGAGGAATCACCCTCGCTGGGTTCACACTTGAGGTGTTGTACGATGGCGTCGTTATCAGAAGCGGTGAAGGAGGAATCACCCTCGATGACCACGACCGAATAGCTACTCTACAGAGTTAACATCAGAAGTGCTACACGAGGTATCACCCTCGGCACTCGATGGTAACCCTGCAGTGTCGTTACAACTAAGGGGGTGATGTGCGGTGCCGGGGCCTGGTCTTCAATCCCGTTGATCGGATCTTCGGATTATCCAGCGGGGCAGTCAAGATAAGTGGGGTCACTGATAGGTCTCTACCCAGCCTATACTAAGCAGTTTAGGATAAGCAGGTAAGGTATCAATAGTAGGTTACAATAAACAGGCTATGCATCAGAATAGGTAAAGCAGTAGCAGCAGCAATTCTAATGCAAGCATGAGAAAATAGAATGGGTGATATCAGGATGATCAAAGGGGGGGCTTGCCTGGTTGCTCGGCGGCAAGGGCAGGGTCGTCAACGGTGGCGTCGGGCTCCGAAGCTGCATCAGTACCGGGAACTGCGTCAGGGTCTAATGAGTAGGAAGAGGGGGAAGAAATAGTAAATACAAGCAAACAGATGCATGACAATACGATACACGGTGCTAGGGGTGACCTATCGTAGTGCTACACGACATAGGTGAAGGGGGAATAACATCGGGGAAAGTTTTCCCGAAGTTTGCATTTTCGGACAGGCGATCCGGAGGGGGAAAATCCCATGTTCAGGTAGTTAGAGACGTGTGACGGATGAACGGACTGCGCATTCGAATTCGTCTTGTCGTTCTGAGTAACTTTCATGTACAAAGTTTTTCGATCTGAGTTACGGTTTATTTTCTACGATTTTCTGAAGTTTAAAATAAATTCTGAAATTATTTTAATTATTTAATTTCGAATTAAATTGAACAAATGATAAGTGTACACAGGAATTCCTACCCAGTGTGTAAGACAGGTGGGGGCAGTGTACAGAGTTGACCCGGTCAACATTGACTGGTCAAAGTTAACAGTGCGGGGGTCCCACATGTTAGTGTCTTAATAATTTCTAAAGGATTTATCTAATCTAATTAGGTGGGACCCATTTGTCATTTGCTAACAGGCTTAATTAGCATTAAATTAATACTACTAAACTAAACCTACTACTACTAGTAAACAAGGGCCGGCCGTTCATGCGAGAGACACAGCCAGCGTTGTGCTCATACACGCACACAAGCACGGCGGCCAGAGCCGGCCGGCGCTAGGAGGCAGGGGGCTGGGAGCAACGACCGGCGGCTAGCGCAGGGAGCGGCGGCCGACGGCGAGCGGCGCGCGGACACCGGCGGCAGCGGCGCAGCAGGCGGAAGCAGCAGTAAGTAGCAGAGCAAGGAGACATCCATAAGTAGCAGCAGGTGGTAGTGGCAGCAGTGCAGCAACAGCAATAGGCAGTAGTAGTAGTAAGCATCAGCGAGCAGCGGCTTAAGCAGCGGCAGCGGCAGCAAAGTAGCAGCGGCACAGGAGCAGCAAGCGGCAGCAGCGGCAAGCAGCCACGCAGCAGCAGTGGGAGCCGGCGACAGTAGGATCACGTGGACGCGCGCGTGGACATGGCCAAGTGCAGGTGAGCGCGCACGCGGACGCAGGGCCATGGCGAGCTATGGGGGACGGCAAACGGCGACCAAATCGACAACGGGGAGAGGGGGCTTCGAAAGAGGAGCTCACAGCGGTTCCAACGGAGGCGACGGCGAGGCCGGAGGTGGACCGGAGACGAGGCAAACGACGATGGCGGCCGGCGACGTACGCGAAGGACTCGAGCTCGATGGCGAGTGTGCAGGCCTTCCCGGCTTGATTCAATGGTCGAGGACGAAGGAGACGATGATGAGGATGCTTCTGGACAACTTCTTAGGGCGCGGGGAGCACGGTGGCTACGATGGCGACGATGGCCATGGGGAGCGCGAGCTCGGGCGCTTAGCGGAGAAGAAAACGGCGCGATGGAGGAGAAAGGAGAGGGCTAGGGTTTTCCATCAGGACGAGGATGGTCTTATCCATCCCAGGGACTCGGCGGATGGCCGGCGCGTGGCCATCCGAGGCGTGGACGGCGCGTGCGTGCGTGCACAACGCCATGGCCTCCCTGACTCTGTACAGAGGTGGGGGGAAAAGGCCAGGTGGGCTTGGGCTGGCACTGTAGCACTGGGCTACAAGTGCACCGTAGTGCAGGCCTTCTCTTTCTATTTTATTTTATTTACTGTTTTGTAGTTTCTCCAATGTCTTGCATTTACCTTTTGTTGTTAGATGACTTTGTGTTATTTGTGAGACTTAACACATAAATACTAGGTTATCCTACAGGGCTGCACAAAAGGTTTGAGGTCAATTAGAACTGTTCAAATTTATATTTGAATTAAAATGTGTTTATTTAATCCCGCTGATCCACTAAAATATCTCTAGGGGTAATTTAAAAATACTTTTAATGTTGATTCCTCTTTGACAAATATGAGGGGATTATTTATAATGTTGTAAACATTTTTGTTTGACCAATTGAAGAAATGTTTTCTCACTTGAAATTTAAATTGGATTCTCGGAGTTGATTTGAAATAAGTGGCAGTAAGCATAGTAATCATGATGACATGTCAACCATTAGGGGGAGATTACTATAGCATGATTCTCGGGGTGTTACACCGGGCTCCTACTCCAATTAGGCTGCGTCGATCGTGGTCGATGTGGCTGCTACGTCCAGATCCAGATGCACCATTGTGTGACTGCAGACTTCAGGCGATGGCGCGACAACGTGCTTGTGGTGCGATGGCAGGCGAGCAAGGGGCGGGCATAGTGCCATGGTCGGGAGATGCGACATTGATTTGTGGGTTGTGCGCTCCTGATCTAACGGTGGGCGTGCGGCGTCGGTGATATGCTTTTCATATTCTAGCTTCGGCCATGTCGTGCACTGGACCACGGGCCTGGATAGGGCACTTTTCGATGAGGTGGTAGTCTCGGCGATGGTGTGCACTGCCATTGGTGTTGGTGGTTGATGTCTACTACGCAACTTTATTCTTGTAGACTCGTGTTGGGCCTCCAAGCGCAGAGTTTTGTAGGACAGTAGCAATTTTCCCTCAAGTGGATGACCTAAGGTTTATCAATCCGTGGGAGGCGTAGGATGAAGATGGTCTCTCTCAAACAACCCTGCAACCAAATAACAAAAAGTCTCTTGTGTCCCCAACACACCAAATACAATGGTAATTTGTATAGGTGCACTAGTTCAGTGAAGAGATGGTGATACAAGCGTAGTAATGATAGTAGATATTGATTTTTGTAATAGGAACAATAAAAAACAGCAAGGTAGCAAGTAACAAAAGTGAGCACAAACGGTATTGCAATGCTTGAAAACAAGGCCTAGGGTTCGTACTTTCGCTAGTGCAATATCTCAACAATGCTAATATAATTGGATCACATAACCATCCCTCAACGTGCGATGAATAATCACTCCAAAGTTCCTATCTAGCGGAGAACATAAGAAGAAATTGTTTGTAGGGTACGAAACCACCTCAAAGCTATTCTTTCTGATCAATCTATCCTAGAGTTCGTACTAAAATAACACCAAGCTATTCTTTCCGATCGATCTAACCAAAAGTTCGTACTAAAATAACACCATATGATACACATCAACCAACTCTAATGTCACCTAGATACTCCAATGTCACCGCGAGTATCCGTGAGTTGATTATACGATATGCATCAAACAATTTCAGATTCATAATACTCAATCCAACACAAAGAACCTCAAAGAGTGCCCCAAGATTTCTACCGGAGAAACAAAGACAAGAACGTGCATCAACCCCTATGCATAGATTACCCCAATGTCACCTCGGGAATCCACGAGTTGAGTGCCAAAACATATATCAAGTGAATCAATATGATACCCCATTGTCACCACGGGTATTCATAGCAAGACATAAATAAAGTGTTCTCAAATCCATAAAAGTATTCAATCCGATAAGAACGAAATCTCAAAGGGAAAACTCAATTCACAACAAGACAAAGAGGGGAAAACACCATATGATCCGACCATATTAACAAAGCCCGTGATACATCAAGATCGTGACATCTCAAGAACACGAGAGAGAGAGAGATTAAACACATAGCTACTAGTACAAACCCTCAGCCCCGAGGGTGGACTACTCCCTCCTCATCATGGTGGCCACCGGGATGATGAAGATGGCCACCGGTGATGATTTCCCCCTCCGGCGGAGTGCCGGAACGGGGTCTAGATTGGTTTTTCATGGCTACAGAGGCTTGCGGTGGTGGAACTTCTGATCTAGGGTTACCCCGAGGGTTTTTGGAATATTTGGCAATTTATAGGGCGAAGAGGCGGTGCGGGAGGTCACCGAGGTGGGCACAACCCACCTGGGCGCGCCTGGGCCCCCAGGCGCGCCCTGGTGGGTTGTGCTCCCCTCGGAGCTCCCCTCTGGTACTTCTTTGGCCCATCGGGTGTCTTCTGATCCATAAAAAATCTCCAAAAAGTTTTGCTGCGTTTGGACTCCGTTTGGTATTGATTTTCTGCGATGTAAAAAACAAGCAAAAAACAGCAACTGGCACTGGGCACTATGTCAATAGGTTAGTCCCAAAAAATGATATAAAGTTGCTATAAAATGATTGTAAAACATCTAAGAATTATAATATAACAGCATGAATACTTCATAAATTATAGATACGTTGGAGACGTATCAGTGGTGCTTATGGTGACCACTCCATCCTATGGCGACAGACTCATTGCGGATTGCGGTGATCATCGAAGGTCTTCGTGAGGGTTTGTCTCTTTAGATCCGGTGGTTGATTTCAACAGGGAGATGCAAACTATGAATGGCGACTTGACGCAAAGGGATGGTTGTGTAACAACGGCGATCGCACGTAGCTGCTGGGATTGGGGAAAAGTGGGGCGACAACATATAAATGAAGTCGATGTTGATGCTACTCGAGCAACCAGTCTCGAGCTCCTGGGTGAAAACTCAGGATTTGACCCAAATTGGCTATACCTGGCAATGATGATGTTTGATGACCTACAATTATAGGGGATCAATCGTAGTCCTTTTGATAAGTAAGAGTGTCGAACCCAACGAGGAGCAGAAGGAAATGACAAGCGGTTTTCTGCAAGCACTGAAATTATAGGTGGGTGGATCGGTGCTTGGGTGATGTTCTTACTTGAACAAGCCTCCCACTTATGATTAACCCCTCTCGCAAGCATTTTCGCAACAACGAAAAAAGGATTAAGATAAATATAACCATAGCATGAAACATATGGATCCAGATCATCCCCTTATGGAAGAGCGCCTAAACTAGAGTTTAAGTTTCTGTCACTCTAGCAGCCCATCATCTAATTACTACTCCACAATGCATTCCCTTAGGCCCAAAGATGGTGAAGTGTCATGCAGTCGACGTTCGCATGACACCACTAAGGGAAACAACAACATACATATCATCAACATATCGAATGATTACCAAATTCACATGATTACTTATGACAAGACTTCTCCCATGTCCTCAAGAATTAACTACTCATAAATCATATTCATGTTCAAGATTAGTGGGTTATTGAATAGCATAAAGGATCTGAACATTTAATCTTCCACCAAATAAACCAACTAGCATCAACTACAAGATGTAATCAACACTACTAGCAAGCCACAGGTACCAATCTGAGGTTTTGATACAAAGATTGAATACAAGAGATGAACTAGGGTTTGAGATGAGATGGTGCTGGTGAAGATGTTGATGAAGATTGGTCCTCCCATAATGAGAGGGTTGTTGGTGATGACGATGGCTTCTATTTCCACCTCCCAGAGGGAAGTATCCCCGGCGGAATCACTCCGTCGGAGAGCAAAAGTGTTATTTCCCAAGTTCCGCCTCGAGACGGCAGTGCTCCATCCCGAAAGTCCTCTTCCTATTTTTTTTCTAGGGCAAATGGGCTTATATACCAAAAGATGGGCACCGGAGGCTGGCTAGGGCCCCCACGAGCCACGAGGGCGCGCCTAGGGGGTGGGCGCCCCTGGTGCCTCGTGGGCACCTGGGTGGCCCCCTCTGGTATTTCTTTATTCCAGTATTTTTATTTATTCCAAAATAATTCTTCACAAAATTTTAGCCCATTTGGAGATGTGCAGAATAGGTATATCAGACATAGCTTTTTCAGGTCTAGAATTCCAGCTGCCGGCAATCTCCCTCTTCATGTAAATCTTGCAAATTAAGAGAGAAAGGGCATTAGAATTGCTCCACAAAGTGTTATATTGATTAAAAACATTATCAATAACAGTAGGAAAACATGATGCAAAATGGACGTATCAACTCGCCCAAGCTTAGACCTCGCTTGTCCTCAAGCGAAAGCTAATATCGATAATCATGACCACATGTTTAGAGAGAGAGGTGTCAATAAAAACAAAATACAGACACAGTAGCATCATGATCATTATTATAGCAGCAATATATTATCATCATAAAACTTCTCATCAGAAAATAACAATTCATCACAACAACGAAGTATAAGGCATAAACTTTCTTGAAAACTAGCAAACTATGTTCTCAGTCAAAAAGGCAATTGCAATTCATCATATTTTCAGGAAGAGTGAAATGTAGGAGCTTTTGTTCAGTAAGTCCACATACTCAACTACAATTTATTCTTGTATGATTGCTGACACTCACGACATATATATGGAGCAAAAGTTTCAGCCAAACACATAGAAAGATAGGGGCTTATAATTTTGCCACCCAACTTATTTACCTCAAGGGTAATGTCAACAATAATAACTCATGATCACTCATATCCAACTAGATATATATGTCTAGATCTTTCCCCACCACATGATGCTTGCAAAAGAGAAAAATAAAAAGGAATAGAGGAGAACACTATTGACTCTTGCATAAAAAGTAAATACATAAAAGTAAAAGATAGGCCATTCGCAGACGGAAGCAGAGGTTGCCATGCACTTTTTATTTTGGATGTGCAAGCTCTTAATGCAAAGGAACGTCACTTTATATTGCCCCTTGTTATAGCAACCTTTATTATGCAGTATGTCGCTTTTATTTCTTTACCATCACAAGATCGTACAAAGCTTATTTTCCCTTACAATAAAAGATCATACATATTTAGAAGCAATTTTTATTGCCTTATGCACCGATGACAACTTACTTGAAGGATCTTATTCAATCCCTAGGTAGGTATAGTGGACTCTCATGACATGAAACTGGGTTTAAGGGTTTTTGGATGCACAAGTAGTATCTCTACTTGGTGCGGATTTTTGGCTAGCAAAGGTATTGGGCAAGCACCACATGTTGGAGGATCTATAACAGTATAACTTCTATGTGAATATAAACAAACATAACTCATTACGTTGTATTCCTTGTCCAACGTCAACAATTTAACATAGAATACTTAACGGGGGCTCACAATCATAAAAGATGTCCAAGATAGTTTATTTATATGTGAATCTTCTCTTCCCTTATTAATTCTTTCATGAATTGCATCATTGACCAATGCTATGTTTGTTAACTTTCAATAAATTTTACTACTTATACTTTTCCTTATGTGGTGTCATTACTTTCCATAAGATTAGCATATGATCTTTCCATTATTTTCATTGCTAAGATTGAAACATAAAAGAAAAGAAGCAAAACTCAAACTACTCTTTATTATATAACTCCCAACTTGATTACATAGATAGATAGATCACGAACTAGCACTCGAAAATAGATCATACTAAACTTTTATTCAACTAAATCATGAAATAGCTAAGGATCGAACTAAAAATAGGTAAAGATAATAAAAGTGATGGTGATACGATACTGGGGCACCTCCCATAAGCTTGGCACAAGCCAAGGGGAGTGCCCATACCCGTGTACTCAAGTTTCTTTCTTAGGTGATGATGGTGATGATGAAGTAGCGGGCTTATCCTTCAGTTTTCTCTTGAGAACACAATTTTCTTCCTTCAACTTGCTAATTTCTTGCTCAAGCTCTAATACGTCTCCAACGTATCTATAATTTTTGATTGTTTCATGGTATTATATTATTTGTTTTGGATGTCTTATATACATTTATATGTTATTTGTATCATTTTTTGGGACTAACCTATTAACCTAGTGCAAGTGCCAGTTGCTGTTTTTTTCCTTGTTTTTGACTTTTACAGAAAATCAATACCACACGGAGTCCAAATGGAATAAAACTTTACAATGATTTTTCTTGGACCAGAAGAAACCCAGGAGACTTGGAGAGGATGCCAGAAGACCTACGAGGAGGCCACAAGCCGTAGGGGCGCGCCCCAGGGGGGCGCCCCCAGGGCTTGTGGGCCCCCCGTAGACCGTCTAACCCTAATTCGACCACTATATATTCTCAAATATTCCCCCTATAACGGAGGGCACACCAAAAAATACTTTTTCGCCGCCGCAAGCTTCTGTTCTCGTGAGATCCCATCTTGGGGCCTTTTCCGGCACTCCGCCGGAGGGGGATTAGATCACGGAGGACCTCTACACCAACCTTGCTGCCCTTCCGATGATGTGTGAGTAGTTTACCACAGACCTACGGGTCCATAGCTAGTAGCTAGATGGCTTCTTCTCTCTCTTTGATCTTCAATACAATGTTCTCCTCGATGTTCTTGGAGTTCTATTCGATGTAATCTTCTTTTGCTGTGCGTTTGTTGAGATGGGATGAATTGTGGATTTATGATCAGATTATCTATGAATATTATTTGAGTCTTCTCTGAACTCTTTTATGCATGATTGAGATAGCTTTGTATTTCTCTCCGATCTATCGATTTGGTCTAGCCAACTAGATTGGTTTTTCTTGCAATGGGAGAGGTGCTTTGTGATGGGTTCAATCTTGCGGTGTCCTCACCCAGTGATAGAAGGGGTAGCGAGGAACGCATTGTATTGTTTCCATTGAGGATAAAAAGATGGATTTTATGTCATATTGCTTCAGTTTATCCCTCTACATCATGTCATCTTGCTTAAGGCGTTACTCTGTTCTTATGAACTTAATACTCTAGATGAAGGCATGAGTCAGTCGATGTGTGGAGTAATATTAGTAGATGCAGAATCGTTTTGGTCTACTTGTCACAGACGTGATGCCTATATTCATGATCATTGCCTTGGATGTCTTCATAATTATGCGCTTTTCTATCAATTGCTCAACAGTAATTTGTTTACCCACTGTATGCTTTCTTCAAGAGAGAAGCCTCTAGTGAAACCTATGGCCCCCGGGTCTATTTTCCATCATATATTTTCAGATCTATAAAACCAAAAACCCAAAAATACCTTGCTGCAATTTATTTATATTTACTTTATTTTGCCTTTTATTTATCTTTTATATCTATCTCTATTAGATCTCACTCTTGCAAGTGACCGTGAAGGGGTTGACTACCCCTTTTTCCCGTTGTGTGCAAGTGTTTGTTAGTTTGTGCAGGTGCATATATTGGGGACTTGCTTGTGCCTCCTACTGGATTGATACCTTGGTTCTTAACTGAGGGAAATACTTATCTCTACTTTGTTGCATCACCCTTTCCTCTTCAAGGGAAAAATCAACGCAAGCTCAAGAAGTAGCAGGAAGAATTTCTGGCGCCGTTGCCGGGTAAGTTCTACATCAAGCCTACCAAGTACCCATCATAAACTCTCATCTCTTGCACTTACATTATTTGCAATTTGCCTCTCGTTTTCCTCTCCCCCACTTCTAAAACGTTTTCAGAAAAACACAAAAATATTTGCCTTTTTATTCGCCCTTCTTTCGTTCGTCTTTTCGTTTGCTTTTTGTTTGCTTGTGTGCTAGTTTACTTATTTGCTTTTTGTTTACTATAGAAAGTTGGAAGAAATTGAAAACATTGCAAAAAGCTTCATGTCCTAACAATTTGAGCATAATAGTTTCTTTAGGAACTAACTTAAAGAACAAAAAACTATGATGGAATATATTAATAAAGAACTTGATGATGTTACTAAGGAAATATATGGTCTTAAATCCCAATTTGCTCATATCAAAATTTTAGTAGGCCAAATTTCCGATAAGAAAACCACTTTGGTAAATAAGATGGCCGCTAAACCGGTGTCTTTAAATAATGATGAAGATCTTAAAGTGATCGGTGTGACTCCTATTGAATCTTTGTTTTCTGATATGAAACTTGATAAAGATGGGACTGTAGATGAGTCAACTTTAGCTAGAAGGCATCCCAATAATTTGGAGGGACAAGATCTTAATGAAAAAATTGATAAAAGTGGAATTGGCGAGGTCAAAACTTTAAATAGCGATGAACCCACTCTTTTGGATTTCAAAGACTTCAATTATGATAATTGTTCTTTAATAAATTGTATTTCCTTGTTGCAATCCATGATTAATTCACCTCTTGCTTATAATCAAAATAAAGCTTTTACTAAACGTATTGTTGATGTTATGATAAAATCCTTTGAAGAAAAACTTGAGTTGGAAGTTTCAATCCCTAGAAAGCTTTATGATGAGTGGGAACCTACTATTAAGATTAAAATTAAAGATTATGAGTGTAATGATTTGTGTGATTTGGGTGCTAGCATTTCCACTATTCCAAAAACTCTTTGTGATGTGCTCGGTTTCCATAATTTTGATGATTGTTCTTTGAATTTGCATCTAGCGGATTCCACTATTAAGAAACCTATGGGAAGGATTAACGATGTTCTTATTGTTGCAAATAGGAATTATGTGTCCGTATATTTTATTGTGCTTGATATAGATTGCAATCCTACATGTCCTAGTATTCTTGGTAGACCTTTCCTTAGAATGATTTGTGCAATTATTGATATGAAAGAAGGAAACATTAGATTTCAATTTCCGTTAAGGAAGGGCATGCAACACTTTCGAAGAAAGAAAATTAAGTTGCCATATGAATCTATTATGAGGGCCACTTATGGATTGCACACCAAAGATGACAATACCTAGATCTATGCATTATGCCTAGCTAGGGGCGTTAAACAATAGCGCGTGTTGGGAGGCAACCCAATTTTTATTTTGTGCTTTTTGTTTTTGCTCCTGTTTTCCAATAAATACACAATATTACCTCTGTAGTAATTGTGTTTTAGTGTTTTAATTAGTGTTTGATCCAAGTAAGACCTTTGGGATGGTCTATGGTGATAGTTGATTTGATCTTGCTAAAAAACAGAAACTTTTGTGCTCATTGCCAGAAATTTACAAAATCACAGGAACGTGATTTTGATCTGATTTTTACAAAAGATTGATATACAAATTTCCTACGATTTCCTAAATTTTCAGAATTTTTAGAGTTACAAAAGTATACGAAATTTCCAGATTACTACATATTGTTCTGTTTTTGACAGATTCTGTTTTCTATGTGTTGTTTGCTTATTTTGATGAATCTATGGGTAGTATCGGGGGGTATGAACCATGGAGAAGTTGTAATACAGTAGATGTAACACCAATATAAATTTAGAATGAGTTCACAACAGTACCTAAGGTGGTGATTTATTTTATTATACTAACAGATCTTACGAGTTGTTTGTTGAGTTTTGTGTTGTGAAGTTTTCAAGTTTTGGGTAAAGTTTTGATGGACCACGGAATAAGGAGTGGCAAGAGCCTAAGCTTGGGGATGAACAAGGCACCCCAAGGTAATATTCAAGGACAACCAAGCATCTAAGCTTGGGGATGCCCCGGATGGCATCCCCTCTTTTGCCTTCAATCCATCGGTAAATTTACTTGAGGCTATATTTTTATTCACCACACGATATGTGTTTTGCTTGGAGCGTCTTGTATGATATGAGTCTTTGCTTTTTAGTTTGCCACAATCATCCTTTCTATGCACACCTTTAGAGAGGGACACGCATTAATCGTGAATTTATTAGAATACTCTATGTGCTTCACTTATATCTTTTGAGCTAGGTAGTTGCTCTAGTGCTTCACTTATATCTTTTTAGAGCACGGCAGTGGTTTTATTTTATAGAAATTGATGAACTCTCATGCTTCACTTATATTATTTTGAGAGTCTTAAAAATAGTATGGTAATTTTCTTAGGTTATGAATTTGGTCCTAATATGATAGGCATCCAAGAGGGATATAATAAAAACTTTCATAAAGAGCATTGAATATATGAGAAGTTTGATTCCTTGCATTTGTTTTCAGATATAAAGATGGTGATATTAGAGTCATGCTAGTGAGTAATTGTGGATTGGTAGAAATACTTGTGTTAAGGCTTGTTATTCCCGAAGCATGCACATATGGTGAACCGTTATGTGATGAAGTCAGAGCATGATTTATTTTTTTATTGTCTTCCTTATGAGTGGCGGTCGCGGACGAGCGATGGTATTTTCCTACCAATCTATCCCCCTAGGAGCATGCGTATTAGTACTTTGCTTTGATGGCTAATAAATTTTTGCAATAAGTATATGAGTTCTTTATGACTAATGTTGAGTCCATGGATTATACGCACTCTCACCCTTCCACCATTGCTAGCCTCTCTAGTACCGCGCAACTTTTGCTAGTGCATTAAACCCACCATATACCCTTCCTCAAAATAGCCACCATACCTACCTAGTATGGCATTTCCATAGCCATTCCGAGATATATTGCCATGCAACTTCCACCGTTCCGTTTATTATGACACATACCATCATTGTCTTATTGCTTTGCATGATCATGTAGTTGGCATAGTATTTGTGGCTTGGCCATCGTTCATATTTTTTATACATGTCACTCTCGATCATTGCACATCCCGGTACACCGCCGGAGGCATTCATATAGAGTCATATTTTGTTCTAGTATCGAGTTGTAATTCTTGAGTTGTAAGTAAATAAAAGTGTGATGATCATCATTATTAGAGCATTGTCCCATGTGAGGAAAGGATGATGGAGGCTATGATTCCCCCACAAGTCGGGATGAGACTCCGGACTTAAATAAAATAAAAAGAGGCCAAAGAGCCCAAAATAAAAAAAGAGGCCAAAGAGCCCAAACAAAAAAAGAGAGAAAAAGAGAGAAGGGACAATGTTACTATCCTTTTTCCACACTTGTGCTTCAAAGTAGCACCATGTTCTTCATAATAGAGAGTCTCCTATTTAATCACTTTCATATACTAGTGGGAATTTTTCATTATAGAACTTGGCTTGTATATTCCAATGATGGGCTTCCTCAAATTGCCCTAGGTCTTCGTGAGCAAGCAAGTTGGATGCACACCCACTAGTTTTCTTTTTGAGCTTTCATACACTTATAGCTCTAGTGCATCCGTTGGATGGCAATCCCTACTCACTTGCATCGATATCAATTGATGGGCATCTCCATAGCCCATTAATTTGCCTAGTTGACATGAGACTTTATCCTTTTTGTCTTCTCCTCACAACCTCCACCATACTCTATTCCACCTATAGTGATATATCCATGGCTCACGGTCATGTATTGCGTGAAAGTTGAAAAAGCTTGAGAACATTAAAAGTATGAAACAATTGCTTGGCTTGTCATCGGGATTGTGCATGATAAAATACTTTGTGTGATGAAGATAGAGCATAGCCAGACAATATGATTTTGTAGGGATAACTTTCTTTAGCCATGATATTTTGAGAAGACATGATTGCTTTATTTAGTATGTTTGAAGTATTATTGTTTTTATGTCAATATTAAACTTTTGTTTTTAATCTTATGGATTTGAACATTCATTCCACAATAAATAAAATTGCATTAATAAATATGTTAGGTAGCATTCCACATCAAAAATTCTGTTTTTATCATTTACCTACTCGAGGACAAGCAGGAATTAAGCTTGGAGATGCTTGATACGTCTCCAACGTATCTATAATTTTTTGTTGTTCCATGCTTTATATTATCTGTTTTGGATGTCTTATATACATTTATATGTTATTTTATATCATTTTTTGGGACTAACCTATTAACCTAGTGCCCAGTGCCAGTTGTTGTTTTTTCCTTGTTTTTGACTTTTACAGAAAATCAATACCAAACGGAATAAAACTTTATGATGATTTTTCTTGGACCAGAACAAACCCACGAGACTTGGAGAGGAGGCCAGAAGACCTACGAGGCGGCCACAAGTCGTAGGGGCGCGCCCCAGGGGGGTGCCCCCAGGGCTTGTGGGCCCCCCGTAGACCGTCTAACCCTAATTCCACCACTATATATTCTCAAATATTCCCCCTATACCGGAGGGCACACCAAAAAATACTTTTCCGCCGACGCAAGCTTCTGTTCTCATGAGATCCCATCTTGGGGCCTTTTCCGGCACTCCACCGAAGGGGGATTCGATCACGGAGGACCTCAAAACCAACCTTGCTGCCCTTTCGATGATGTGTGAGTAGTTTACCACAGACCTACGGGTCCATAGCTAGTAGGTAGATGGCTTCTTCTCTCTCCTTGATCTTCAATACAATGCTCTCCTCGATGTTGTTGGAGTTCTATTCGATGTAATCTTCTTTTGCGGTGCGTTTGTTGAGATCCGATGAATTGTGGATTTATGATCAGATTATCTATGAATATTATTTGAGTCTTCTCTGAACTCTTTTATGCATGATTGAGATAGCTTTGTATTTCTCTTCGATCTATCGATTTGGTTTGGCCAACTAGATTGGTTTTTCTTGCAATGGGAGAGGTGCTTTGTGATGGGTTCAATCTTGTGGTGTCCTCACCCAGTGACATAAGGGGTAGCGAGGCACGTATTTTATTGTTTCCATTAAGGATAAAAAGATGGGGTTTATGTCATATTGCTTGAGTTTATCCCTCTACATCATGTCATCTTGCTTAAGGCGTTACTCTGTTCTTATGAACTTAATACTCTAGATGCAGGCAGGAGTCGGTCAATGTGTTGAGTATTAGTAGTAGATGCATAATCATTTCAGTCTACTTGTCACGGACGTGATGCCTATATTCATGATCATTGCCTTGGATGTCTTCATAATTATGCATTTTTCTATTAATTGCTCAACAGTAATTTGTTTACCCACCGTATGCTTTCTTCAAGAGAGAAGCCTCTAGTGAAACCTATGGCCCCCGGGTCTATTTTCCATCATATATTTTCAGATCTATAAAACCAAAACCCCAAAAATACCTTTCTGCAATTTATTTATATTTACTTTATTTTGCCTTTTATTTATCTTATATATATATATATCTATTAGATATCACTCTTGCAAGTGACCGTGAAGGGATTGACAACCCCTTTTTCGTGTTGTGTGCAAGTGTTTGTTAGTTTGTGCAGGTGCATATATTGGGGACTTGCTTGTGCCGCCTACTGGATTGATACCTTGGTTCTTAACTGAGGGAAATACTTATCTCTACTTTGCTGCATCACCCTTTCCTCTTCAAGGGAAAAATCAACGCAAGCTCAAGAAGTAGCAAGCTCCACTATCTTCTCACACAATACATTCTTGTTTTCCAGTAGAAGACGAAAAGGGATAAATTGGATCTTAGATTTGTTTACTATGTTTGGGAGGCTTGATTTCTTGAACTCCACATGCATATCCCCCGGTTGTGGTCGAGAGATTTCCTTCTGCTCCATGGAATCCAGCCTTTTTAAATCAGCCTCGGCCTCTTCATAGTTTGACCACACATACTGATCATCATCATAGGCTCTTGGATTTGCAACAGCGTGGGAAACATGGCTCTCTCCGACTGAGTCTTGGGATGACATACTTACAGATTTGTCAGAAAAATAACACGAAACAAGAACAGTGGATATTTCTGCGATACGGTGGTCAAAACGTCCGGGAGTATATATAAAGAATTTTTATCTTGCAAAACAAGTATGTCAGGAGAAAATGGAGTCGGGAAGGCTCACGAGGGGCCCACGAGCCACCAGGGTGTGCCCAGGGGGTGGGCGCGCCCTAGTGCCTCGTGTGCACCTCGTGGGTCCCCTCAGCTGTTTCTTATTTTTGTATTTTTTTGGAATATTCCAAAACTAACAAAAAATATTTTTATGGATTTTTTGGAGTCGTTTTACTTACCGTATCACATACATATTCCTTTTCAGGGTTCTGGAGTGTTCTGGAAGTTCTCTCTTATGTATTCCTCCGGCGTCATAATTTGAATAATGTTAGTTTTAACATTAATAGGTGTACCTGAGATATAATGCTTAATTCTTTGTCCATTTACCATCCTCGGATTAGTGCCTTTGGAGTTATTGATCTTAATGGCTCCAGAACGATAAACTTCTTCGATGATATACGGTTCTTCCCATTTAGAGAGAAGTTTTCCTGCAAAAACTCTGAAACGAGAATTGTACAATAGAACATACTCACCCACTTTGAATTCCCGTTTTTATTTTATCATGCCATCTTTTAACTTTTTCTTTAAACAACTTGGCATTTTCATAAGCTTGGGTTCTCCACTCATCCAATGAACTAATATCAAATAACCTCTTCTCACTGGCAAGTTTGAAATCATAATTGAGTACTTTGATTTCCCAATAAGCTTTATGTTCTAACTCAAGAGGTAACTGACATACTTTTCCATAAACCATTTTATACGGAGATATAGCCATAGGATTTTTATAAGCAGTTCTATAAGCCCATAATGCATCGTCAAGTTTCTTGGACCAATTCTTTCTAGATCTATTATCGGCCTTTTGCAAAATTAGCTTTATTTCTCTATTGCTTAATTCAACTTGACAACTAGATTGAGGGTGATAAGAAGATGCAATTCTATGGTTAACATCATATTTAGCAAGCAGTTTACGGAATGCACCATGAATAAAATGTGAACCGCCATCAGTCATTGAATATCTAGGGACTCCAAACCTCGGGAAAATAACTTCTTTAAGCATTTTAATAGAAGTGTTATGATCAGCACTACTAGTTGGAATAGCTTCTACCCACTTAGTAATATAATCAACAGCAACTAAAATATGTGTATACCCATTAGAGGAAGGAAAATGTCCCATATAATCAAATCCCCAAACATCAAATGGTTTAATCACAAGTGAATAATTCATAGGCATTTCCTGACATCTACCAATATTACCAATTCTTTGACATTCATCACAAGATAAGACAAACTTACGAGCATCCTTGAAGAGAGTAGGCCAATAAAAACCAGACTATAATACCTTATGTGCGGTTCTATCTCTAGCGTGGTGTCCTCCGTAAGCCTCGGAATGACACTTTCATAGGATTTGTTCCTATTCATGCTCAGGTATACAACGTCTAATAATACCATCTACTACTTCTTTATAAAGATTTGGGTCATCCCAAAAGTAATATCCTGAATCAAAAAAGAACTTTTTCTTTTGTTGGTATTTGAAACTAGGTGGTATAAATTTAGCAACGATGTAATTAGCATAGTCTGCATACCAAGGACTATTACGAGAAGCATTTATAACAGCTAGTTGTTCATCAGGAAAACTATCATCAATAGGTAGTGGGTCATCAAGAATATTTTCCAACCTAGACAAGTTATCAGCTACGGGATTCTCAGCTCCCTTCCTATCGGTAATATGTAGGTCAAATTCTTGTAGCAATGGAACACACCTAATGAGTCTAGGTTTAGCATCTTTCTTTTCCATAAGATATTTAATAGCAGTATGATCGGTGTGAACAATTACTTTAGAATCAACTATGTAAGATCTGAATTTGTCACATGCAAACACAACTCCTAAAAATTCTTTCTCCGTAGTAGCATAATTTATTTTAGCACTGCCTAGAGTTTTAGTAGCATAATGGATAATATTTAATTTTTTATCAACTCTTCGTCCTAGAACAACACCAACAGCATAATCACTGGCATCGCACATAATTTCAAATGGTAAGTTCCAATTAGGTGGTTGAAAAATAGGTGCAGAGGTTAAGGCTTTCTTAAGTGTATCAAAGGCTTGTACACAATCATCATCAAAAACAAATGGAACATCCTTTTGCAAGAGATTAGTAAGAGGCCTAGAAATTTTAGAGAAGTCTTTAATAAACCTTCTATAAAAACCACCATGGCCAAGGAAACTTCTTATACCTTTAATATCTTTAGGACATGGCATTTTCTCAATTGCATCAACTTTAGCTTTGTCTACTTCAATACCTCGTTGGGAAATTTTATGCCCCAAGACAATACCTTCATTCACCATAAAGTGGCACTTCTCCCAATTCAAGACAAGGTTAGTTTGCTCACATCTCCGCAAAACTCGATCAAGGTTGCTTAAGCAATCATCAAAAGAAGTCCCATAAACAGAGAAATCATCCATGAAAATCTCAACAATCTTTTCATAAAAAACAAAGAATATAGCAGTCATGCATCTTTGAAAGGTGGCAGGTGCATTGCATAAATCGAAAGGCATACGTCTATAAGCATAAGTTTCAAAAGGACAAGTAAAAGTAGTTTTCTCTTGATCTTCTTGTGACACGGGTATTTGAGAGAAACCGGAATATCCATCAAGAAAGCAAAAGTGTGTGTGTGCTTAGATAGTCTTTCTAACATTTTATCTATAAAAGGCAATGGGTAATGATCTTTTCTAGTAGCTTTATTCAATTACCTAAAATCAATTACCATCCTATAACCAGTTACAATTCTTTGTGGAATTCATTTTTATCATTAGGAACAACGGTAATGCCTCCCTTTTTAGGAACACAATGAACATGACTTACCCATCTACTATCAGCTATGGGATAGATTATACTTGCTTCCATAAGCTTTAATGTTTCAGTTCTTACCACATCCTTCATCTTAGGATTTAATCGCCGTTGGTGATCGACAACTGGTTTAGCATCAGGCTCCATATTAATCTTGTGCTGACATAGAGTGGGACTAATACCCTTAAAATCATCAAGAGTATATCCAATAGCAGCACGGTGCTTCCTCAGAATTTTGAGTAATCTTTTTTTTTCATGCTCTGAAAGGTTAGCACTAATAATAACATGATATATCTTCTTTTCATCGAGATAAACATATTTCAATGTATCAGGCAACTGTTTTAGTTCAAACACATGATCACCTTTAGGTGGAGAACGACCTCCAAGAGTTTCAACAGGCAAATTATGTTTAAGGATAGGTGGTTGATCAAAGAACATCTTATCAATTTCATTTCTTTCATTCATGTGCATATCATTTTCATAGTCTAGCAAATATTGTTATAACGGATCAGTAGGAGGTACGGCGATAGAAGCAAGACCAATAATTTCATCTTTACTAGGCAATTCTTTATCATGGTTGTATACGGAATTTAGATAAGTTAAACTCATGAGATACATCACCAAAGTTAACAGTGACAGTCTCCGTGCATGTTTAATGCCGGAGAGACGTTTACTGGAGGGGACGGATATCTACCACATCCATTCAATGCCCATCCCTCCGTTTGCCGCCATTGAACAGGCTCGCCGCCCGAGAAACCAACTCCGGTGCCCGTGCATTGACGCACGCGAACGCTTGGCCTCATCGGCATCCACTATTTAAAGGCACACGCACCCAGCGAACAGCACACACAACCCCATCCGCTCCACGTCTTCTTTCCGAGCACCACATCCGCCATGACCGCTAGCGGGATCGCTCTGTGGGAGAGCCTATCGGCGGAGATGAAGCACGAAGTCACCACCCTTGCGGCCGCCTGGCAAAGCTGTCATGCTAGGCGGATCGAGGCCGGCATGCCGGCCAGCTCCCCCGAGCTCTCCAACGACGACTCATCGCCAGAGCCCGTGTCGGTGCATGTCGTATTGACCATGGAGTAGGCACATGCGCACTTCAACGCCACCATGGCGCAGGAGCAGCCTTTGCCGGCGCCTATGTTGTTGTTTCGACAGGTGCAGGAGGAGAAGTGGTACAACCTGATCCTCCTCGAGCAACACTGGCTGTCGGAAGGCCAGATCTACAGCGAGCGAGCGAGCGAGGAAGTTGTGGCCGCCATGGCCATGGCGAACCCCAACTTCGTCATCGAGCAGCAGGCGCTCTACGAGGCCGCTCACGCTCAACCCGTCGCTCGCACCGCATAGGCGGCGCAGCCGGACGCGGAGGCGGCGCTGCCTGCGTAGGCGGTCGCGGACCAAAACGCCGCCAGTTGCGCGTCCTACGTGCCGCCAAACACTGTTTAGCTGCGCCGGTGGGACGACAAGAGTGCTGACACATCGTGGACTCCTCCAAGGCTGAGTAGGGCATGGAAGGCACCAGGGCATTGTGTCCCAAGTGGGCTAGTCCGTCTCCCATGTTCTACTTTTCCTTGCCGGAGATTGAACCTTCACTTCACGGGTCTTGTCGCCGTCGCTCATGGAGACAACGGATGGAGGACGCGGCTGCCGGAAGGGAACAACAAGGACTTCGACGACGGACACGACTCATCGCCAAAGCCCGTGTCGGTGCATGTCGTATTGACCATGGAGTAGGCACATGCGCACTTCAACGCCACCATGGCGCAGGAGCAACCTTTGCCGGCGCCTATGTTGTTGTTTCGACAGGTGCAGGAGTAGAAGTGGTACAACCTGATCCTCCTCGAGTAACACTGGCTGTCGGAAGGCCAGATCTACGGCGAGCGAGAGAGCGAGGAAGCTGTGGCCGCCATGGCCATGGCGAACCCCAACTTCGTCATCGAGCAGCAGGCGCTCTACGAGGCCGCTCACGCTCAACCCGTCGCTCGCACCGCACAGGCGGCGCAGCCGGACGCGGAGGCGGCGCTGCCTGCGTAGGCGGTCGCGGACCAAAACGCCGCCAGTTGCGCATCCTACGTGCCGCCAAACACTGTTTGGCTGCGCCGGTGGGACGACGAGAGTGCTGACACGTCGTGGACTCCTCCAAGGCTGAGTAGGGCATGGAAGGCGCCAGGGCATTGTGTCCCAAGTGGGCTAGTCTGTCTCCCATGTTCTACTTTTCCTTGCCGGAGATTGAACCTTCACTTCACGGGTCTTGTCGCCGCCGCTCATGGAGACAACGGATGGAGGACGCGGTTGCCGGAAGGGAACAACAAGGACTTCGACAACGGACACCGCCGTAGTCCAGGTTTAGGTTCCCCCCCCCCCCCCCCCCCCCCCCCCCCCCCCCCCCACCCCCCCACACCCACCCCCCCCCCAAATGAAAAATGTATGAAATATAATGGATGTGCTCCGGTTTGCATGAATATCATCCGGCCTGCATGAATTTCGTCCCGTTAGTTGAAATACAATTTGAAATGTATGTGGATAGATGGATAGCGTTGGATGGCCGGCTCCCGCATCTGTGTTCGCGGACTGGTTCCTCTGTCCGTAGACGGATGTTGGAGATGCCTTATATAACTTTGCTATTTGTCGGCGTATTATTTATGTGCGTGTGTTGATGTTGCCTATGTGCGGGTGTGCTCTTTGTGTATTACTCCCTCCGTTTCAAAATATTTGTCTTTTTAGAGATTTCAAATGGACTATCATGTATGGATGTATATAGACATATTTTAGAGTGTAGATTCACTCATTTTGCTCCGTATATAGTCACTTGTTGAAATCTCTAAAAAGACAAATATTTAGGAACGGAGGGAGTATCTTGCATGCATGTAGTGTGAGCACGTTCCTGCAAGTAAAGAAAGAAAGGAGAGGGTGGGCGCGTTTCAAGGCTTTGAACGCAAGAGGTCTACTGACGGCCGTGCAGATGAAGCGAGACTTGGATTGCTTGATGTGACTGCGCAGGAATTCATGAATCGATCCCCAATACGATCGTGACTTGATGTAGTTGACTTGGTAGTTTGATTTCGCACTTCTGCATTATTCGATGTGGTTACCGTAGCCACTCCAGGTGTAGCAGATGCGCGTACTTGATTCTTGGTGCAGCAGTGCTGTCAAATTAATAAACATTTTAAAACTACAATCAAACTTTATTAAAGTATATGCAAAGATAGTATCCCAGGCCTCCGTTTTAAAAAGGCAGTGCATATTTGCTTTTTCAAAAGTCAAATTTTATATAGTTCGATTAATTTTATGGGGAAAATTATCAGCATCGAGGATACTAAACGTAGTGCATGGTGGATTAACTAGCGCAAAAACTGCAGAGAGGTGCCTCTTTTCTGTGAAATTGGTGCCATGCGCAATTCCGATTCATGCGATGCTTGCTCTCGACATTCCTCCAAAGACGGTCGGCGACGAACATGATTTGCCGTGGGTTCTTGTGGTGCGCCAAATCAGAGACTCGAGGTGGCTTGGGATGCGATCTGTATGCCGAGATGGGCTGGTGGTTTGGGAATCCCCAACCTGGACTTGCTTAGTATTGCTGCTCAGACGAGGTGGTTGTGGCTGCGGAGAACCGACCACGCCAGACCATGGTCGGGGTTCGCGTAGGCTATTCCAAAAGAGGCTAACTTTTAGGCGGCCACGAGATCAGATGTTGACGAAGAAAATAACACGTTATTTTGGGAGGATAGATGGTTGGATGGGATGCGTATACAGGAGTTGGCACCATTGTTGTATGACCGAGTACCAAATAGAATCAGGTCGGCTAAGATGATTTCTTCGGCTCTCGTGGAGGTTGTATGGGCTCGCAATTTTGGGCCCAATCTGAATGGGGAGTCACTCCATGAATTCCTGGAGCTATGGCCAGAGATACAACAGGTTCAACTGATTTCTGGAGTGGAGGACACGATCAGATGGTCCTAGGAACGTGATGGTGTGTTCTCGGTCAGATCGGCCTATGCGGTTAACTTTGTTGGCCGAGAGGTTGCCCTGGCGGCGGATTTCACGTGGAGTTCGAGAGCACCCATGCAGTGTTAGTTCTTCGGTTGGCTGGCCCTAAAAAACCGATGTTTGACTTCCGACAGATTGACGCATCGTGGCCTTCCCCACCAGGTGGCTTGCCCGTTTTGTGATCAACAGGAGGACACAATCTTGCACATCCTTCTTACATGCGTCTTCGCTCGAACCGTTTGGACACAGATTTTTGCAGGCGATGGGCAAGGCAGATTGAACGCCTACTACGACGATTCCCTCATCCAGTGGTGTTCTAGCAGGAGCACTGACCAGCAGCACCAAATGGACACCCTGACACTACTCTTGTTGACTATTTGCGAGATTTGGAAGAATAAAAATGTAGTGGTCTTTGATAACGTGTCAGCGTCGACAGTTCGGGTTATCCATAGGATCACCTCCAAAGTGCGGATATGGAAGCAGACAGGGCTTCTGGAGATGGAATGGGATTCCTTCTTTGTGGGCATGGCTAGGTGGACGAACCATGTGTAGTTAGTTGCTAGCTTAGGTGGATCTCATGTGGCTGGAGTGTGTACCAGAGTTGTAACACTTCAAGTGGATGGGCTTTCTTGCCCTTTCTTCTATAATATATGACACGCATGCTTGTGCATATTCTAGAGAAAAAGGATGCTAAATCATCGAGAAATACATTCTAATATGGTATATCTATATTTTGTCCCTAGCTCTAGCTTCCGTTCCCTCCTAAAATGGAACATACATGTAGATAATTTTCTATAAATTTGGTCATAGTTTCTGAAGTTTGACTTTTGAGAAAATAGATGTGCATTATATTATCATATTATGAAACAAAGCGAGTACGACAACACATCCAAGAAACTGAACACCTAGCACCGATAATCAGGACGTGCACTTCAAGTGGTGATCGACGTGCCTTCGCGACGACACTGATGGAGGGCAAGAAGCTCCGATGTGTGGTGATGTCGGTGGATAGGGTGGGTGGAGGCATAACTGAGATGTTGGAGGATGTAGGCGCGGAAGTTACTCCTAAGGGGGATGATCTTTGCATGTCATCGGTAGTAGTGTTGGAGGGTCTCAAAAGATGCGGAGGTGGTTTCCTTAGTGGCCAGGAGATCAACGGTGGCGACATCAGTAGGGAAATGGCTACGACGGCCAAGGTGGTGGATTCAAAGGAGTTACCGCGACGACTGTCTACGCCGGAGGCCCCGATTTTGATGAATACGGTGCCGGCAGCTACTGCGAATGCGGTTGTTACCACGGGCGCGGTGGTTACTCGAACTAGTGCCACTTGGCGGTCGTGACCGTGTGCATGTACCACCTCCTCAAGCTCCATCGCCGGTGGCTATTGTTGGCAACAGTGCTATTTCTAGGGTTGTTATCCACATTGAGCGTTTGAACCTAGGTAAATCATTTTTTATCATCTACTTCTTCATTCGAGTATCATCGACAAGATCCTTGTATTGCACCCACGCTATCATGTTTTGTGTACTATGTATTTCCCCATATATACAGATCTTTAATCTCCTGCAACGACATCCCCGACTCAGGCTCCTCGTTTTTCAGGCACTCGAATTTTTCCCATGCCTCACCGCCAACATCCCTGAATACATTGTCGTTGGGGTCTCCGATGATTGATACATCCAAAACATATAGTAACTTTAGAAGTTTCCATAAATGTTTCTTATCATTTTATGCGGCAATTTATAACTTCTTCGAATAACCTACTAATAAATTGCCAGATTACGGGTATAGTTTTGATATCACACAAGTGTAGGAGACCAATTGTGTACCGCTTCAATAGATAAAAATGTCAAACCCAACGAGGAGTAGAAGAAATTAGTGTGCGTAAAATAACAAGAGATTATTGCAAGTGCTAAAAGGCATAACCATGTTGTATTTTGTTGCCGGAGAGTTACAAAAATGCTTAGCAAGAAATGTAAAAGTGTGCAACTAGTGGTCCATTCCTTAATTGTGCTAAGGACAAACCGATTGTGTTTCTTATGTGAATTTAAGACATAAGTCCAACCATAACATTATCCTCTAGGGTCCCTATTCACCCACCATGTTATAACTCATAAACCCAGGGAATAGTTATTCTGTCACTCTAGCCTCCCCTTCTAAACTTATTATTAATACAATGCTTCCACGCGCATGTGTCACATCTCCAAAATAAGAACCGTATCTTCGAGCTTAAGGTCGATGATTGCGTCATCTCCAAACCTGAGGCCCTCAGCGGTGCTGCCTATGACCACTTCACCGAAATCCTGGGGACTTCCGAGGACTATGACTTCTCCATCTCTCTACACGATCTGCATGTTGGCGCTTTTGACCTTGATGTCCTAGATGAGCCCTTCTCTGAGGCTGAGATCTGGCACTCCGTCAAGGCCTTGCCCTCTGGCAAAGACCCAGGGCCAGACGGCTTCACCTCAGAGTTCCTCATTAGCTGTCGAACCATCTTCAAGGAGGATTATCCTCGAGCCTTTGGCAAATTCTACTCCCTCAATGCGTGATGCTTTCAAAAGCTCAATGAGGCGTTCATTACCCTGCTCCCGAAGCGTCCCAACGTTGACACACTCTTCGACTTCTGGCCAATTACCCTTATGCATTTGATGTCGCACCTTGGCTAGATGGTCTCTACTAATCAGAGTGCTTTCATCTCCGCCCGTAGAATTCATGACAACTTCCTATTAGTCCAGCAAATGGCACGCCTCCTCCACAACTCAAGGTTCCTCGCATCGTGCTCAAGCTTGACATCGACAGGGCCTTCGACACGGTACCCTGGCCCTCTCTCCTCAAAACACTGCGGCATCTCAGGTTTGGAGCGTGCTCGAGATAGTGGGTTTCCATCTTGCTCGCCACGACCTCCACTCGTGTGCTCGTCAACAGCCTTCCCAGGCACCCCATCTCGCATACACGTGGACTTCGCCAGGAGGACCCGCTCTCCCTTGATGCTCTTCACCCTCGTCATCGATGTCCTCAACTCCCTGATCCAGCGTGTTGTGGAGATCGGTCTGCTTCACTGCCTCACCGCTTCACACGTTGCCTTGAGTGTGTCCCTCTACGTCGACGATGTTGTCATCTTCCACCACCTTGATAAGCACGACATCGAGACAATTATTGAGCTCCTTTGTGTCCTTGGCACCGCACCTGGGCTGCATACAAACATCGCCAATTGCACGGCCCCCTATCCGCTGCGAGGAAGAGCATGTAAAGGTCGTCCCCAATGACATTTCCTGCCCCGTCTTTGTGTTCCCAATGCAATACTAGGGCCTCCTTATGTCGATATGTAAGCTTCATTCCTCGGCCTTGACACTGCTCGTCGACAAGCTTGAGAAGAAGCTTTCCACCTTGTGTGCCTCGATGCTTTCTGAAAGGATCAATACGGTCGACTAGAGGGGGGATGAATAGGAGACTACAAATTTTAATCTTTCTTGTCAATTTTAAGGTTTAGCGGATAAATAGGGTTCACTAGATATGCAACTAGGTGAACACAACCTATATGACAAGCAAGCTTAAAGCAAAGTATGCTAAGCAACAATCTAATTAGCAAGCCAACAAGCATACAAGGCAAAGTAAAGTGCGGGAAAGGATTAACCACAAGTGAGGCGAGGACGCGGATTTTATCCCGAAGTTCATTCTTCCTTGGGGAAGAGCTACTCCCTGTTTAGAGCGGTGCCGGAGCCAAAGCTTGTGGAACGCCACAAAGGCTCACCGTAGTCTCTTTCGAGTCACCCCCAATGGATGAGCCTCGAATCACTCGGGGTTGATCTTGAAGGCGACCACCACACCTTTACAAACTTCTCCGGAGCACACCATAAGCAAGGAAGCTTCCGAAGGAACCTCTAACCGCCTAGGACCCCAAGCTCCAAGAGTAACAAGTCAATGGGAAAGAAATGTTGCGGGGAACGCGATTTGGTTTGGTCAAGATGTAGATCGGGTCTTGCTCTCCCAAGCCCCAAAGTTTCAACAAGTTTGTGTGGAGGGATTGAGAGTATTGAGCAAAATGGAGTGTAGCAATGGTGGAGCTCAACAAGACATTAGGGTTAGGGATGGAGGAGGAAGAAGGGGGGCTTTTATAGTGTTCATGCCCGGGTGACCGTTTCTGCCCGTTGGACCCCGTGCGCACGGGCTAAGTCAGCACCATGCGCACGGGGTACTCAGAGACTTTCACACAACCCCGTGCGCACGGGGGTCAAAAGACCCCATGCGCACGGGGTACTCAGAGAGTTATGCAGTACCCCATGCGCACGGGGGTTAAAAGACCCCGTGCGCATGGGGCACCCAGAGAGTTACGCAGTACCCCGTGCGCACGGGGTTCCAGAAACTTTCTGTTGCTAGCTTTCTGAGTACCTCAAGCACACACACTATGGATTTAAGTGATAGGAATGGGTAGGCTGGTGTTTATGTTTTGGCAATGGCATTCCCACACAATACATCTCCACACCGACCCCTCTTAATAGTGCGGTCTTTCCTACGACTCGAAGTAAACCAAAAATAAAACCTTCGAATCGCCGGAAGACCACGCCTTTGATCTTTTTGAATTGGGGGGTCGCACATCTCCATAAAAAGCAATATGGAACCAATATCCTGAGATAGACTTTAGCAACCAATATTAGTTCCACTAACCACATTGTCATCACACCAAAATATATTTTAAGTGCCACTAGCACTTTCAATCTCCCCCTTTTTGGTGCATTGATGACAACGTGGTTAGAGCATGGCATAAAGGATATGAAAATTTTAAATAGCCATGTGACAATGATTGATCATAGTAGCTCCCCCTATATGTGTGCCCGGATAAAAAATGCTTGAGAATGCATCAAGTACACACATAGGAGGCTCCCCCAAGATCAACATTGTCAAGACATGAGATCAACATAATAAACCTATAACGGTGCCTAGATCTCATGAAATGGTGTGGTGAGCAATTATCGTGAGACACATAACAAACAACATAATAAGCACAATATAACCATTGCATATAAGTTTCAAGATAAATGCTAGTCTCACGAGCAAGTACGATTAGCTCACAACCACACCAAGACAAGCAAATAAGAGTATCTCAAGCCAACTAAAAACAACCAATAAAGTAGAGAAACACGAGGCTTGAGATCTCATCACACACTAAAGAGCACCAACACACCACTTCTCCCCCTTTGTCATCAAGACAACAAAAAGGAGAAAAGGCGACACACAGACACACTAGACAAGAGGAGGAGCGCTCAAAGCATCATCATCATCATCAAAGCGCCATCCTGTCATCGGAAAGGAACAAGCTGTGGCTTCACTGTCATGATCCTCTGACCCTGGGCCAACCTCCTCACCAGTTGCAGCCCTCTCTGCCTTTTGCTGACGTCTCACAAGTTTCTCCTTGTTGATCTCCTTAACCTGACGGCGCTGAATAGAATGGCACATCTTGAACAAGTTGCTCATAGTCTTGAACAATGACTTCTTCTCCCCTCTGGCACAAATAGCCTTAGAACCTATCTTCTTGGCCTTACCACGAGGGATCCGTGCAGTGGAGGACATACCAGGAGTGAATGTGGCACGATCCTCAGGCCTAGGATTGCGTCCCCTTCTTGGGAGCCACATATGGAGCAGGAGCAGCAGGGGTCCAGTTGGAGTTGCGCTTGGGAATGGAGGTCTTGTACTAAGAGATGTACCTAGCTGGGCAGACGGACTCAATCAATGCCTGGATGAAGGGAGCATACATCAAAGACTTGTTCTCTTGCAAACACTGATGAAGCTCATAGAACATGAAGTCCAGAACATCCACTCTCTTCTTCTTTTGCAGCTACACAAAGACATCCAACATGGAACTCCGAATGTTGTGAGAATCACCAGCTTTTGGAGTGAGAGTATACCTCAGAATGTGGCGCATTGTATCATAGAGAGGCACAAGGTCTTTGATGGAC
This sequence comes from Thinopyrum elongatum, assembly GCA_011799875.1. Classification (NCBI taxonomy): domain Eukaryota; kingdom Viridiplantae; phylum Streptophyta; class Magnoliopsida; order Poales; family Poaceae; genus Thinopyrum; species Thinopyrum elongatum. Next base: position 241,018,131 of record CM022297.1, read on the forward strand.
CCAGTGACAAAAGACTTCTCTTGTTTGTAGGCGAAAGAAATTTCATCCTTGGTGCGCTGCCCACTCTCACGAACTCTGCCAAACTCATCAGATGCCTCTTCTTCATTAATGAATGGATAGGGAATGATCTCAAAAAACTTGGCCATAGGAGCAGAGCACCGATGCGTCCCGGACATCCATGTGAGGGTGCGAGCAGAGTCATTGGAAAAGAACAAGGTTGCAAAGAACTGCATCACCAGGTCCTCATTGTACGGATGGTTGAATGTGACAAAAGGAATGAGCCCCAACCTCCCAAGAGCTGAATATACACCGGGATACAGATGACCATTGTCTCGCAGAATCTCAATATTAACCTGCTTGTGCGGAGCAAACTTCTTTGCCTTGGTCATGAGCAGCTCATGGTACACTCTTTGCTGAAATTCATTCTTGAACCGGGGATCCACTCCCAAACCTGTGGCAGCAGCATATGGATGACTCTGTCTCTCAGCCCAAAGCTCTGGCTTGGTCCATTTGGCAAGGGGAAGGTTCCTGAGATCTCACCCGCCGGGGATGGCTTGCTCGGGACTAGACATCTCTTCTTCATCTTCATCTTCATCACCTCCATCAACAAGGTCATCCTCAGCCTCTATCTCGGCATCATCTTCTGGGTTGACATAGTGAGCATCATCCTGAGAGTCATACTCTTCCTCTGACTCATCGGAGGCCTCAACAACGGGTTGCTTGGTGGCTGCACGGCGAGCACGGCCCTGCCCTGACCCTGACCCCTGCCCAATGCCCTCTGACGGCTGGCGACGAGCAATAGTGAACTCCTTAGAACTTGCCTTGGGGCGCTTGCGACGGAGCTCGGCCCTCTTGTTAGCGGAGTCTGAAACACACACAGACACCCAACAACACAAAGCAAATAACACAGATGAGTACAAGTGCTTGATATGGTGGCAGAGGAGTAAGACAGAAACAAGGTAGAAAGCTCCTGTGTACCCCATGCGCACGGGGGTCCCGTGCGCACGGTACATGACCGTGGGCACGGGGCCCGTGCGCACGGGCGTCAAACACCCCGTGGACACGGGGGTTCCCCAGCGGCAGCCACTTCCAGATCGAAATCTAGGAGTGGGTGCGACAGAGGAACTACATGATCTATGTACCTAGATTCGTCCTACACAAGGGGAGCAACTATCCTATTCTAGTGAAAACCTAGAAACCCTAAAAGCTAGAGAGGCATCCATGGAGGAAAAAGATGAAGAGGGGAAAGGACCAACCGGAGGAGGAGCCCATCCCGAGAGATCTCCACGGAGCAAGGAGCCCGACGGATCCCGGAGGAGCGCCGCGAGAGGAGGCGACGGTGGCGGTCCTGGAGGCGTCCTGGGGAGTGGAGGGGGCGATTGGGTGGGAATGAACCCAAGCCCCCCCATGCCCCACCTCTTCAGGGCCTGGAACCGCAAACCCCATGCGCACGGGCTAAGTGAGCCCTGTGCGCACGGGGGTCCCGTGCGCACGGTACAGAGCCCGTGGGCACGGGGGGGGGGGGGGCGTGCGCACGGTACATGCCCATGGACACAAGGTACTCAGGAATTTTGACCAGAAGTACTTCTTGAAAGCATGGCTGAGTGAAAACTCTTACCAAGCCTTTTCTAAGCATCTCGGTCTAGGTTTCTGAATACGTCACGAGAGAACACCTATCACTACGAGAAGGGAAAATGTGGAGCACTTGTACTAGAAGGGAAAGGACAAAGATCAAACAAAACACAATAAAAACAAAAGAAGGCCAAAAACACCACGCACAAGAAAACAGACAAAAACCTCAAGGGAGGGCGGTGGCCGAGACCACCATGTTTGAGTTTGATTGGCATGGCACCGCGAAGATATGAACCTTGGGCCCAAGACCAACACTCATCTTTTAAGCACAAGTGCTACCTAAAAGTGGCTAATGTGAAAGATTTTGTTCAATTTATGCACTCCTAGGATGAGGTAACTCATGAGTTGAGCTAGCTCCCCCTAGACATGTGCCTACATCTAAGCAAGATATTATGTGAGTATGTGTGCATGAGCAAGAATATCAACACAAGTTACTTATATCCACGATATTTAGCTCATGCCTTAACTCACGGAATCTTGCTTCATCAAGTTGCTTGGTGAAAATGTCGGCTAGTTAATTCTCGGTGTTGACATGGAGTAGTTCAATGTTTCCCTTGGCCACATGATCCCTAATGAAATGATGACGAATCTCAATATGCTTGGTCTTTCTATGTTGTACTGGATTCTCAACGATCTTGATTGCACTTTCATTGTCGCACCAAAGAGGCACTTTGTCACATTTGACACCATAATCCATCAAAGTTTGCCTCATCCATAATAACTGAGCACAACAACTTTCGGCGGCAATGTACTCGGCTTCAGCCATTGAGAGAGATATACAATTTTGCTTCTTTGAAGACCAACTTACCAAAGATCTCCCTAGGAATTGACATGTTCCGCACCAGAGTGGTACGGTAATCCTGTCCTGGAAGTCATGTTATTAGACCAAGGCGAACCTACGAACTATGAAGAAGCTATGATGAGCCCAGATTCTGACAGATGGCTTGAGGCCATGAAATCTGAGATAGGATCCATGTATGAGAACAAAGTGTGGACTTTGGTGGACTTGCCCGATCATCGGCAAGCCATGGAGAATAAATGGATCTTCAAGAAGAAGACTGACGCTGATGGTAATGTTAATATCTACAAAGCTCGACTTGTCGCAAAAGGTTTTCGACAAGTTCAAGGGGTTGACTATGATGAGACTCTCTCACCCGTAGCGATACTTAAGTCTGTCCAAATCATGTTAGCAATTGCCGCATTTTATGAAATCTGGCAAATGGATGTCAAAACTGCATTCCTTAAATGGATTTCTTAAAGAAGAGTTGTATATGATACAACCAGAAGGTTTTGTCGATCCTAAAGGTGCTGACAAAGTGTGCAAACTCCAGCAATCCATTTATGGACTGGTGCAAGCATCTCGGAGTTGGAATATACGCTTTGATGAGGTGATCAAAGCATATGGTTTTATACAGACTTACGGTGAAGCCTGTATTTACAAGAAAGTGAGTGGGAACTCTGTAGCATTTCTAATATTATATGTGGATGGCATATTGCTGATTGGAAATGATATAGAATTTTTGGATAGAATAAAAGGATAATTGAATAAGAATTTTTCAATAAAAGACCTTGGTGAAACTGCTTACATATTGGACATCAAGATCTATAGAGATAGATCAAGACGCTTGATAAGACTTTCAATGAGTACATACCTTGACAAGATTTTGAAGGAGTTCAAAATGGATTAGTCAAAGAAGTAGTTCTTGCCTGTATTGCAAGGTGTGAAGTTGAGTAAGACTCAAAGACCAACCACGGCAGAATATAGAGAAAGAATGAAAGTCATTCCCTATGCCTCAGCCATAGGTCCTATAAAGTATGCTATGCTGTGTACCAGACCTGTTGTGTGCCTTGCCATGAGTTTGGCAAGGGGGTACAATAGTGATCTAGGAGTGGATCACTGGACAGCGGTCAAAATTATCGTTAGTTACTTAAGAGGCCTAAGGAAATGTTTCTCGGTTATGGAGGTAATAAAAGAGTTCGTCGTAAAGGGTTACGTCGATGCAAGCTTTGACACTAATCCAGATGACTCTAAGTCTCAATCTGGATACGTATCGAATATAGGAGCAAATTAGCTAGAGTAGCTCCATGCAGAGCATTGTAGACATAGAAATTTGCAAAATACATAAGGATCTGAATGTGTCAGACCCGTTGACTAAACTTCTCTCACAAGCAAAACATGATCACACCTTAATACACTTTGGGTGTTAATCACATAGCGATGTGAACTAGATTATTGATTCTAGTAAACTCTTTGGGTGTTGGTCACATGACGATGTGAACTATGGGTGTTAATCACATGGCGATGTGAACTAGATTGTTGACTCTAGTGCAAGTGGGAGACTGAAGGAAATATGCCCTAGAGGCAATAATAAAGTTGTTATTTTATATTTCCTTATTCATGATAAAGGTTTATTATTCATGCTAGAATTGTATTGATCGGAAACCTAAATACATGTGTGAATACATAAACAAATACCATGTCCCTAGTAAGCCTGCACTAGACTAGCTCGTTGATCAAATATGGTTAAGGTTTCCTAACCATAGACATGTGTTGTCATTTGATAACGAGATCACATCATTAGGAGAATGATGTGATGGACAAGACCCATCCGTTAGCTTAGCATAATGATCGTTCAGTTTATTGCTATTGCTTTCTTCATGCCAAATACATATTCCTTCGACTATGAGATTATGCAACTCCCGGATACCGGAGGAATACCTTGTGTGCTATCAAACATCACAACGTAACTGGATGATCATAAACATGCTCTACAGGTATCTCCGAAGGTATTTGTTGAGTTGGCATAGATCGAGATTAGGATTTGTCACTCCGAGTATCGGAGAGGTATCTCTGGGCCCTCTCGGTAATACACATCATAAGCTTGCAAGCAAATGAGTAAGGAGTTAGTTACGAGGTGATGTATTATGGAACGAGTAAAGAGACTTGCTGGTAACGAGATTGAACTAGGTATAGAGATACCGACGATCGAATCTCGGGCAAGTAACATACCCACGGACAAAGGGAATTACGTATGTTGTCATAACGGTTCGACCGATAAAGATCTTCGTAGAATATGTAGGAGCCAATATGGGCATCCAGGTTCCGCTATTGGTTATTGACCAGAGAGGTGTCTCGGTCATGTCTACATTGTTCTCGAACCCGTAGAGTCCACACGCTTAACGTTCGTTGACGATATAGTGTTATATGAGTTATATGATTTGGTGACCAAATGTTGTTCGGAGTCTCGAATGAGATCATGGACATGATGAGGAGTCTCAAAATGGTCGAGAGGAAAATATTGATATATAGGACAATGGTATTTGGACACCGGAAGTGTTTCGGGACATACCGGGAAGTAATCGAGTCATCGGAAGGGGTTCCGGGCACCCCCCTTCCCCCGGCAAGTTATGGGCCTTATGGGCCAAAGGAGGGGACAGACCAGCCCACAAAGGGGCTGGTGCGCCCCTTCCCTTGGCTGGCCAGCCCCAGGGAAGGAAAGGGGGAGGGCTAGCCCCTCCTGCCTTTCCCTCTCATGGGAGAAAGGAAAGGGGGGGGGCGCCACCCTCCCCTGCCTTTCCCCCGCGCTCCAAATAAGGAAACGGGGGGCGCGGCTTGGGAGAGACCCCAAGTAGGATTCCCCCTACTTGGACACCCCCCTTGGCTGCTCGTCCCTCCCTCCCACCTATATATATGTGGAGGGGGGCGCCTAGCACAAGAACAACATTGTCTTAGCCGTGTGCGGCGCCCCCTCCACCGTTTACACCCGCGGTCATATTTTCGTAGTGCTTAGGCAAAGCCCTACGGAGATAACTTCACCATCACCGTCACCATGCCGTCGTGCTGCCGGAACTCATCCACTACCTCGCCATCTTGCTGGATCAAGAAGGCAGAGGACGTCACCGGGCTGAACGTGTGCGGAACGCGGAGGTGCTGTACGTTTGGTACTTGATCGGTTGGATCGCGAAGAAAGTTTGATTACATCAACCGCGTTGTCAAACACTTCACTTACGGTCTATGAGGGTACGTAGACACACTCTCCTCCCTCATTGCTATGCATCTCCATGGATAGATCTTGCGTGTGCGTAGAATTTTTTTTGTTTTCCATGCAACGTTTCCCAACAAGGGATTGGACAAGCATGACATTTGAAAGTGAGGAATCATTAGAGATTACCACCTTGCCCAAACCCAATACATTGCCCTTGCTATTGTTACCAAAGGAGATGTTTGAAGAGTCCTTGAGTGAATCAACGAACTCCACAAGCATCTCCCTTTCTCCGGTCATTTGATTGGTGCATCCACTATCGATCACCCATTGTTTTCCACCGGAGATATAGTCCTACAAGAATCAAGCTTTGGTTATTGGTACCCATTTTGCAATGGGTCCTGGAGAGTTAGCAACAAGGGTCTTAGGAACCCAAATAGTCCAAGCATAATCATCATAGTTAGTGCCAACAAATTTTGCAAATGTATAGCCATCATCTCCTCTCATGAGGACATAAGATGGATTGTTCTTGCCAGCAAAATCCTTGGGAATGGCCTTGTCCCTAGTGACCTTGCCACTCCCAACAACCCCTTTTTCCTTCTCCTTCTCCTTGTGCCCTTCTTGCACAAACACGACCTTTTGGGGAGGAGGAGGAGGAGGATCGATCTTCTTCTTGTTGCTCTTCTTCTTGTTCTTACCATTCTTGGATGCGGGATCAAACCCAATTCCCTCCTTGGAAACACACTCCTTTTGGTTACTCAAGAGGTCATTAAGGTTTTTCTCCCCTTGGATGCATGATACAAGCCCTTTCTCAAATTGGGCCTTCAACTTCTTATTCTCTTCTTGGAGCGAGGCGCAATCATGAACAAAGTTAGTCGTACAAGAATCATCATTTAAATCCATATGAGATACGAAAGTGAGTGCCTTAATGGTTGTAGCTTTAAGTTGAGCATAAGACTCGGTGAGGGCAATGAGGTCACCTTTGGCAACCTTGTAACTAGTCACAAGGAACTCATGTTCCTCAACAAGTCTCGAGTGATCAACTAGAAGCTTTTCAACCCTAACATTAAGAGCATCTTTGTTCTCAGGAGCAAGTTGCAAAGCATCATTGGTTTTAACAAATTCAATTTGATGAGCCGACAAGGCTTCCTCAAGTGATGCTCTCATGACACTCTCTTCATTTAGTTCGTGCTCGAGGAGTTCGACTCTCTCTTTTTCCTCTATGAGGAGGTTTTCAACGTTCTCAATAAAGTCATCGCGTTCGGTGAGTGACTTAAGGAGATCGCCAAAACGAGCACGAGCTTCACCATGAAGAATTTTCATGAAAGCCATCAAGGATTCCTCATCATTATCCACGCCCTCGTCACACTCATCCTCCACTATCTCACATGAGACATTGGGAGTGTAGATGGCGGGTTTTTTAGATTTGGACTTTGTTTTTACCTCTTTGGCCATAAGGCACCGATGAGTGAAAGGCTTGTCCTCGTTTGGAGAGTCAAAGAGGCCGGTGGTGGAGGAGGAGGTAGTGGCATGCATGGCAATGGCGGCCGTGCCCACTTGATCATCATCACCGTCATCTTCATCTCCGGACATGTATTCTTCATGAACAAGAGCCTTGTCATCTTTCCTCTTTGCAAACTTGGCGAACTTCTTCTTCTTGAGCATAAGCTTCTCGGATTTGTCTTCACGTCTCTCATACGGACAATCATGCACAAAGTGTCTTGGGCTATCACAATTGTAGCATTTTGTCGGTGTACTAAAAATTGGGCCTTTAGTACCCCATACTTGTGCACGGGCAGTTGTAGCCATACCTGCGGCAAGGCTTGTCAGGGGAATAGCTGAAGATTAATCCAAGGTTATCAAAGAGACATTCAAGCCAAGGGTCAGAAGATAAGGAGAACTGGAGACCAGAGGCTCGGCTCCCGGCAAGATCTTGCCGGGGTAGCCTGCGGAGCCCGGCAAGATTCGCACCCGGCAAGGTTCCGCCACTGTGCCACTACTCCAGCGCAGCGACCAGCCTGGCATTCTGGTCCCATCTCTGGATGCGTGGCAAGGCGCTAGTGGATGCGAGCTTAAGCGGTGCTGATGGGATGGCCCCTTTTTCCATCCCAAAGAAAGTAGGGACACCTAAACGGACACCTCACGATGCATTAAATGCATTTGTCATAAACCGCCAGTGGTTAGGTATGATAACCCTGTAGCTACTTTACACCTCGCATATGAACAGTTTGCCACTGTGGTGACCCCTTTTGAGCATATAAAAGGAGGCCCAAGGCAACTGCTACAGGGGGAGGAAGGGAGAACACTCTCGGCCCATTCTGCATGCGTAGCTGCTGCACGAACACACTGTTCATTGCAAGCGCTCCAAGAACTGGGACGAGAACACTGATAATAAACTAAAGCAGGAGTAGGGTTTTACGCAGATCAGCGGCCCAAACCTAGGTAAAAAATCCCCTCGCGTTGATCATCGGTTCTGCTCTTGGTGCATACCTCTCTCCCTGCCGAACCGTAAAGGGGTCCTTCGGATCCCATAGGTGTCGTACGCCGACATCTTTGGCACGCCAGGTAGGGGGAACGAGGTTGCGCGAACCTGATCCGGTGATCAGCGTCTCAGTTTCTTCACCATCTTTGTCACCATGCCACCCAAGAAGAAGGGTGCGGCAGCGGTTGTTCCGTCTACGTCCGTCTTGCCCGTGCCTACTCGGACGGGTGAAGGCATGGATGCAGGAGATGGAGGTTTAGAGCCTCCACGGTGTTCTGGTGAACCGAGCCAGGCGAGGGCGTCGTTCGCAGCGGCGACGGCAACCCGCACGCCGCTAGATCCAGAGATGGAGCCGTGCTACCTACGGGCGGCGCAGCAAACTCCAGAGATCGGAGGACGCCTTCTAAGACTCTCACGCCGGCGCAAGCGTTGCGGCCTTCCCAGGTCGCACGCGACGAGCAGCGCCGTGGCATTGGTAGTTCTGAACGTCCCCATGGAAAGACTTCTGCGTATCGATCCCAAGGTGCGCAGGCCCAGCATGCACGCCAAACTGCCGGTGGATGTGGCGCGCGGTCGCGTGATCGTGACGATGCTCCTTCTAACACTGTTAGGAGTCAGAGCACCTCACGTACCTCGCACCTGTCGCCGCCACCTATGCCAGCAGAAGCTTTGGCACGTGCGCAGCTGCTCCTCGATTTTCCTCCTGCTCCGGAGAAGATGGAGGAGTGGCGATCTACTATCCAGAGCCTCATCGGCTTCGTCAACAAGGATGGGCCGCAGCCAGCGGGGCCCTCGCGGCAGCGGTCTATCAATCCGACGCGAGCTGATGGTGAGAAGACTGGAGGCGGTGCAACCATGGTGCACTCCCCTCCATGACAGCAGCAGCGGTCGTCAGCCCGGCGGACTGACGGCCATGATGACGATTCCACGGCGTCATCCGATCCGCGGATGCGCCGCGATCAGCGTCAAGTTCTTCAGGAATGAAGCAAAGAAGACGCTCGAACTACCATCGAGCGGCGACGGGAGGCGCGTCATCAGTCCGATAAACACGCAGGGCCTACTGTCGACAAGCTTGCGCCGGGGGACATAGGTGACTTGCCCTATGAGGTAGGTTGTCCAGCGTTTACCCGTGAGCTGCGGCGAGTCTAGTGGCCCAACTCCCGAACATTCAAACCAGAGGTCCCAGAGAAATATGACGGCAAGACTCACCCCTCGGAGTTCTTGAGCTTCTACACCATTGTGGTGCAGGCTGCCGGGGGCCGAGATGACAAGATACTTGCCAACTACTTCCCGTTGGTGCTCAAACCCAACGTCAGGTCGTGGTTGATGCATCTGCTGGAGAATTCCATTTCTTCTTGGTCAGATCTGTGCCATCAGTTTGTTGGCGCCTTTGTTGGAGGCCACCAAGCTCCTGGCCAAGAGAGTGATTTGCATCTCCTCCCTCAAAAGGAGGGTGAACCCCTGCGCAAGTTTATCTAGAGATTTAGCCGGGTGCAATACAATATTCCAGACGTTCATCCTGCCGCTGCTGTTAGCACGTTTCATCAGAACGTGCGTAACCGCAAAATGCACGAAGAGCTGGCGATGAACAAGGTCAAGAGCATTGCCGAGCTTTACGCTTTGGCCGACAAGTGCGCTTGAGCTGAAGAAGGGAGGAAACTCCCTGGTGAGGGTGTTGGTGCAGGGGGCGAATCTGAGGATGAAGATGCTGCAACCCCGTCAAAGAAAAGCCAGCGGCGGAACAAGAAGCTCAGAGGCAAGGCCATGCTTGCTATCGAGGAATCCGGCAACCCCGGCACCGCCAAGAAGGCCAAGGTTGACGACCCCGGCAAGGAAGTTGCCGGGTGCACTTCCTGTCAGGCCTTAGCGGCTGCCGACAAGCCGAAAGGCTCCGGCAAACAGTATTGCAAGATCCATCGCACCAAGGGCCACGATCTCCAAAACTGCCGGCAAGTTGAGCAGCTTGTCGAGAAGCAGAGAGCTAAGTACGAAAGACGAGACAAGGAGAAGGCCCAGGATGGTGCTGAGGGATCTGGCAAGAAGCATGGTGGCCGAGGAGGCCGCCGCGGCAAGGCTAAGCAACAGAAGGAGAGGCCCACCCGAGGCCGCGACAAGGACGAGGGAGGCGATGATGAAGAAGAAGACGACGAATCCAGTGAGCACGAGTTTCAGAAAGCCACAGAGGCCATGTGTATTGACGGGGGCACCTCATTGCATTCTTCTCACCGCCGACTTAAACAGTGGGTGCGTGAGGTTAATGCAACGGAGCCATCGTTTGATGCACGGAAACCTTTAAAATGGTCCAACACGCCTATCATTTTTTACGCCGAGGATCACCCTATCGCACAACTGCGGTCGGGTGCTTGCCCTTGTTGGTCTCACCAACAATCCGCAACCTCAAGGTGACAAAAATGCTAGTTAACGGTGGGGCCGAGCTGAACTTAATCTCGCCGGACGTGCTCAAGAAGCTGCAAATTCCTGATGAAGATCTCGAGGAAACGGGCACGTTTCAGGTGATCAATCCAGGAAGGACCCAGCCAAAAGGCAAGATTACGCTACCAGTAACATTTGGTAGCAAGCTCAACTACAGGACAGAGAAGGTAGTGTTTGATGTCGCCAAGATCCCTATGTCATACAATGGGATCCTTGGCCGCCCAGCGCTGGCTAAGTTCATGGCGGCATCACACTATGCGTATAATGTGTTGAAGATGCCCAGACCGATAAGTGTCATCACTATCCACTCCGACAAGAAGGATGCACTAATCTGCACTGACCAACTCTACTGGGAGGCAGCCGCAGCACCTGCCGTCAAGGCATCTGCTCCTGTCGCTGGAACTCCCGGAGGGAAGAAGAAGACCGGCAAGATCTCTGGCGCAAACCCTGGCAAGCGCACCTCCTCGGAGTGCTGCGCTTCCATTGAGGACGCACCAGAGAGTTCCACCGGCAAGAACAAGAAGTCCAAGGCTGCTCCACCAGAGATCAAGAAGGTGCCCGTCAAGAAGGACGGAATGGGAGGAACTTTCACCATAAGTTCCACCCTAGATGACAAATAGGAAAGCGCGCTCGTTGCCTTCCTGCGGGCGAATGTCGACGTGTTTGCATGGCAACCGTCTGACATCCCCGGTTTTCCCAGGGAGGTAATTGAGCACCACCTTGCTGTCTGTCCTCACACGTGGCCCATCAAGCAGAAGGTGAGGAAGCAAGCCTTGGAGCGGCAAGAATTCATTGCCGAAGAAATCAGGAAGTTAGAAGCGGTAGGGTTGGTCAGAGGAGTGCTTCACCCAACGTGGTTGGCCAATCCGATTGTAGTGCGCAAGGCGAATGGGAAATGGAGGCTGTGTATTGATTATACAGACATCAATAAAGCCTGTCCAAAAGATCATTTCCCCTTGCCGCGCATCGACCAGATTGTGGACTCCACTGCTGGTTGTGACCTACTGTCGTTCCTTGATGCCTACTCGGGATATCATCAGATCTTCATGGCAAAGAAGATGAAGAAAAGACCGCATTTATCACCCCATGTGGTACGTATTATTTTATACGAATTCCTTTCGGGTTGAAAAGTGTTGGTTCTACATTTGCGAGAGCGGTCCAAATTGGTTTTGAGCCTCAGCTACATAGAAATATGGAAGCATACATGGATGACACAGTGGTCAAAACCAAGGATAAAGCGACGCTCATACAAGATCTAGAAGAAACATTTACAAATCTGTGCAAGATCAATTTAAAGCTCAATCCTGAGAAGTGTGTGTTTGGTGTCCCTTCCGGCAAGCTTCTCGGGTTCTTTGTATCTCAGCGTGGGATCGAAGCGAACCCCGACAAGATCAAAGCTATTGAGCAGATTGAAGCGCCAAGACGCGTCAAGGATGTACGTCGTCTTGCCGGCTGCGTTGCTGCCTTGAGCAGGTTCATCTCCAAATCCGCTGAGAGCGCCCTGCCCTTTTTCAAAATTTTGAAGATGGCGGGTCCAATGAGATGGACTCCGGAAGCGGAGGCAGCGCTGCAAGATTTGAAGAGGTACCTTTCCTCTCCGCCGACGCTAGTCGCACCTAGGCCACAAGAGCCGTTGCTGTTGTATCTAGCGGCAACAAATCAAGTGGTTAGTGCTGTGTTAGTGGCGCAGAGAGAAGTTGACGAGGAGGCAACGGCAGTGGTAGGACCATCAAGTGACACACCGGGATCTTCCCCGGCAAGGTCTGGTGCCGGCAAGACATGATCTGCGCAGTTAGAGGAATCAGTGCAAAAGAGGAAGATGGTGCAGCGTCCAGTTTATTTTGTCAGCTCCCTTTTACAGGGAGCTAGGTCAAGATACTCTGGTGTGCAGAAGTTACTCTTCGGCCTTCTCATGGCCTTGAGGAAGCTGCGCCATTATTTTCAAGCACATGAGATTACCCTCGTCACTCGCTTCCCGTTGCAGCGGATTTTGCGAAATCCAGAGGCAACCGGCCGGATTGTGGAGTGGGCGTTGGAACTGTCAAGCTTTGGTCTCAAGTTTGAAAGTACTTCAGCAATTCAGAGCAGAGCCTTGGCGGAGTTCATTGCGGAATGGACCCCAACGCCAGACGAAGAGATTCAAGAAACGACTCTTCCCGGCAAGGAAACAGATCGAGAATGGATTATGTACTTTGACGGGGCTTTCTCGCTGCAAGGCGCCGGTGCTGGCGTGCTGCTTGTCGCACCCACCGGAGAGCACCTCAAGTATGTAATTCAAATGCATTTTCCCCAGGAGAGCTCGACAAACAACACTGCGGAGTACGAAGGCCTACTTGCCGGTCTCAGGATCACGGCAGACCTTGGTATTAAGAAGCTCATCATCAGAGGCGATTCACAGCTTGTTGTCAGGCAAGTCAACAAAGATTATCAGAGTCCATTGATGCAAGCCTATGTGGATGAAGTGAGAAAAATGGAAGAGCGCTTTGATGGTCTGCAAACAAAGCACATTCCTCGTGCCGAAAATAGTATTGCAGATGACCTGTCAAAGCGCGCTGCCCTAAAGTTACCAGTGGAACCAGGAACTTTTGTGCTCCATTTAACTCAGCCATCTGTAGCACCATCAATGAGGCAAGAAAAGAGAAGGAAGTTGAATTCTGGTTAGTACTTTCCGGCAGAGCTCCCGGGAGCCGCCGGCAAGGAAGTTGCCGGGATCAACGGCAAGCCTGCCGGGGAACAACAGGCTCCAGCAGGGGCTCAGGCCCTTGCCGTCGAGACAAACGTTCCCCCGGCAGAAGAGATGCCTTTAGTCCTAGTTGTCGAGCCCCAGGCTCCAGCTTGGGCACATCCCATTGTCCATTTTCTTCAGACAGGAGAACTCCCTGAGGAGCAGGAAGAAGCGGAAAAAGTAGCCCGTCAGTCTAGCATGTACCAGTTCGTCGATGGCGTTCTGTACAGGAAGAGACTGAACGGTGTGAAATTGAAGTGTATTCCTCGGGAGGATGGACTGGAGCTATTGGCAGAGATACATGGAGGCATATGTGGCTCTCACATAGGATCAAGAGCGCTTGTCGGAAAGGCATTCCGACAAGGTTTCTTTTGGCCCACTGCTCTCCAGGATGCAGCTGCACTAGTAACCAAGTGTGAAGCGTGCCAGTTTCATTCAAAGAAATCGCATCAGCCAGCTCAAGCTCTTCAGGCAATCCCTCTCTCCTGGCCATTTTTGGTCTGGGGGCTCGACACACTGGGCCCTTTTCCCCATGCTACCGGGGGCTTTGAGTACTTGTATGTTGCAATCGACAAGTTCACAAAGTGGCTGGAGGTGGAAGCGGTGAGGAAGGTCACAGCACAATCAGCCGTCAAGTTCTTTAAAGAAATAGTTTGCCGTTTCGGTGTGCCCAACAGGATCATCACCGACAACGGCACACAGTTCACAAGTCGCACCTTCATGCAATACGTCCAAGACATTGGCGGCAAAATTTGTTTTGCCTCTGTTGCCCACCCGAGAAGCAACGGCCAAGCGGAGAGGGCTAATGCTGAAGTGTTGCGCGGTCTCAGGACCAGAACTTTTGACAAGCTGAAAAAGTGCAGAAGGCGCTGGATTGATGAGTTGCCGGCGGTTCTTTGGTCGATCAGAACGACACCAAATCGAGCCACTGACCAGACACCCTTCGCTCTGGTTTATGGAGCGGAAGCAGTTCTCCCCATGGAACTCATATACGGGTCACCTCGAGTGCTTGCTTATGATGAGCTTGAGCAAGAGCAACTGCGGCAGGATGACGCCGTGCTCCTTGAGGAGGATCGTCTTCAGGCTGCTGTGCGAGCTGCACGCTACCAGCAAGCTTTGCGCCGCTACCATAGCCGCAAAGTTCATGCCCGAAGTCTTGAGGAAAGCGACCTTGTTCTTCGGCGGATTCAGTCCGCCAAGAATTCAAACAAGTTGACGCCGAAGTGGGAAGGCCCTTATCGGGTAGTACGAGTCACCAGGCCCGGCGCTGTCCGCCTAGAGACCGAGGATGGTGTTCCAGTGAGCAACTCTTGGAATATCGAACATCTTCGCAAGTTCTACCCATAAGGCGCGGTTGCCGGGGCCCCCCGACAACCTCCTTTTGTACGAGTCTTGCCGGCAAGGCATATAATCCTTTGTACAAAGCCAGGCACAGACCCTGTGCGCAGTTGAATAAGCTTAAGTGTTGTACATTTCTTGTTGATTTCCATGTTTATATATATGCATGCTTGTCTGAGATATTGTATGACACTTGCTCCCGGTAAGCATTAACGAACCACCAAGGTTCCATATCTCTATTTTCTCTTCTTTCTTCTTCTCAAGGGATAGAAGGTTCCCTCGCGCGCAAGTTTGCCGGGGGGGAAAGGAAGGTATGGATACCAATGGGCGATGTTCAGAATTGATGTCTTGCCGGAAGAAGTACAGCGACAGAAAGCTAAGTTGCGAAACTTTGAGCAAGTTTTTCAATTTTTACTATCAGGCTATTTTCTTTAGATGATTTCGGCCTTGGTATGGAAAACCTGCACGCGAAGGAACCCTTGTCATAATTGGTTGCGCCCTTATTTTGTTTTGAGTCCGCTGAACAGTTTAAGTGGCTGCACCAAGAGCGCCAAGGTGTCTTGCCGGCTGCTGCACCTCCGGCAGGCTGCTGAAGTCCCGCACCCAGCGCTCGTGGCAGGTTGCACGCCAGCAAGTTTCCAGTAAGCGTAGGGCGTATACCATACGGAAAGAAATCGGACAGGGGAAATGGCATGCATGTACTCAATCATAGCAAGTTATATTACATCAATAGTTGCCACAGTTCTAACTTAAGACTAAATTGTCCTTGGCATGGAATGGCGGCGGCAAGGAAAAGTGAGACGGCTAGTCCCTGCACTGGCCTTCAACCCTCTTGATTGAATCTACCTTCTCAAGGATGGGCGCGACAAGCTCCTCAAGTGCCTTGAGATCTGCATCCTTTGGCAAGCGGTCGAGCACGTTGGTGAGGTCAACGACAGGGTTCTTATGCACCACCTTGATGAGTACCTTGCGGAGGACAGCCCGGCAAAGCTTGCGGGATTCATTGGCCAGTTGGGTCGCTCGGTTGGACTGGAGCAGCTTCAGAGCATCAATGATGCTTTCGAAGAACATGGTCAGCCTGGCGCTCGGGGATATCCTTTCTTCAGAGGAATACCTGAAGTTTTGCAGACCATCCCGGCCCATGGTTGACAGTTGTGCTGTGAGCCTCTCCGCGGTGTCGACAAGGCGATCAGTCCAGATTTTCACACCCTTCTCATAGTCAATTTGGGCGGCGGCAGCGCTCTTAAGCAAGTTCCTCTCATCCTGGAGATCTTTGCTCAGGGCCTTCTCACGGGCCCTGCCGTCCTCAAGAGACTTTTCTAGTGTGGTCAACTTCAATCTCAGATCGGCAATGGCATCGTTGGCTGAAGAGAGCTGCTTGGTCTTGTCGGATATAGCAATTTGCATCTCCGCCAGGCTATGGAGAGTTTTCTCCCTGTCGCCTTTGAGCGTCGAGAGCTCCTTGCTGTGTTCCTCAAGATCCGCCTCCAGCTTCTTCACTTTGTTGCTCAGCTCGTTCTTGGCGGCCTCTGCAGCCTCGGCGGCATTGATGGTTTCCTTGAGCTTGCTGGCGTGATCTGTAGTTAAAGCTTCGAGCGCCTCCATGTGCTTCTGCTCCAGCTCCTGGGTCCGTTGCGCAACAAGCTTTTCAATTTCTTCATCCTTGCCGTGGAGTTTGGCAGCAAGTGCCTGCTCGCATGCGGCAAGATCTTCTTTGGGAGCGTCAAGCCCAATGCGGCGCTCCGTCAAGAAAGCATCCTCATCGGCAATCCTTTGCGCAGCTTCCTCTTGCGCCTTCTCTATGTCAGACTGCCTCAGGAGGAGCTCCGTCCAGCTTTGGCTCACTTGTTCCCGGCTGGCAGTCAACTCCTGAAGGGCCTCGGCGTACCAGGTCTGCATTTGCTCAACGCGCTTCTGGAAATCCGCCTCGGCTGCTTCGACAACTGCAGCTCTGGAGTCTGCCTTCTCCTTTCGAGCACGGTGGAGTGCTTGGAGCTTGCGAAAATTATCGCTCATGGCCTGAAGGAGCTGATCTTCTTCAGATTTGCCGCTGCTGGCGCTTGGTTCATCGATGATCTCGAGCCCGGCAGCGGTGACGATTTCTTCATCAAAAGTTTCCCCTTCGGTCGGCGCTCCAATACTTGCCGTCCCCGGCAAGTTGATGAATAGGTTGTCGCCAACCTTGAGATATTTGCTCGATGAGGGAGCCTCAGATGTCGATGGTTGATCCTCGACAATCGTCTCACCGGTGGCTGGGGGCTTTGTGGCCGATGTAGCGCCTGGCGCTCCTGCGGCAGGAATGCCGTCAGTATGGTCATCAGTCTCCTCGCCGGCCCTCTCGGCAGATTCCTTGGCGGCTTCCTCGGCAGCAGCTTCGCTGACCTCGAAAGTGGCGTCTTTGGCGGCCTCGCTAGCAGCGATCTTGTCAGCTTCGGTGGCAGCATCTCTGGCGGTCTTGATAAGGACATGACTACCTTGGATACGACCAAAAATATTGCATACATGTATATTTGTGAGGTGATTTCTAATGCAAACTATGCAATAATTTATTTATGTCATCGCAATAATTTATTTATGTCATCCAAGACAAAAATAAATTATTGCATAGTTTGCATTAGAAATCACCTCA
Organism: Thinopyrum elongatum; assembly: GCA_011799875.1. NCBI lineage: Eukaryota > Viridiplantae > Streptophyta > Magnoliopsida > Poales > Poaceae > Thinopyrum > Thinopyrum elongatum. The sequence continues at coordinate 241,035,353 of CM022297.1, forward strand.
CAAATATACATGTATGCAATATTTTTGGTCGTATCCAAGGTAGTCATGTCCTTATCAGGTCTCCTCGATGACAACGTCGACGTCCATGTGTTCCATCACAGGGAATTCTGGAGGACGAAGGAGGGAAACAAAATAAGATCAAGATTGAAGTTCAAGAAGACAAAGAGAGAGAAAGATAAAGGAAAGAATGACAAGTGCTCTGAGGCAAGCAGTCACCTGCGTCGAGCTGTTGAGGGGTGGCTTCATCCCTCCCGGCAACATTGGTTGCCGGGAAAAGGTTGCCGGTGCCCATGTTTGCCGGCTCCTCCTCTTCCAAGGTAGGCTCGTCGGTAGGAGCTCTTGCCGAAGATGCGCTTGCGGGCGGCGTGGTTGACGGAGGCGGCACGACGGGGGCGTCCTCCAATGACTCTCCCTGTTGCTGTTCTTCTCCTGCAAGCCCAAAGATATAAGCGGCAAAAGTAGAAACCTCAGCCCCGCCAGCGGAAAACGAGTAGTGGACTCACGCTGGGGGCTACGCTGGGGGTTGCGTCGAGGGCTGAGCTCCGGGCTGATGATGATAGTTTCTGGCACGCTTGCAGAGCTTGTCGGGGGCTCGTCGCCCGTGGAAGTCTTCGCCCTCTTCGCCATCCTTTCCGCCAAAGTTTCTGCATCACTGCAGAGGCAAGACAAAGCAAGGCAATGAGATCAATCGAATTCAGAATTTGGGAGATAAAGGCTGTGACAGGATACTTACTCCTCCTTTTCTTGTTCCGGGCTAAAACCAGAGATTTCAAAATCGACCTCCGTTGCGGTGTCCGTATGAAGAGGCGGAGGAGGGGTCCTGGGTCGCTTGGCTGCAGTAGGTGCAGGGGGTTGGCGTGACTCTGCCGCCTCAGCCTCCGGTGCTGTTGTGTGAGACGCCCCTGCCGCCCCGGTGGTTGCCGCAGGTGTGTGTCTCGTGTGCCGCACAGGTTGCTGTCGAACTCCTTGCCGCGGTGCAGCCTTGCCGGCCGCCTTCTTGCCGGGAGCCTCGCTGCTCGAAGAAGTTTGGTTTGCTGGGACGCCAGCAGCGGCTTTTTGAAGGACACGCTTTGCCTTCTTTGGAGCTGGGGGCTCCTCCTGCGGCTGTTCTTCGGCTGCTTCCTCGTCAGATGAGCTCTCGGTGGCTGCGCCGCTCTGTTCCCCGGCAGCCTTACCCTCCCCGGCAGGATCCTCTTCCAAAATGACTTCTGCGTCGCTAGTTTCCCATTCTGTGAAACCGACGCTACCGGCCTCCGCGGCAAGATTCGCCTCTTCCACCCTAGTGGCAATATACGCCACTTCTTCATCAGTGGTGGCGCGGACGAGGTTTGTTTCTTCCCGGATAGCCCTCTCCGACAAGTCATCGAAGAACTTTTGTGCCTGCTCCGCAGATGGCTCGACCCAAGTTGCGTCAAGGCCATGGGCATTGAACATTGGCATTGTGGCGATGATTGACCCCAGGGCGGAGTTGTTGCACAAAGGGATAATTCTCGCCGGCAACTTATGCTTGTCCTCACACTGAAATAGCCTGTGGCGGAGAGCGCCAAGCTGCATAATTGTCAAGTTATTGTTCAGTCCAGGGCACAGCCTCATGATGTCTGCCGCGTTCCGGAACTCCCAAGCTGGTCTCCCCTTATTCTGCAGAGGGGCGATGCGGCGGCGAAGGAAGTCAGAGCCAATCATCTCTATTGTGAGCCCGGCAGCTTTCAAACGGAGGATCCTGGTGGTGGCAATCGTGAGCTTGTCATCTTGAGCATCAAGATCACTCCAGTCCTCGCCACAGACCACCTTCTGTCGTCGGGGCGAACAGAATGGATGGGGATCTGCTTCCTTGATCCAGCACCACTCAGACCGTCATTCTTCCCACTTCTCGCGGTAAATCCCATCTGGATATATCTCCTTGTTCCATGCCCTTGGAATCCAGGCGATAGAACCGGAAAGGGCTTCCCCTTTTTGGATGCGAGGAATAAAGTAATGGCGGAAGAGGACAGTGTTGGGAACTACCCCAGCAAAGTTTTCTCAAAGATGAGCAAAGATAGACATGCATGTTACGGCATTCGGCGTGAAATCCAGGAGACGGAAGCCGTATGTGTACATGATGTCAATAAAGAAATCGGAGAATGGAGGACAGAGCCCGCAATAAAAGTAAGCGACGAAGAAGGGATATCTATCTGATCCGCCTTTGGAAGAAGAACCTGGGGCCACGCGAGTCGCGGGATGAGCCTTCGTCTCCCTCGCCCACATGCACAGGTAACAGTTCTTCAAGGCCTTCGCGTCGAGCGTCAGAGCGAAGACGATGTACTTCTTCCGCATCTTCGCCAGCTCGCTCTCCGGGACATCGGTTTTCGTCTCCTTGCTCTTGCCTTTGCCCTTGCTAGCCTTGGGCGGCATGGCGGTTGCGAAGGCGGAAGCCGAGGATAGAGCGGGTGCGGAGGCAGTGAGCGGATGAGGAGAAGTTCTGCTCTGGGCTCGGGGGAGAGAAGGTAATGGCGGGTTCCATATTGGAAAGAAGAGGGGGTAAATGGGCAGCACCCCTGCGGATTCCTTTTTATGGGGAAGGAGCGAGGCTGCCTCTTTTACTGCCCAATGTGATTACGCCTATGCGAGCGCGCTGCGGCCGCGGCCGTTCAGCGCGCGCTTCCCACGTCACGCATTCAACGCGCATAGTGGGGAAGCACAGTAAGCGGAATAATTACAAGCAGTTAACCCCTGCCACGCGTGCCCGTGCACTATTTGGGCCTAGCCCAACAACGCCTCGCACTCGTGTGTGGCCTAGGCCCGGGGGCTCCTGTCGGTGTACTAAAAATTGGGCCTTTAGTACCCCATACTTGTGCACGGGCAGTTGTAGCCATACCTGCGGTAAGGCTTGACAGGGGAACAGCTGAAGATTAATCCAAGGTTATCAAAGAGACATTCAAGCCAAGGGTCAGAAGATAAGGAGAACTGGAGACCAGAGGCTCGGCTCCCGGCAAGATCTTGCCGGGGTAGCCTGCGGAGCCCGGCAAGATTCGCACCCGGCAAGGCTCTGCCACTGTGCCACCGCTCCAGCGCAGCGACCAGCCTGGCATTCTGGTCCCATCTATGGATGCGTGGCAAGGCGCTAGTGGAGGCGAGCTTAAGCGGTGCTGATGGGATGGCCCCTTTTTCCATCCCCAAGAAAGTAGGGACACCTAAATGGACACCTCACGGTGCATTAAATGCATTTGTCCTAAACCTCCAGTGGTTAGGTATGATAACCCTGTAGCTACTTTACACCTCGCATATGAACAGTTTGCCACTGTGATGACCCCTTTTGAGCATATAAAAGGAGGCCCAAGGCAACTGCTACAGGGGGAGGAAGGGAGAACACTCTCGGCCCATTCTACATGCGTAGCTGCTGCACGAACACACTGTTCATTGCAAGCGCTCCAAGAACTGGGACGAGAACACTGATAATAAACTAAAGCAGGAGTAGGGTTTTATGCAGATCAGCGGCCCGAACCTGGGTAAAAATCCCCTCGCGTTGATCATCGGTTCTGCTCTTTGTGCATACCTCTCTCCCTGCCGAACCGTAAAGGGGTCCTTCGGATCCCATAGATGTCGTACGCCGACACATTTCCTTCGTCCAAACAATCTTCCTTGAAGATTCTTCCCTTTGTTTGCCATGGTCCCGGAGTACTTTTTGACTAAGAGAACCAAGTATTCCGCAAAGTCATTTGCCGGGCATGAGGTGTCAACATCTTCCTCACAAGTCTCTTCACTCACTTCTTCATCCCTTGTGGGTTGGCTAATCACTTTCTTGGCCTTCAAGGCAAGATTGGAGTTCTTGGTTGCTTGAGCAATTGCAAAGGTCTTCTTGGACTTGGTCTCCAAAAGAACATGAGTGGAGAAAGTGGAGACAACTTGAGCTGCGGTCAACTTGTGATAATATGGACGTTGATGTATCATCATGACCATGGTATGTTCCGTGAGAACCATAGCATCTATGAACTTGTCCTTGATGAAATCATCATTTGCCCAAGTGCACCCAAAGGTTCTCAAGTTGAGCACAAGGGACTTTAGCCTTCGGTAAACCTCTTCCGCGGACTCGCCCTCATTCCTCACAAAGAGATTGACTTCTTGCTTGAGCAAAGCCAATCGAGATCTTCGAATTGCTTCATCTCCTTCGAGAGCCTCCTTAAGGATTTCCCAGATTTCCTTGGCGGTCTTAAGGAGAGCAATGGAGTCACTATAGTCTTCGGTCACCGTGGTGCGCAACATGTTGTGGGCGGTTGCATTAAGTTGATCATCAACCGCTTCTCTTGGAGTGAGATTCATTGGGTCCTTGGGGTTGAATCCATTGACCACAATCCACCAAAGTTGTGTTGAAGCACTGCGAATATGAGACTCCATATCTAGGTTCCACTTAGCAAACGCATTAGCTTTCAAAGGGGGCGGAGGCCCAACAGGATTAATGCGAGGATGTTGCAAGGGTTGCGGCGAGTAAAAGGGTTCCACGGCATTGTACTTGGGAACTTGAGTACGAGCCAGAGATGCAAGAGGTTCTCTCGAGTCATCCGCATCATGAATAGCATTTGGATCAAAAGAGTTTGATGCGGATGTCGAGGGCTTTAAGCGAGCATCAATTTCCTCCTTGACCGAGGAATGAACTTCTTTCAACATAGCGGCTTTGAGGTCCGCAAACATTCAAAGAATATCGATTGCGGTCAAGGGGGCACCCGGGTTAACGGGAGCGACGGGAGCAACGACCGGAGCACCAAGTGCATCGGGCGCGGCGGGGGGGGGGTAGGTTTCCACCATCCTCCGCAACGGGTGCGCCACCTCCCACATTCCCTAGATCGACCATATCCTCTAAGGTTGTGAAACCTTATATTAGAGCACGAGGCTCTGATACCAATTGAAAGGATCGATACGGTCGACTAGAGGGGGGTGAATAGGAGACTACAAATTTTAATCTTTTTTGTCAATTTTAAGGTTTAGCGGATAAATAGGGTTCACTAGATATGCAACTAGGTGAACACAACCTATATGACAAGCAAGCTTAAAGCAAAGTATGCTAGGCAACAATCTAATTAGCAAGCCAACAAGCATACAAGGAAAAGTAAAGTGCGGGAAAGGATTAACCACAAGTGAGGCGAGGACGCAGATTTTATCCCGAAGTTCACTCTTCCTTGGGGAAGAGCTACTCTCCGTTTAGAGCGGTGCCGGAGCCAAAGCTTGCGGTACGCCACAAAGGCTCACCGTAGTCTCTTTTGAGTCACCCCCAACGGATGAGCCTCGAATCACTCGGGGTTGGTCTTAAAGGCGACCACCACACCTTTACAAACTTCTCTGGAGCACACCGCAAGCAAGGAAGCTTCCGGAGGAACCTCTAACCGCCTAGGAGCCCAAGCTCCAAGAGTAACAAGTCAATGGGGAAGAAATGTTGCGGGGAACGCGATTTGGTTTGGTTAAGATGTAGATCGGGTCTTGCTCTCCCAATCCCCAAAGTTTCAACAAGTTTGGGTGGAGGGATTGAGAGTATGGAGCAAAATGGAGTGTAGCAATGGTGGAGCTCAACAAGACATTAGGGTTAGGGATGGAGGAGGAAGAAGGGGGGCTTTTATAGTGTTCATGCCCGGGTGACCGTTTCTGCCCGTTGGACCCCGTGCGCACGGGCTAAGTCAGCCCCGTGCGCACGGGTACTCAGAGACTTTCACACCACCCCGTGCGCATAGGGTACTCAGAGAGTTATGCAGTACCCCGTGTGCACGGGGTACCCAGAGAGTTATGCAGTACCCCGTGTGCACGGGGTACCCAGAGAGTTACGCAGTACCCCGTGCGCATGGGGGTCAAAATACCCCGTGCGCACGCGGTACCCAGAAACTTTCTATTGCTAGCTTTCTGAGTACCTCAAGCACACACACTATGAATTTAAGTGATAGGAATGGGTAGGCTGGTATTTATGTTTTGGCAATGGCATTCCCACACAACACATCTCCACACCGACCCCTCTTAATAGTGCGGTCTTTCCTACGACTCGAAGTAAACCAAAAATAAAACCTTCGAATCGCCGGAGGACCACGCCTTTGATCTTTTTGAATTGGGGGGTCGCATATCTCCATCAAAAGCAATATGGAACCAATATCCTGAGATAGACTTTAGCAACCAATATTAGTTCCACTAACCACATTGTCATCACACCAAAAATATTTTAAGTGCCACTTGCACTTTCACTTTCCCTTGCTGACCTGCTCTCCCCTATCTGACACGTGCTCTCGCCATCCCCACCCACATCTTGACCACCATCACCCTCAAACGTTGGCTCGCATCAACTAGGTGATATGCGACTTCCTTTGGGTTGGCCGCAAGGATGCACATGGTTGGCAGTGCAAGGTTAACTGAGCCTTGGTCTGCCACCCTATCCAGCTTGGAGGACTTGTGTCCGAGACCTCCATCAAGTGGACGTGGCTACAACAGACTAATGATGTCCGCCCTTGGGCTCATCTATCGATTCCTCACGACCCAGACACGCTGACAATCGTGCGTGCTTCCACTGCTTGGCATCTTGGCGATGGCTCAAGTTGACATTTCTAGTCTGACCACTGGTTGGATGGGCTCTGCATCACTGACATTGCCCCGCTCGTCGATGTCTTGGTCTCCCGCAGGCGCCACACGTTGCGAACTATCCAGTAGGGTTGCTGCAGCGCGCCTGGATCTGAGACATTTCCCGCACGCTTGGGCCCACTGCGCTGGTGCAATACATCGACTTATGGCGTACTCTGTATCATACCACCCTATCCCTGCCCCCCTTGTCTCACCTGGAGATGGACGGAGTCCTTGTCTACTATGCCACGACATACTACACCACCATGTTCCATGGCTCAGTTGAGGATCCCAACTAGCACCTTACCTAGAAGACAAGGGATCCATTACATGTCAAGATCTTCGTTTGGCTCGCTCTGCCCGATCAATGCTGGACTACCGAGCGGCTTGGCAGACATGGGCTTCCTCACGTGCCCCTCTTCCTATTACGAGCCCAGGAGCATGCACCTCCTGCTCGTCGGTTGTTCCTTCTCGAGGTAGCTCTGGCATGAGCTCCTTTCATGGTGCCGATGCACTTCGAGGCCACCACAGCGAGATGACCGGTTCCAAGATTGGTGTGTGACCTCGTGCGTCACCGCGCTCATGGCTGCTCACAAAGGGCTCTCCTCCTTGCTACTTCTAGGCACCTGGCTTCTCTGGAAGCACCAGAACAACATCGTGTTCGGCGGCGAGGCACCCTCCCTTTCGAGTCTGCCCAACCTCATCATCGGTGAGGGCCATCTCCGTTCCTCCTATGTAAACATTGGCTTGGCCAACATCCTTCCTGAGATAGTCCTCATGAGGCTTCATTCTCTTCCCCTCGTTGTAACCCCCTTCTTCCTGACCCTCCCACGCTCCGGTTTTTGGGAAGCTGCTAGGGCACCTTGTACTATATATACTCTCTATCTTCTACTCCCTCCGTAAACTAATACAAGAGCGTTTAGATCACTAATAGTGATCTAAACACTCTTATATTAGTTTACAGAGGGAGTACTTACCAATGAAAGATATGCAAGCTCTTGCATATTCGTGAAAAAAATACGACCCAAGCACCATGTAGGTCTGTCACACCCTTTTTTAACGCGTGTAACTAAAACAAACACGTGATAAGCTGCAAGACTGTGCGTGTGATATACTCTATCATGGTCTATATGCAACAAAAGAAAGAACATGTAGCAACTAATGATGATATAAATCTCAAGGTCCATGAGATAGGCAGTGACAAGAGAAAATGAATTCGCATGGGCTCCACGCCACTATACAATTACTCTAGTCTAGGAAAAGAAATCCAAAATAAGGCTGGCAACACGGTTTTCATGGCTGAACGTATAACTGAAATTTAATTAATGAGTTCATTTATTAATAGATAGAGTGCATCATGTAGATAGACACTCTGGACCCCATACATTGTCCAAGTTTGTAGTGTTAAAGAAACTGAAAACTGAACCCACGGCATGGATGAGGCACGGACGGGCGGACAGGGTGGCGAAAGGAGGAACCCCCGGCGGGTTGTCACCGTCCGGCAGCAGCTCACGGTCCAACTTCTAAATTTGCGGCTAATGAATCCAGACCGGCTTGGATTGGACCGCGATCACGATGGTTCAATCAACGATTCTACTACCTCCGTCTCGGTGAATAAGTCATTCGCGTAGTTCTAGGTCGACAATTTAACTATCTTAACATGTATTGTATGTGACACAAAATATATATTTAGAAACTACATTCGTGTAGAAATCTAGTGATATACTTTTCATGACATATAACACATATTAAATTTCTCAAATCGATGACCTAGAACTACGTGAATGACTTATTCACCGAGACGGAGGTAGTAGTAGTAAGAGGAATGGAATCGTCCACCATGATATGCCGGGCCATTTTATTCAAGTCAAAGCACTGCGTTTTTTCATCAATCAAACAGAAAAAAAGAAGTCAAAGCACGGCAAGCCGCTGGTATCATGGACAAGCACAGCACAGGCTGTCGGCCCTGAAACCCTCTTTTCTCGCCGCTGGAATTCCCGTACGCGACGACGATGCCTCCGAGTCGCCGTGCTCCGCTTCCCCACACACACTCACACCGCACCGCACCACCCAACCACACACATGGACGCCGTACTACTAGTACTTGTCTACTCGTGTCAACCCGCGTCCCACTGACCAGCCGCGCCGCGAGCTGAAATCCCCCCTCCTCTTCCCTCGCCGCCCCTCCCCGTCTGCCATCCCGTCGGCGCGCCAGCGAATGCCGACGCCAGGCGCACGAGCCCTCATCCTCCTCCTCCACCGCCTCCTCCCGCTCCTCGTCCTCCTCCTGCTATCCGCCGGCGCGGCCAATGCCGCGACGGAGGTCGAGGCGCTGCTGACCTGGAAGGCCAGCCTCGACCGCCCGCTCCCGGACGCGCTCGCCACCTGGGCCAAGCCCGCGGGCCTCTGCTCCTCCTGGAAGGGCGTGTCCTGCGACGCCGCCGGCCGCGTCGACTCGCTCGCGCTCCGCGGGCTGGGCCTCGGAGGCACGCTCGACGAGCTCGACGCCGCGGCGCTCCCTGCCCTCGCCACGCTCGACCTCAACGGGAACAACTTCATCGGCCTCATCCCGGCGGGCCTCTCGCGCCTGCGCTCCCTCGCCACGCTCGACCTCGGCAGCAACGGCTTCAACGGCTCCATCCCGCCGCAGCTCGCCGACCTCTCCGGCCTCGTCGAGCTGCGCCTCTACAACAACAACCTCGCCGACGCCATCCCCCACCAGCTCAGCAGGCTCCCCAGGATCCAGCATTTCGATCTGGGTGCCAACTTCCTCACCGATCCGGACTACGGCAAGTTCTCGCCGATGCCCACCGTCAGGTTCATGTCGCTCTACCTCAACTACCTCAACGGCGGCTTCCCGGAGTTCATCCTCAAGAGCGCCAACGTCACCTACCTCGACCTGTCGCAGAACAATTTCTCCGGGCCTATACCGGACTCCCTGCCGGAGAAGCTCCCCAACCTCATGTACCTCAACCTGTCCGTCAATGCTTTCTCCGGGCGGATACCGCCGTCGCTGTCGAAGCTGAGGAATCTCCGGGACCTGCGGGTTTTAACCAATAATCTGACCGGAGGAGTCCCCGATTTCCTTGGGTCCATGTCCCAGCTCAGAGTCCTTGAACTCGGCGGCAACCTCCTCGGCGGGCCGATCCCGCCGGTACTTGGCCGGCTCCAAATGCTGCAACGCCTTGACCTGAAGATCGCCGGGTTGAATTCCACCATTCCACCGCAGCTGGGCAACCTTAGCAATCTCAATTTCATGGAGCTGTCCATGAACCAGCTCACGGGTGTCCTGCCGCCGGCGTTTGCCAGGATGCGCAAAATGCGGGAGTTTGGCATATCGTCAAACAAACTCGCCGATCAGATTCCGTCAGATTTGTTCACGAACTGGCCAGAGCTTATATCATTCCAAGGGCAGAACAACTCGTTCACTGGGAAGGTTCCGCCGGAGCTCGGCAAGGCAACCAAGTTGGATATCTTGTATCTCTTCAGCAACAACCTTACAGGCTCTATCCCAGCAGAGCTCGGCGAGCTGGTGAGCCTGAGTCAGTTGGATTTGTCGGTGAACTCTCTCACGGGGCCGATACCCAGCTCGTTCGGTAATCTCACGCAGCTCACGAGGCTGGCACTTTTCTTCAACAATCTCACTGGCACTATCCCGCCGGAGATTGGCAACATGACGGCGTTGGAAGTCTTGGACGTCAACACCAACAATTTGGAAGGTGAGCTGCCCGCCACCATCACATCGCTCAGAAATCTTCAATACCTCGCCCTGTTCGACAACAACTTCAGTGGGACCGTACCGCTGGACCTCGGGAAGGGGCTGAGCTTGACCGACGTGAGCTTCGCGAACAACAGCTTCTCTGGCGAACTGCCGCAGAGACTGTGCGACGGCCACGCGCTGCAGAACTTCACAGCGAACCACAACAACTTCAGCGGCACGCTGCCGCCGTGCCTCAAAAACTGCACGGAGCTGTTCCGGGTGCGGTTGGAAGGGAATCACTTCACTGGTGACATCTCGGAGGCGTTCGGTGTCCACCCCACCTTGGACTACCTGGACGTCTCTGGGAACGAACTGACCGGCCGGCTATCTTCCGATTGGGGGCAATGCACTAAGGTCACCCGCCTGAATATGGACAGCAATGTCTTATCGGGTGGCATTCCGGCAGCGTTTGGTAGCATGGCAAACTTACATGATCTCAGCTTGGCAGAGAATAATCTCACAGGAAGTGTTCCATCTGAGCTGGGTGACCTCAGCCTCTTGTTCAGTCTCAACCTGAGCCACAATGCCCTCTCGGGATCAATTCCACCAAATTTGGGCAACAATTCCAAGTTACAGAAAGTCGATTTGTCTGGGAACTCTTTTACCGGGACAATCCCAGCTGGCATTGGCAAGCTCGGTTATCTAACTTCTCTAGATATAAGCAAGAACAAGTTGTCGGGGCAGATACCAAGTGAGCTTGGCAATCTGTTTCAGTTGCAGATCCTTCTTGATCTGAGCAGTAACTCATTGTCAGGTGAGATCCCCTCGGATCTTAATAAGCTGACGAATTTGCAGAAACTGAACCTATCACACAACGATCTCAGTGGTTCAATACCAGCAGGGCTTTCTCGCATGTCAAGCCTTGATACAGTTGATTTCTCTTACAATCAACTCACGGGTGAGATACCATCAGGGAATGCTTTCCGGAACACATCAGCTGATGCCTACATTGGGAATTTGGGGCTCTGTGGTAATGTGCAAGGTATAACTTCTTGTGACCCTGGTTCTGGCCGTGCATCTTCAGGGCATCACAAGAGAATAGTCATCGCAACAGTTGTGTCAGTTGTTGGGGTTGTGTTACTTGCAGCTCTTGCTGCTTGCCTCATACTGATATGCAAAAGGAGGCCTCGTGAGCAGAAAGTGCTGGAGGCTAACACCAATGATGCTTTTGAGTCCATGATCTGGGAAAAGGAGGGAAAGTTCACATTCTTCGATATCGTGAATGCCACAGACAACTTCAACGAAACCTTCTGCATTGGTAAAGGAGGGTTCGGGACTGTGTACAGGGCCGAGCTTGCAAGTGGGCAGGTTGTGGCTGTGAAGCGATTCCATGTCGCCGAGACAGGCGACATATCGGATGTTAGCAAAAAGAGCTTTGAGAATGAGATAAAGGCGCTGACTGAGGTCCGCCACCGGAATATCGTCAAGCTCCATGGCTTCTGCACTAGCGGTGACTACATGTACCTGGTGTATGAGTACCTGGAAAGGGGCAGCTTGGCGAAGACATTGTACGGCGAGGAAGGGAAGAAGAAGCTGAACTGGGACGTGAGGATGAAGATGATACAGGGGGTTGCTCATGCCCTGGCCTACCTGCATCATGACTGCAACCCGCCCATCGTTCATCGCGACATCACTTTGAATAATATCCTGCTTGAATCTGACTTCGAGCCACGATTGTGTGATTTTGGCACCGCAAAGTTGCTCGGGTCTGCTTCGACTAACTGGACTTCTGTGGCAGGATCGTATGGCTACATGGCTCCAGGTACACATCTTACACATACAATATATGACTTTGCAATGAGACATATAAATGGACTGTTTATTAATTACTCGATAACAGTAAGCTTTGCCAAAAAAAATTTGAATAATACGAAGATCCCTACTGGTGCTGGAGAATATTATGAGACTTTATTTTAGATATTTCTATTCACTCGTCGTGAGAACCTAGTGAATCAAAGGCACTTTTATCCTAGTTCAATAGTTGCCGTCAAAGTGCTAAGTACCCAGAAGTAGTTGCCGCAGCCTTGCTAATATGTGTATTTGGATCAGTGTCATTCCATATGCTCAAATTCCACAAAATTCAGACACCTACTTACCTATGTCATATTGGAGCAGCACACTAACATATGACGGCTCTTGTTGTTTTCTTGCAGAATTTGCATACACAATGAGGGTGACAGAGAAGTGTGACGTTTACAGCTTCGGCGTTGTCGCACTGGAGGTCCTGATGGGGAAGCACCCAGGTGACTTGCTAACCTCTCTGCCGGCGATATCCTCATCACAAGAAGACGATTTACTCCTCAAGGACATACTGGACCAGCGGCTGGATCCTCCAACGGAACAGCTTGCAGAAGAGGTTGTGTTCATCGTCAGGATAGCGCTTGCCTGCACCAGGGCAAAACCTGAATCCAGGCCTGCAATGCGATCCGTAGCGCAAGAGATAGCAGCACATACCCAGGCCTACCTCTCCGAAGCATTCCGACTTATCACAATAAGCAAGCTAACAGACTACCAGAAGTGATGCACCTTAGGTCTACACAGGCAGGTGAAAATTGCAGACCTATGTATTCTGTAAAATGCAGTTTCAGATCCTCAAGTATACTTTGTGCGTCAGTTTACCTGCCAAAGACCAGCATTAGGAGAGCATGTTGCCATAACTCTGTGATAAAATGGTTAGCCAAACTATCCTCAAGATTGTCTGGCTGAAACAATGTCGGCGGTGATGTTTGTATTTCTCTTTGTAGTTTGTACTACCATTATGCTATTTCCTGTGGAGAGCTAAGCAGTAAGGTGCAACTGTAAGATAAACAATAAAGCGAGTTTTCTGTCTCTGGAAATGGATAAGAAGATCTTGTCCAAACAGACAATGGATATTGCTTGGGTGATAAATCGTTTAGCTTCGTAAAAAGGAGAGATCGTTTAATGTGCTATTGCATTAAGAAAACCATCGAGTAGAAAGTGTTGTGAAAAGTGAGATCCCATGCCACAACTTGAGTTACCTAGACTCAGGAAAACAATTTCCTCGCAAGGATAGTACCCCAAGAAATCCACACCATAGTAGCAATTTCTGTAACCCTCGCCGTTGCTGATCAACCATTCATCTTCATCAACGACACTATCATCAAAAGAGTCCCATCCATGATCCATGGTCTCGTCGATCGTTTGATTGACAAATCAGAAGAGGTCTGATATTCAGGGTTTGTCAATCTCTCGTGATTTGTGGCACCGGTTGTAGTGTCGCTGAAAAGAGGACTTGAAGTCAGCTTGATTTGCAGCATACCGAGAATTGGCGCCCTCGGAGAGTTACAGCTACCTCCGTCTCGACAGGTTGAAATTGGCGGCTCTGGTTCGTCAGGCACGTCGGGGCACCTGCGGTGTCGGGGGATTGCACACGTAAGATGATAACCACGCCGCGTCCGCCTTCTTTTTTTTTTTTTTTTGAACAAGGTGGAGGCGCTCACGGCGCCAAATTTCATTCAAACATAGCTCAAGTACAGTATACAGCATGGATTTGAAATCCTGGACAATCAAGATGAACAAGTCTATCAATGTAAGGACAACTTGACCGTCTATGAGCTAGTTTGAGGCACGCAAAGACAGGTGTGGAATTGTTATTCAACACCTGATGAGCACAATCATGCGCAACACCGTTGAGATCTCTTGAAATGTGGAAGATCCCTGGACTGTAGTTGTTGCAGCTATAGTAGAATGCCGCAAGGTGTTGCCTGATATCCCAACGCACAGTGGGATCGTTGATGTTCTTTAGAGCAGCAGTTTTAGCCAGGGTGAGATTATCTGTTAGAAAAGTGGTTTCCTGCAGCCCCAGTTTAGCTGCAATTGCTGCGGCAAGATGAAGTCCTCCCGCTTCTGCAACAAGTGGAGATGAGGCAAGGTCCATGGAGCCCTGGATCCTTAAGCTGCTAGTGTCATGTTCCTCTTTGATTTGAATGAAAACACCAAGACCTGTAGCTTGTGAGTTGCTTCTCCCAGGAATATTTGAATTCTTCCAGGATGCATCGGAGAAAATTTTAGTACCTGTCAGCAAAAGATCAGAGGAAATAGAACATCCAAAGGTAGGCAAAGAGCAATTAGATGTATTTGTAATATTTCCTGGCAAAGCTTCTTGAATTGACTGATCCAAGATATAGCAGCTGCAAGATGTAATGGCCTGCTCCATCTGATGTATTTGATAAGGAAGAGAGTTTTTCCTCTGAAAGAGAAAATCATTCCTCGCCTTCCACATACACCAAAGAAAGGTGAACAAATTTTGCAAAGAAGCATATGGGTGGTTCATAGAGAAAATATGTGCAATAACGGCATGCATAGTATCCAAATTGGAAATAAGCTCATCAGATCTTAAGTACCAGGGAGGGGAGAACCAGGTAGCTTTAGCAAACGGGCATAAGAAAAAAAGGTGTATTTCATCTTCAGGGAGATCACACCTGCAACAATTTTTGCTAATGTGAGAAGAGTACCTACCTGCTCTAAGGCTAGTGGGTAGAGCTTTTCTCAGAAGCCTCCAAGCAAAAGTTTTGACCCTAGGAGGTAGGACCTTGTGCTTCCACACCTGCATAAGAATGTTCTTCACTTGAGTGGAAATTTGCCTGGGTTGGTTGTTGGGAGAGATCTGCAAATCCTGCAAGCAAAGTTTGTAAGTACTCTTAGAGTTACACCTGCCATTAGGAGTAAGGTCCCAACATAAGATGTCAGCAGAATCATCGTCAATGATGGGAGTATTCAAAATAATAGAAGCAGTGGGCTGTGAAAAAAGTTGCAACACAAGGGTCTGGTTCCACTGCTTTTGGCCAGGAAGCCAAAGATCATTGACTTTCGCAGGGTATACAAAATGTGCCTGCTGAATTATAAGATGATTATAAACAGAAGACCACGCAGGACACCAAGGGGTGCTCCAAATCGAAATATTACCCTGAGTGAGTTGGTAAAATGAATGCTCTTTAAGCTTAGGGAGCAACTTAAGAATGGAAGACCAGAAACCAGATTTAGGGACATTGGAACTTGCCCGCCAAATGGAGGAATCATGAAAATACTTAGACTTAAGAACCAAATGCAGATGGGAGGAAGGGGCTTCAGCAATTCTCTAAGCTGCCGCCAAAATGAGACCCTGATTCATAGCTTGAAGATTTCTTATACCTAAACCTCCCTCATTTTTTGAGGTGCAAATGTCCTTCCAGGCCCTAAGACAAAGACTTTTGGAGGTGTCACCTTCCCTAATACCTGTCCACCAAAACGTCCTGATAATAGCAGTTAACCTGGCAATGAGCTTTTTGGAAAAGAGAATATTAGACATATAATACACAGGGATAGAGGCGAACACAGATCTGATTAGTTCCAATCTAGCAGCATGAGAAAGAGTGTTAGCTTTGTAACAAGAGAGCTTTGCCAAGAATTTTCCAGCCACAAAATTATAAGCCACAGATCTGTTCTTAGCCGGCAGGATTAGAGGATGTCCCAAATGAGTGAAATTGCTATCCATATCAGGTACCGGGAAAATGCCTTTGATTAGAGTAGTGGTATGTTGACTTACCTTGGAGCTAAATAAGATAGCAGATTTTGTCCAATTGGGTGTTTGACCTGAAGCTGCACAGAAATGATTGATTATGTTGGACATGGCCAATGCTTCCTGAGTGGACGCAGATCCACACACAAGAAGATCATCTGCAAAAAGTAAGGAGTGCACCGGAGGGCAGTTTGGTCCAAGAGAGATCCCCTGGAGGTTATGCATTGTCATGGCATCATTGAGAGCAAGTGAGAGCTCATTAATAGCAAGCACAAAAAGGTAAGGAGAAAGAGGGCAGCCTTGCCTGATACCTCTGCTACTTCTAAATCTCTGAAAGGGTTGACCATTAATAATGACAGAGAAAACAGGAGTAGATATACAAGCATGCACTAAACTAATAAAATGACGATGCAACCCTATACGTGTAAGAGCAGAAACTATGAAACTCCATTCAATACGATCAAAGGCTTTAGCTAGATCAATTTTTAACATGAAAGCGTGTTGATTCCAAGAATTAAGAGTAAAAGAATGAGTGATCTCTTGGGAAATGATAATATTGTCACTAATCCTCCTACCCTTAATGAAGGCCTGCTGAGCAGGGTCTACATAATCAGGGAGGTGAGGTTTAAGCCTATTTGCAAGAGTTTTAGCGATTATTTTATAGATGACATTGCATAAACTAATGGGCCTATAATCAGTGGGGACCTGAGGAACAAGCTTCTTAGGAAGGAGGGCAATATTAGTGTCACTGATGTGAGGAGGAAGGATACCAGTCTGATAAAAATTTCTCACAAGAGCAGTAACATCATCTCCAATCCAATCCCATGCCGCCAAGTAAAACTCTACGTTGAATCCATCTGGCCCTAGAGAGGCATTGAGCTTCATTTCTCTGAGAGTTTGCAAGATCTCCTCCTTATCTAGGATAGTGTAAGTATAATCATTGGGAATGATAGGGAGCTGAGAAGCAGGGTAGGACCTGCCAGCATTAGGGTTAGGAGAAGAAAAAATAAACCTGAAATAGTTGACAAACGTGTTAGCAATCTGCTGAGGTTTAAAATGAATGATATCATTCTCATCTTTAATGGAGACAATTGTGTTTCTTTTCCTTCTCTTAAGAACCGCATGGTGAAAATATTTCGTATTCCTGTCTCCATCCTTGACCTGATGCTTCTTTGCTCTCTGCTGATAGAACTGAGTAAGTTTAGTGAGGTTTTGTTCATACCTTGTAGTAAGAGCAGCTTCTAGCACATGATCTTGTTCCTCGAACGCCCTTGTTTGAATGCTATTTATCTGCTCTTCTATGGACTTAAGCTCTTGTTGAATAGGTTTTTTCTTCTTACACCAATTTTTCAAAGAACCTGCAAGAGAGTGAGTTCGTGCAGAAAAAGGAGCTCTCCTGGTACTATTCCAAGCAGCTTTGGCATGGATGTGAAAATCCTTCTCATGTAACCACCAATTTTCGAATTTAAAAGTTTGCTTAGGCTTACAAAAAACACCATCTGTGGATATCAGGATAGGAGCATGATCACTTAAAATGATAGGCAGATTAAGCACTTTGGTATTAGGGTAAATTGCACACCAATCAGGATTAACAAGACAACAATCCAATCTTTGATAAAGAGGAGTAGAAGTATGTTGTCTGCCACGCCAGGTATAAGCAGGTCCACTAGAGCCAACATCAAAGAAACCACATTGTTTTACCAAGGCACGAAAAATGGACATACGAAAATAATTAATATTGGAGGTACTTTTATCCACAGCATATAGGATATCATTCATGTCACCCATACAGATCATCGGCTTGCCTAAGTTGTCATACACAAAATTTGCAACTTGATCCCAAATAACAGTAGTTTGGCGATGGTAGGGATCACCATAAATGCAGACTAGACCAAATTCCATACCTGATGCTACATGCACTACATTCGCTAAGATAGCATGAAAAGAAGCACTATGCACCGAAACTTTCAGCTCCTCATTCCACATAAGCCATAAACCTCCCGAAGACCCTCTTGAAGGAACTACTATGCTATCAGACCTGTCGAAACGACTCACAAGGTCACAAGACTTAACCTTTGAGGATTTTATTTCAGAAATAAATGTTACCTGAGCTTTAGTGGAATGGATGAGATTTGCCAGAAAAGTCATACGTTCATTGCGGAGGTCCCGGCCCATACCTCGGCAATTCCAGGCGATTAATTTCATGGCTGAACAAAAGAACCAATCACCTCACTACTATAGGAATCGCAAAAAACTGACCCTGTGGCCCTTTGATGGGGCGAGCGCCGGCAAATCATTCACCTAAGAACTAGCTCCTGCCACGAATAACTGAACTGCTGATTGCAAAAGGAACTAAGTCAGTGGCAAGAGAGGGAGTGCGACGGCCAGCCGAGGGACGAAGCAGGGTGTGGACGGGACAGACTGGAAATTTTATAAAGACTGAGAAAAGGCGAGGAGAGATTAGATGCAGAAGGACAAGGCGGAGTTGGATCGAGGGGAGGCGAGATAGACTGCAGAGGAAGAGAAGGAAATAGGAACTACGAGATGGAGAGGAGAGATGATGGGGGAGGGTCAACGCTGGATCTGATAGGAGCGGATTGGATCTGAGAAAGAGAGAAACGACGGCAGCAACTCCGGCCAGCTAACCGACCGGACAGGGAAAAGAGAGAGGGATTAAGAGGGGAAAGGTGAAGCGGGAGATTAAGATGGGATGGCAGAGAGAGGTCAGAGGGGGGATCGGGGAGATCAAGAAAAGGATTCGGGGGGAAGAAGCACGGCATGTCGCCAATCCGGCATATCGCCAAGTCTACTCGAACTCACCTCCTCTGGTACCCATACTCTGCGATTGTCACGCGTCGCGTGTGTCCCCACTCCACCGATATCCTTTATCACGAGCGAAATACCTGCTCCACACATTTCTCCCCCGTAGCCAAAACTCACTGCGAGTTAACAGCTTGGCCAGCGCCGTCCGCCGACGAGCCGCACCCCTCGTCGCAGCTCGGCATCCCTCCAGATCCGGCAATCCCTGTGTCGCCGTTGCCGCTAGAGGAGCACATCAAGAAACATAGCAGCTCCTCCAGGCCAAGCCACGCTGACATATTGGACTGCTCGTCCAAGCCATAGCCACGCTGAAGCTTTTCGGCTCGATCTGCTGACTCAAGCTTCTGCCACAACATCACCTCAGTTGCAAAACTTTTTCAACAAGGATCTTGTTGCAGGAATATACAAAAGAAGCCGGAGATGTTGTAATTTTTTTTCTTCAAAAAAGGTCTTGTAACAGGAACACAGAGAAGAGGTCGGAGATGCTCTTGCAACAAATATAATGTTGCAATGCAGATTTTGCAACATGGATCTTGTTGCATGAAGCCAGGAACACGGAGAAGAGGTCAAAGTGTTTTTTGTAACAACGAAGGTTCTGTTGCGATGGAGCTTCTGCAACAACGATCTTGTTGCAGAAAAATAGAGAAGAGGATAGATCGGACGGCTCGCGATCCGGCTGATATCTTAAAAGTATCAGTCGATGGACGCGCAACACACCCTTTTTTCTTATTGTACAGGAGGAAGCCATTAGTTGATCAAAGATACCTCGTGGATGGCGTCTATGACGGCGCGCCGGCACGCTGCTAGGAGCCGCCGAGGGAACGCGTCGGAGGATGTCGTTGAGGGCGAACCCTATATGATGCCCACGTGCGTCAACTGCTGCGGCTTCACTCAAGCGCGCGAGACGGGCCGACTCACTTTAGCATTGAAGGAGTGCGACGCAAACCGGTTTTGGGAGTCAGGAAGTTGCCGTCCTAAGGTCCAATAAAACCAGTGCACCAGAAAAGCAACTGCCACTGATGAAGAGAAGCATACATCAGAAGGATACAACTTGAACACGCGAACATAGACGAATGATGACCAGATCCGAGTAGATCCACCAAAGACAATCACCGATTGAATCTTGCGAGATCCGCCGGCGACCCACCTCCACACGTTATTCCATCTTCGGAAAGCCGTCGCCGTCTCGTCTTCCTGAGCAGAACACAAGGCCGTTCATGAGGGTGTGCGACCGCACATGGCCCCAAAAAATAACGGCCCTAGATCCAATATTCGTAGTTCACAAAATGTCATCTAAAATATTTGATCTGGGAGCAGCCGCCATTAGAGCTGCTGGGAAGGTCTGGAACTCGTCTGTAGAGTTAACCGAATCGTTATTCCCTAGTGAGATGGGCCTTGGGCTTTTGTTCTATTGCATTATTACATTGATGGAGACTAAGAAGTGGCAGTGGGCCAGGATGGAATCATCAGCGACAGTGCGTTTCTCCCCAGAAAAGAAGAAGAAGCGATCGTGCCGATTGGCTGCATCTCAAAACGACGCCGCAGCGGCTCCCTCAACCCTAGCAGAGGAAGCGGAAAGACCTAGCAGCCAAGAGCCGGTGTGCGTTCGGTTTTTTCGGTTTATACAGTTTTTGGTTTATACGGTTTTTATACTTCGGTTTATACGGTTTTATACATAGATACGGTTCGGTTTCGGTAATAACCATTTAAGTTCGGTTCGATTTCGGTAATAACCAAAATAACCAAAGTTGACGCGAATTTTTGAATGACACATAATTTTTTTTATCACATTATTCAATCTGTGTATGTAGATTAGTTTTTTCATTTGAGAACTGTAATGGCAGACATGATTTGGCGGCATATGTGCGTACTCCGTGCGCCAGATCGAGGCATCTATGACCGATGAGGTGTTGACAGAGATGTATGTACGTATACTAGGAAAATTTGAGGACAAAACAGAGGAAGAGCACAACATGCGCTAGCCTCCAGGTTTTTTTACGTGAAAAAAATATGCCACGAAACAACACATCGCTAGCCTGTACCCTCCACCACGCTCCTTTTTTTTTAGAAAAAAACCTCCACGCTCCTGGTCCAAGCGCAGCGCCAGCCTCCAGCAATGCACTAGGCACTACGCAGCCCAAGGCCCAGATCCAAGCGCCAGCCTCCAGCAGTCCAGCTCGTGCGCTAGCCGCGCTGCACAGTTTAGTACCACCTCGCGGAGCGAACAACAATGAGATGGGTGGATGGCTATAAAAGGAGGGATGATGGGAAGGATAACTCAGCACTTCGGTTGTTGAACACACAGCGGAGCTGGTTTCGGTTTTTTTGGTTTAACCGAAAACCGTTCGGTTTCTAACCAAAAAAACCGAGTGTTAAACGGTTTCCATATTTGGGAACTGAAACCTGAAAAAACCGAAAATTCAGTTCGGTTTGGTTTTTTTTGTTCGGTTTTTTGTTTCCGGTTCGGTTTTGCACACCCTGACAAGAGCGGGACACCTTCTCAAAAAAAAAAAAAAGCCAAGAGCGGGACACACTGACGCACATACACGGCCGGCGGCAAGCACACAAACGCAGGCCGGGAGCGCATAGGCGGACGCAGACGGCGAGATTTCGGATTGGAAGTTCATCATATGGCGTCTACAAGAAAAAGCAAAGGTTGCAAATCAATTGCCAACTCAAAAGGTATGATGTACCGTGCATTGCGTATGTGTTTGCTTTGTGTACATGACTACATGTCCTGTAGGAGATCAACATCGGAATGAGCAGACGAATTAATTCATCTTTGTTTAACAGGTTGGTTCCATAATTTTGATAAATGATATTAGTGACTTTTCCAGAAAAAAAAAGATGGTCGCGAATTATACTGTAAGCAGTATCTGTGGACATCCTACGCTACTTTTGTTATGTTCGTATGAGCTGGTTATAGTTAGTTATGTTGATTACATTTTATATATGTTACCTTTTTATTACCATATACTCCCTCCGTCCCAAATTAAGTGACTCGACTTTGTGTTAACTTTAGTACAAAGTTAACACAAAGTTGAGTCGCTTAATTTGGGACGGAGGGAGTATATTTTTAAAAAATTGATGCTATCTATTTTGCCACACTAAAAAAACATTTTTCGTCCACCACTATTTTTATGAGTGGTCTTACATCGCTATTTAGGAGGCTACGACGCACCCCATTTTTTAATTTTAGTGCCCCATCTTGGAATTCGCACAGGGGTCTCAAATTTCTGAAAAAACAGCCCGGCCGGACACAAACCCTAACAAAACTTAAAAAAACATCTAAAAATGAAGTTCTTTCGTCGGCAAGGGCCGGGATCCACCACGCCCGATAGCCCTAAGGCCACAGGAAACGAGGCAGATCGGCAGCGTCGCCAATTGGAAGCAGAAACCCTAGCCGCATTTTTTCCTTGAAGGAGAGACGAAGGGGGAGTTCTGTTATCTATTCCTTTTTCTTCTATTTTATCTTTTTTTTATCCTTTATTTTCAGAAATATTCGGGATACCAAAATAAAATTCATGATTTCAGATATTGTTCACGGTTTCTAAATTTGTTTGCAATTTTCCAAAATAGTTCACATTTTTGGAAAAAAGGTTCATGTTTTCTGATTTTGTTCACCTTTTTAAAATTTGTTCACAATTCAGAAAACTTGCTTGGAATTCAAAATTTGTTCACAATTTCAAAAAATATTCACATTATTTAAGAAAATTTTCCATGTTTTCAAATTTAGTTCACTTTTCAAAAAAATTCTCTAAATTAGACATTTTTCGCAATTTAAAAAATATATGTTTTTTGAATTTTTTTGTTCATGTTTCCAATATTTGTTGATTTTTATTTTTTTCCCAAAATGTTCACATTTTTTTACATTTTTGTTCATGTTTTTAAGTTTTGTTCACTTTTCCCAAACTTGTTCACGTTCTAAATTTTTGTTCAAATTTCAAAATTTGTTCACTATTTCAAACATTATTTGCATTTTTGTTAAAAAAATTCACAAATTTTCCAACAAATGGTTGAAAATTTCCAAAAAAAAAAATGAATGTGTCGTTGTATTTAGTTCTTAAATTTTTCACACTGCATTTTGTTCCCGTCTCAAAGAATTTCCACTTTCAAACAAGACCAATTCTTCTGATAGAATCTCGATGGGAATCCCGTGAGCAAGAGCTTTCAATGGTCCTATTGGAAACAAAGCATCCGATATTTGCTCATCTGAAAAGGGAGCATTCGACCTTTCATTCATAGCAGCTGTCACTTGTGGAACAATCGGTTCCAACACTTCATCAGCCAACAAGGTGGTGTCCTTGGTATATACTTTCTAGAAATATGATTGGGCCATCCGCTCCATCTCAGATGGCACATTGCTGCAGGAACCATCAACCTTTTGCAACCTCCTTATACCGTTCTTTCGTGCACGCACACATAGCCTATTTATGAAAGTATTGTGTGCTACTATCCCCCTCTTTTAACCACACAATTCTGCTCCGTTGCAGCCACATCATCTCCTCCCTGTACATGAGAGTTCACAAGCCACTCCATCTTCTGTCGAATTAATAGTCGGTCACTACTGTTTTGCCGGGGAGTGTTAAGCTCCTGACGAGGGGAAGAAATTTCTCGCTCCACTTGACCAAAGTGTTCCTTGCTCCATTCCCGAAGCTCTGTCATAACTGTTTTAAGAGAATCTTCAATGTTTCCTAGGTCACCCGACGGACGGGATCAGGCCCGGGCGTTGCTTATAACCGCGGGAGCCGTGAGTCCCGTTCCCACATGATCTCGTAACGCAGGCGTCCTCGGACTCCTCCACATGTAGTAGTAAGGGGCAATGACCTGATCGTGGCGACATCAGCTGTTGCAACCATGCAAACGAAAAGAGCTCCTTCCATGCCTCGTTGACATAGGCCTGATCCAACCAGACCTGGACGTTGCTTTGGCCTCGATGGCGATTATCATACGTAAATGGCGCTCTTGAGAAGCCTAAGTCAACCAACTCGCAGTCGATAAGGACATCCCTGAACGCCTCCATCTGATTCCCCCCTCCCCCCCGGCAAAGATCTTGAAAAATGTTCGTGTTGCCACATGCTACATTGAAGTCTCCACATACCAAATCTGAACAACCCTTGAGTCTTGTAGGTGCTCCCATATGAGATATCGATTCTCAACAATTGGTTCTCCGTAAACAAATGTACATCTCCATGATTTACCCAAGCCATGATCTAACACAATAACATCAATATAGCGTTTGCATGAGTCCATAATTGTTGTCACCTGGAGGGAATCATCCCACAACAAAGCTAGCCTCCCCTCCATGGTCATCACTGTCCACACCGCAAAACCTTTAGGACCCAATCTCCACTTTAGTCTTTCAACATTAATAGAAGTTTGTCCTGTTTATGACAGTAAGACAAACTTTCGCGAATTGGCTTTTACAAGAACCATAACTTCACGAACTGTCATGAGTTCTAAACTAGTTGACTCATTGCCCCCGACGGCGCTCCAGATGGGAGCCCCCCGATTTGCTATCTGAGTTTTCTCCATCACCAACTAACTTTACTTTTTTACGGCTCTGACTACTAGTGGGTGACGCTGGGTCACCACCTCCATCAACAGTACCATCAGTAATCAACAGGGGCACTGATGGCTTTGACGGGAGGCCAGAAGCCTTCGACTTAGCCAGGTCAGCGTCCATTGCCAACCTTTTACGAGCCAGTTTTTCTCGACCAGTCGTGACCACATCCCCCTGTCTTTTTAGGGCTTGTACTCGTGTCCTTAAGATCATCATCCACCTCTTCTTTCTATGGATGTCTTGGCATATATGCAACAACATTTGTATTGCGGCTAGCATCAAAACCAGAATGGTTCCTAGGCGCGCGCACGCGCGGGGGGGGGGGGGGGGGGGGGGGGGGGGGCGGTTGGCATATAGCCAATCGCCAAACTTGAGGTCTTTAGGTTGGTGCATACCGCATACCATCACCACACTCTTTATATTCATGGCCAACTCGTCCACATAAGTTACCATTTTTTTCATACCGAACAACAAAACCTATCGTTCCTTTCCACTGACTATGCTAATGAACTTTCTTAATGGTCGGTCCCCTGACATCATGTCGGACATGCACCTGTATGTAATCACCCCGAGAATTTCCATTGAGACTTACATACAGTACATTGCCGACATTCTTAACCAGTTTTCCACCAACTCTTTCTTGCAATAGACAACTGTGAGTTTATGAATTTGTAGCCATATAGGCATGCGAGCTATCTCAATCTCTTCAACTTTGTTAAAACCATCATAAGGACTCAGAAGGACTAGCCAATACCTGAATATCCATGGTCCTCTTTCCATGATTCGTTCCCAGTCGTCGAGGCATGAAGCTTCCACTATGAATAGGTTAGGACCAACCGGGCGAAAGCGCACCTCATGCATTGGATTCTAAGCCAAACGCATCTCCTTGAAGAAGGCAGCTTGGCTAAAGCTATTCTTTGTGTGAACCCTAGCTAGGGCCAGCCAACGCACACCGTTGTTCAAGACCAGATCATCAACATCAATTTTGAGATCATCGAAGTCCTCGCCTTCTAGATTAAGCTGGTTGAAGAAGTATCCTAGATCACTTGGATCACCGACCCTCGCTTTGCCACTCATTGCTGACTGCGCGTCGGAAGGCACCTCCATCGAACTAGGGTTTGGATGGGGTGTGTAACATCCCAAATTTTCAATTTGGAATGTTATACATAGATCATCCACTACATATCATATTTTATTGCATTTCGTTTTGCGATCCTCGAAAATTCTAAGCAACTCAAGGACCCACGGAGAGAGTTGGGGATTTCACCGTTTTCATATTTGAATTTTCTCAAATATTGAAACAGGGATCAATTTGGTTTAACTATTTTTCTCTCCGAAAATATTTCATATAAAAAATATATGAGAGGAGATAATATGACTTCTCCAAAATAAATGGAATATTGGAGGAAAAATATTAAAATCAAATAAATATTTTATTTGGATTTTTATTGCAATTTTATTTGAATTTAGAAAAATATGCATTTTTCAAAATTGCATTAGAGTCCCAAATAAATGTTTACCTTGTCCGGGAGATTTTTAGAGGACGGGGAAAATTTATTTCGGGAATTTTGGAGTCCTTTTAGTATTTCTTTTATTTGTTTTTTCTGCGTGGAATTATTTAAAAAAAAAAAACTCCGCCGGACCAAACTGGGCCGAAGCCCAGCCGGCCCAGCACCGCGCCGCCTTCCCGTCCCGTGCCGGAGACGGACTCGCCGGAGGAGTCCGACGCCGCCTCCGCCTCGTCGCCCCCTGCCCCAAGCCACCCCGCCCCGGCCCCCCCCTTAAATAGCCGCCCCCCCTCTCTCTCGACCCGCCCCGCCGGAGCCGCCGCCGCCGCCGCCGCTGCTGCTGCCGCTGCCGCCGCTCGCCGTGCCGCCGCCGCCGCCGCCCCGCCTCCCGAGCGTCGCCGTCGCCCGCGCGCCCCACCCCGTCGCCTCGCCGCCGCGCCGCACCCGGCCGCCGCTGCAGCCTCGCCTCGCCGGAGCCGCCGCTCGCCGGATCCGACGCCCGGTTTTTTTCCGGTTAACCGTTCGGTTTTTTTGGTAAACCCTAGATCTAGATTCGGTTTTTTTAAAAATTCCGGTTTATTCTTTTTAGATCGGTTTTCCGTCGGTTTAGTTATTTAGCGGACGTTCGTTCGTACGTTCGTTTTAACGAACGGTTTTCACCGTTTAACCGCAGACAGCGAACGTTCGTTCGTTAGCCTGTTCGTTAGTTTTTCTTTTTCTCGGATTTTCCGCGATTATTTTCGATCGCGATTTCTGATCCGATTTTCGTTTTAGTATAACTTTTCGCTCGTTTGTCGGAATCAGGCGATTCAAGCGCCTAGATCTTTGTCTCGAAGCCCTCTTTCTGTTTAACCAACTTAAACAAGTTTTTGCTACTGTAAAATTTGACTTTAGTCCAGATTAGTAATCGAAGCGTGTTTCTTTCGCAGTTTGAGTTTCGTTGCTCCGTTTGATTTGATTCTTTTTGCAAACCAGAGTTCTTCAGTTGAACTTTCTGGTTAGGTCTTCTCATTTGGGTTTTACCCGTGCATCTTCGCTTGATTGCTTATGTATGCTATTGTTTGTTTGCGATAGAGTTTCCGGAGTGTGAAGCGTGCTACTACGAGTCCCTAGGTTTTGCGGATCGTCAGCAAGGCAAGTAACACATTGATCATACTTCTTCGTTACCCAGTTTTTATGCATTAGTTTCGACCCTCAAATATTGCATGATTAGGATGTGATTAACTTGTGGGTACTGGGAAGTAGATGATGAGGTAGAACCTATTGCCCTTTTAATAACAAACCCTTGGGAGTTACTTCTACGCTATGCTTATGTTGTCATGCTATGCTCGTAGACGTGGATTGGGTTTGAGTGTATCCATGACAGATGTGAGATTTTTAATTAATGGTTCAACTTAAGGTGGCAACTTTAATACACATCTGGGTGGATTGCTTGTTTGGGCACCTGGGGATATACCAGTGTTGTCCTAGGAGATCCCGGGGATATACCGTGTGATCCTCCTACGGTCCGCCACCCAGGCTCAAAGGGATCATAAGATTATTCATGCTAGAAACTTCCGTGTGCAGCCACAAGCTATTATGGGCTCTAGCATAGTTGAGTATGTTACATGACCTCTTTCAGTGGTAGGCTAGCAGATGTAGGGGAAAGTAGGTGTAACTGTCTACCCAGAGTAAAGAGTAAATGCTTCAGAAAGACTGTGTCTCGGTCATCCGTTTCTCAAACACCATGAAGTGCGAGAAATCCAACGGAGGAGATCGAGTCTTGTGGGGAAAAGTGCACAAACCTCTGCAGAGTGTACAAACTAGTCATGATTAGCCGTGTCCCCGGTTATGGACATCTTGAGTATCTGGTTCTTGGATCATCATATTGAATCCCATCACTCTAAATTAATTTGTTGGGATTAATGATTACTTTTAATTGGGATTGAGAGGGGGTTTTACCTTCTCAATGTTCAACAACCACCATGATAGTTAAAAAAAATATATTCCTTTGTTGTAGGAAAAAATTGGCTTTTCGCAAAACAGTATAACCCTAGAGCTTTTCCACCAGCCAAATATGCATGTAGTATTAGCATTTATTCTGTTCATTGCTCTACTGTGTTATATTGCCAGCATATTCCATGTGCTGACCCGTTTCGGGCTGCAACGTATCATGTTGCAGACTTTTCAGACGGAGAGTAAGGTGTGCTAGGTCGTTGTCGTGCACTCAGCTATGCCGTTGGAGTTGATGGACTCACCTTATCTTCCAAGCCTTCCGCTGTTATCTTATTTAGATGGCCTTAAGCCATATTTATTGTAATCAGTTCTCTTTTGAGACATTCGATGTAATAAGTGTGTGATTGCTACTCTGTTATAAATCCCTCAAGTACTGTGTGTGTCAGCATTACCGATCCAGGGATGACACTTGAACACAGAGATTCGATCCATTCGGGTCAGGTCGCTACAGGGTGGGGCACGGTCACCCGATAGGGGATGGGAGGAGGGAGTTCGCAAGGCGGCCGATCACGGTAGGACTCCTAGAGGTGATCGCAATCAACTCCCGGGAGGAAGAAACCCTAGCTGCGGCTTAGGGGATCAATATGCGAGTCAATAAAATGGGTGAAACTTAACACTGATGCAACATTTTATGTGGAAGATGGCATCGGAGTCACGGGAGCTATGTTGTGGGATGATAAAGGTATTTTTATAGCTGCATCATGTGAAATTCTTCCTAATGTGACAAGTGTAGTAATTGCGGAGGCGATGGGCTGATATTGGCCATTCATATGGGGTGTTCAAGATTGAAGTGTAATCAGACTCTTTGGAAATGATTCGAGCCTTGAAAGGAAGTGATGCATTTAGTGGATCGACTCAACAATTTAGTTTTGCATATTGTGTGGACCTGATTACGTTAATTGGAAAAGAAGAAAGTAAAAGTAAACATCCATGCCGTTTGGTGTGATCCAAGGCCGGATGTCTTCCGCTCATGTCTTCCTTCTCTTTAAGTAGTGTTGTCCCACGACGCGCCCACGTACTTGCGGTTAGGTTGGATGATCTGACGTGGATGGCTGATGACACGAGATCCTCTCCCTGATTTATCGTGGCTGCTGCGTCAGCTGCCATGGCAGCGGGTTTGGCTGACATGGCAACACTTTTGCCTTGTGCCTGATGCTTGCCCATTTTGCTGCCATGACAACGCTTTTGAATTTGGCTTCCATAGCAGCGTTTTCATCTGCTGTCGCCTGTGCCGGAGTTAGGTTGCTAACACAACTACAGTAACGACGGAATCGACAACAATGCGAAATCGAAATGGAACGGCCGTTCATATGGAGTGTTCATGATTGAAGCGGAACCACACTCTTTGGAAAACGATTCGAGCATTGGAAGGAAGTGATACTTGGTGAAATGACTCAACAAGTTATTTTTGCAGATTGGGTGGACCTGATTACGATTAATTGGGAAGGCTTTTTAAGTTGTTCATGATATTGGTAGGCATACTTCTTGTAATTGGGTCCATGAAGCTCCTAGCTTTATTTTGAGCAAACTGATTGACGATGTAACCAGTATTTGATCCTTATTTGATGCAATGCAATAATATAAAGCTTGTCACATAGCCTTCCGAAAAAAAAACCCCACTAAATATACATGGGCTTCAAAAAAAGAAAAAGAAAAAAAAGTGGGTGCGGTCAGCACTGAGCTTGTCCCCTTTGTCTGTTTCCCCAAGAGTGTCTTGCTCTTGATCTCTCCTACGTGCCCCGCTGCCACCCCAATCACTCGCCGCCCCATCCCCTCCACAGACCCCGCCCCTGCCTGGCCTGCTTTCCTTCTTCAAGTAACTCCTCCGTTTCTCCAACCCAAAAGCATCATCCATCTCCAGCAATGTCCATTCCCGCCCTCCGCTCCTTCCCCGCCGTCTACGGGGTGAAGCCGACCGCCCGCGTGGTCCGACACCATTCCCGGCTCGGCGGCGGGCTCCGGGCCAGCTCCGTCGCCGTGAACGGGGAAGTGGGGCTGAGAAACAGGAGCGGGAAGAAAGAGGACGCGGTGAAGGAGGAGGAGGACAGAGGACTGGAGCCCCTCTACGACGACGGGTTCGGGGGCGTGACCGTCAAGGACTACTTCGCGGCCGCCAGGGCCCTGTGCAAGGACGACGGAGGGCCGCCGCGGTGGTTCAGCCCCGTGGAGTCCGGCGAGCCGGCGGTGGAGGACGCGCCCCTGCTGCTCTTCTTGCCAGGTTGGTCGTCCAATCTTTCGCAATAAACAACTCCCTGCTTCGTTTATGCGCTCCACCCTTGGTCACTGCATGATGGAGGCAGCTCATCAGCGCGAGATCACCTCCATGTTCGCGGTTACCTGCATGGTTAAGTGGTCAGTTTGCTTCTGTTCTAAGAGTTTACCTGACTGCAGGAACTGATGGTGTTGGGATGGGGCTCATTTTGCACCACAAGTCTTTGGGCAAGTGAGTATGCTGTTGCTTTCTGTATACTCCTTTAGGGAAATACTATTACGGGCCAAGCAGGAAAGCCTGCTTTCAGCGTTACTACTAGTGTGGTCTCCATGAAGTCATTATCTATCAAATTATCCTGGTCAAAACAGTAGGGACGCAAAGACCCACCAAGCCTATATAGATATAATATAAGAATATTAAAAGTCAAATATATGTTGATGTCAAATAAAATTTACATAAAGTTGATTTTTAGAAGACCTATATGCAGGTTGATTCACAATGCAATGTAGAGAACCCGTGTCGAACCCTGTAACTTTTGGCGCAAGTGATCCTGGGTTCTACGCGGATTCTCCTCTCTAAAAAATCAGGAATTTTCAATTTGTAATGCTCAAATATAGCTATGTCCACCTTAAATTCTGCCAGATTTTTGTTCTCGATGTAGAATCAACCAATATATGAAAAGGTGAGAGGGCCATGCATATAGCATTAATATGTTGTCCAATACTCCCTCCGTCTCAAAATTCTTGTCTTAGATTTGTCTAAATACGGATGTATCAAGTCACGTTTTAGTATTAGATACATCCGTATCTAGACAAATCTAAGACGAGAATTTTGGGACGGAGGGAGTACTTAAGTAGATCTTCTTTGGTTGATATTATTTGCAAGGTGAGTTCAATAAACCAGAAAGGAGGGAATAAGCCTACCCAATGTGACCTACGATTCGTTTATGTGTTCCTTCTTATTAATTTAGTCTAAAACTACCCAATGTGACAAAAAGTAGACTGCCTCCTTTTGTTTCTTGTTTTCTACTTTCAAGTCTAATAAAACCTCACATTTCTCGTTTGCAGGGCCTTTGAAGTTCGTTGTTTGCATATACCAGTAAATGATCGTACACCATTTGAAGGTATGAAATGCCGTTATTCACCTAGGCTTAACTATTAATATGTACTATTCTTTACTTGGATAATCATCTACATACCAACTTTTCTCTACAAATATTTTCTACATACCAACTCACAACAAAGTCCAGAATATAGAAATATGCAGTGATTCTAGAGATATATGTATCTCATTAGGACTACAGTTTCATCCAAATCTAGTTTCAGAAACTTGCACAAGTTTTTCTTCCGGGTTCCGACAATGGAAACTTTTATTACCCATGTCTACATCATCGATGCATAAAACCAAATTATTACATCATTTATTACAGAAAATTGCCTCACCAGGAAAAGGGCAAGACCAAAACACCAATTCATCCCAAGCACAGTTGGTAGAAACATGCCAACGAAGACGACTCTAAAGACTAAGGACTCTATCAGTGGCACGCCATACAAATCAGCGCCTTTTAGTGGTAATCCATTCAAGCTACTTGGTGCCAACCTCCATCGGCTCCTTGCGCTGCACCTTCTGTAACAACGCCCATGACACGGGCATACAAGATTGAACTTTATTTGTGTCAACAACATCGTTTCTGCATAGACAAATAGACCAATACAGCGCTGCAACCCCTACCAAAATCAGTGGTCTTAGAGATTCAACAACTCCCACAATCAAGACCCGATGGTGTGAAATCCCACCTAAATGAGTCTTGCTCCTGGGTTAGTTGCACCCCCGCACTCTCAGTATGATCTCATTCCAGTCTACTGAATTGACCAGCAAGTTCTCCACTCTGAGGACGGAGGCAACGGTGGTATCCTTATGACCAGCCAGTTTCGGTCCGTAAAAAAAAAAGGATAATGTTGTTGCCGGGCTTCCTTTCCATCTCTTGGTGCCGGGTGATTCTTGACGGTCTTAATTACACCGACTTCATCTCCTACATGAGCATTCACATGCTTGGTCTTTGTCTCTCGGGCGTCTTCTTTGGCGAGGTCTTCTGTCCGCCGCACCATGTTGCCCCTGTGGAGCCCTCACCGCAGACGTAGGACTACAAAATAAAATTACCGTTATGAATTATGAAGGAAAATCAGAGATAAGTACCCCGAAAGCTTCTATTGGTCTAACAGCAATGAATATAAATGCTTACAGGGCTACTACAAATTGTCGAACAATCTATCCAATATGAGCATGATTTATCACCAAACAGACCAATATATCTTGTTGGAGATTCCTTTGGTGGATGCCTGGCGCTTGCAGTGGCAGCTCGTAATCCACACATTGATTTGGTCCTCCTACTGGTAAACCCAGGCAAGTGAAAACGTTCTACTTTAGAATGTGATGAGATAGTTCTTTCTTTAATTATAAAATAACCTGATGTTTTTTCTTCTTTCTGCAGCAACATCATTTGCAAGGACTCCATTGCAGCCAATATTGCCTCTTTTGGAAGCAATGCCAAGTGACCTTCATGTTACAGTTCCGTATCTTCTTAGTTTTGTTATGGGTATACTTCTTAGTTTGTTAATTACCTGGCCTGTACTTTATTCCAGTTGTTCTGTCCATCGTTTTTCCAACTGTCTTATCTGATATGCTTGTCAAAAAAATTTCTTGTTAATTTCATATGGATTAATGAACTTGGAAGACATGATCTTGATTTTGAGTTATTGTTTGATAATAAAAGCACATCCAGGCAGAATTCTACCTCACTGTATGTACTTTTAAAATTTAAATCTTGTTCCACTTATTTCTGATGAGCCAAGGATGTTTATGAGCAGCTGACCCTCTGAAGATGGCTATGGTTAGCATTGAGAACAACCTTTCTCCTCCAGAAACTCTTCAAAAGCTGTCAGAAAGTCTCACTTCTTTGCTGCCTTTGCTTTCAGTATGTTTCCACAACACCTCCTCTTTTTAAGTTTCTCTGTCTGTCTATCCAACACATTCATTTTTATGTGACCTCCTATTCATACATATGCTTATAAACTTCCTAAACGTTGCTTAGTCTACTGTAACTCTATCTGCCAATGTTACTTAAACAGACTTGCTCCATAAATCTTTTTCAGGAGATCTCTACTATAGAAAATATTTTTTGCACCTCTAGGAAAAAACACTATTTTTGGGGCTGCAGTTGCATTTTTCTTAGGGAACACTTGCATTTGTTAGAAAGAAGTATTCATTTCATTATGCCACTATTTTCAGAAGTCCTTTTTGTGCTGTTAGTGCTCGGATGAATCAGTTATATCCTCTTATAGAGCTATTTAATCACCTAGAAATATTTTCTTATTATTATTTTAGATTTCATCCCTTTCATTTATCAGCAATTGGCAGATATCATACCAAGGGATGCTCTTTTGTGGAAGCTCAAGCTTCTTAAGTCAGGAGCAGCCTATGCCAACTCTCGTCTTCATGCTGTACAAGCTGAAGTTCTGTTTCTTGCCAGGTACTCACTATAAGGGTGCTGCCTAAATTCTAATTCTCTAGGCTCGATTGACTTTCTATGTCTTACTGTTTGATCTGATACTCTCCATATTAATTTATTTAGTGGCAAAGACAATCTTCTTCCGAGTGGAGAAGAGGTGGATCGACTCTTCAAGGCACTGAAAAACTGCAGAGTTCGATACTTCAAGGACAATGGCCATACACTACTCTTGGTACACTCGCAATTCATCAAAACGTTTTGGAGCCAGTCCGATATTTTCATTTCTTTTATAATATTCATGACAAGCACTGTAGTTTTTGGTGTACAATTTCGAAATTCATGCTTTTCTTGCACAGGAGGATGGTGTGAATCTGTTATCTGTTATAAAAGGTGCAAACATGTACCGCCGTGGCAGGCAACGGGACTTTGTGACTGACTACCTCCCCCCTACACTAAGTGAGTTCAAGAAAACATTTGATGAAGACCACAAGTACGTATTCAACTTCTGAGAGTGCTTCCCTACTTGCATAGATCTAGTAAGTGAAAAACTTATAACCTTTTGCAGATTGTTTCACCTTGCACTGAGCCCAGTCATGATGTCTACTCTGACAAATGGAAAAATTGTCCGCGGCCTCGCTGGTGTTCCTGACCAAGGTCCTGTCTTGTTTGTGGGTTACCATGCACTGATGGGGATCGAGTTAAGCCCATTGTATGAAGAGTTTTTGAGGGAGAAGAACACGGTTGTTCGTGGCATGGCTCATCCAGTGTTGTTTGGATCAAATTATGAGACCTCGCGCCAAGAGTTGTCTCGGTTTGATACAGTCTCTATGTATGGCGGTTTACCAGTCACTCCAATCAATATGTACAGGCTGTTTGAGAGAAATCAATATGTTCTCCTCTATCCTGGTGGTGTTCGGGAAGCTCTACATAGGAAGGTGTGCTTAATGTCACCATATCTCTATTAAGCCTTGACATAACCATTAGGGGCAGGTTCTGGAAAAACATTATGGGTAGTTTAGGAGAATGATATTCTTGGTAAAGAACTGGTATTTAAGTAAAATTTGAACTAAATTCCTAAAGTTTACCACAGAATACTACTCTTCCAAGCATGCTCTTAGAGCTTCAGCACACAGAACTATTTCTGCAAACACCTAATTTAGCATATCAGCCTGTTTTTATTAGGAGTGTGCTCACATGTACAAAAATAGTATGATCAGGGCTAGTGTCTGACTAAGTATTCCACAAGGACCACGACTTATAACACACACAAAAGAATGGTATCTGAGAGTTAGCCTAGTAGATAATTATTTTACCTTCTTTTTTCCTATTGGCAGGGTGAAGAATACAAGTTGTTTTGGCCAGACCAGCCAGAATTTGTAAGGATGGCGGCAAGGTTTGGTGTTACAGTCGTTCCATTTGGGTTTGTCGGAGAAGATGACATTTTAGAGGTAGCTTTCCTAATCCTTGTATTGGTTCTATAGGAGAAATCAACACTGGTAAATCTCTATTTCCAAAGTAATCATTAGAAAAATGAAATTTGCATTCAGATGCCATATCATTTGAAATCTTGACCAGATGAACTTTTGTTTATTTTTTCGATAATGGAAAGCCTTATTACCCCCGGCCTCTCCATCATAGATGCAGAGGCCACACACTGGCTTCACTGAGAAAAGGGGGAGACGAAACCATCAATACAATCCAATAACAGTAGGTAGTAACACACCGGCCAAAGCAAAGACTAATAAGAAACCTATCAATGGCACGCCATCCAAACCATAATATAAACCCCTTGTAGTACATTCGAGCCACTTGGCGCCAAGCTCCATAGGCTCCTTGTGCTATGCCTTCTGTAACAACGCCCATGACTACATCCAACTCGTACACGAGAGTAACACCTGCATACATGACTGAACTTTCTTGTTGTCACAAACATCATAATGAAAAGGTAGCGCTCCTGCTGGTTGCTCGAAAGAACATCATTTATGCATAGCCAAATAGAACAAAATACCGCTGCAGTCCCAACCAATTTGAACTTTTGTAGTCTTCAGAAGTCAACTTATCGATTATGTAAAGACGAAGCATGTTTTATTCAAGAAAAAATAACATAAAAGCATGTCACAGAAAATGACTTTGAAGATATACGAAAAGACACAATCTCTAGATCTCCGCAGGACATGTGTGGTGATCACACATTTGTGACCAAGGTTGAGTAGCACATTTTGGGGAAAGCCATACCAAGTGTATTTATGTGTTCTTTCTGCAGTTGGTTCTGGATTACAATGATCAAAAGAACATTCCGTACCTTCGGGAGTGGATAGAGTCAATCAACAAAGACAGCCGGAGAGTAAGGTCAGATTTAATTTCCAAACAAATGAATCAAGTGTTCTGATCTTACCTTTGTGCGATTGCTTACTTGGACTCTTTTTCGTTCTGCTGTGAATATTTCAGAGATAGCGTCAAAGGAGAGGAAGGGAATCAGGACATGCACATACCTGCTATTGTTCCCAAAGTACCCGGACGATTCTACTACCTTTTTGGCAAACCTATCAAAATGGAAGGGATGAACAATGTTCTGACGGATAGGGAGAGCGCAATTGAAGTGTATTTACATATCAAATCAGAAGTCGAGAACGCAATGGCATACTTACAGAGGAAGAGGGAGGAGGACCCTTACAGGAGTATAGCTCAGCGTGCTGTGTACCAGGCAACTCAGGGTGCTTCTGCTCAAGTCCCAACTTTTGAACCATGAAGACTAGGTGCAAATATATTCCCGTGATAGTGTGACTGCACATTGGCAGATAGAAGATATCCATTATAGCAGAGTATAACACAGTACATAATGCATAGCTAACAAATGTATCTGAATATATTTTTATTATTGTTTTGAATGTACATGTTACTTACTGACTGATAGTGATTAATTAACACCAAAATGTTGCTGATTATTTGATACTTGTTCACAATAAAGGGTCTCTTACTATGTAGTCAATGTGAAAACACACCACCTAAAGTGACACGTGCATCAGATGTGTCCACTTTTGCGACAACTTTTTTTAGGAGAAGATGTTATACTGGCTACCAACGATTTTATTTGTTTTAAAAAAGCACTGCTAGGCGTGCGCTTAAGCATGCCTAGGCGCTAGGCGACAGCAGAGGCAAAATAGGAATTTGTACCTAGGGCTTTTTTGAACCTAGTGGCTACCTGGCATGTTTTGAAAAGATTCCACATGTAGGTAGTTTGACACACAGTAAGATACCATAAATTTCAGAGGGGGAAAAATGAACGTTAATGCAATAACTTTAGAGAACTCCTTGGGACTTTCACTGTTCCACACTTCAACATTTCTACCTGATTACATGGACCTATTTATGAATTATCAAAAAGATGGCCATAAGCTGTGGTCTCAGCAGCCTGAGAGAACAAGAGCGCCACCATTATTTCTTCACTGGTGAATGATAAAACTTAAATGTTTGACAGAAAACCATTGGAAAATAAGGGCTCAACGACTGTTTTGTAAACACACGAAAATAACTCCATAAGTTTGTGAACACTGGAAAATAAGGGCTCAACGACTGGTTGATAGCATGTCTTAAAGATCAGAAATCAGTAACAGAAGAAATGGAACAAGCCAACAAGATTAATATTGGCATGGGCACGACAGAATGTAGATGCTCTACAAAGACATTTGCCGTGGAATAAGATATAGCCCCAGGCAGGTAGCGGGAAAAAGGAGGATAATCGTAGCATAAGCTCCATGTTTAATATTTGCATTATTCTAGTTACTAGCTGCTGTGTCAATTAGCAGAGCCGGGACGGTCCAAAGATAACTATAGCATGCACCATTTTCCCCTTCACAAGAATAAAACTTCATTCAACATCAAATCCCTTCTCTTGGAGTTCCTGTACAACCTCATTCCTCACCCGGAACCAGAGCTTCTGTGCTTCCTGGTCAAACTTTTTTGACTGGAGTTGCTTCTGCATGTTATCAGAGTCCACGTTAGTATCCGGAAAACCTTTGGGCCCGATCGTGGTACCTAGAGCACCCCCACTTTTTATGAACTCCTCAACTGTCTCTTTATCACCAGGGTAGGGAAACTCCCTGCGCTCATAAAGATGTGCCATTTCTTGTTCTTCCTGGAAAATATTAAAGATAGTTTTCAGAAAACTATAAACTGAAAGGGCATGAATCAGTGGAAGGGTGAACACTAGCAAATAGAACGCCCAAGGCTATTTACCACGGTCTTGTAGAAGAGATATTCACCTTAAGCGACCGTTATATACAATCATATTTCTCCAAGAGATAATTTCGTTGCCACATAAGATATACTCCTCCAGTGCATCCAACATAGAAGTTCCTTTTCATTACAACTTGATGTTTGACTGTTGAAGATGGCATGTATAAGGAGAAGTCGTCGAACCATTATCAATGACCAGAATATACTGCTTCAGTGAAACCTGAGGCATGTGCAAGATTTGAAGATACGACCCATGCATGATCAACCCCACAAAAAGTTGTCTGAATTGCATATCGTCAAGAAAACGCATGCTTCTTATCAACCGCATAGCCAAAATCGCTACTTAGTTGCAGCCTTGGCTGTCGTGAACTCGTGATGCAGTTATGGATGGATGCCATACAACGAAACTGTGGAATGGAAAGTGCCTGGATCAACTCATGTCTTACTGTAAGACACAGCGTGGAACGCATTGACATTATCTACTTGCAGTTGTGAACCGTAGTTCCAAAAAATGAGCATACATGTGGATGAACTTCATTGTACTCGATATAATCTTGTACTAGTAAAACAAAAGGTGGCACCAATTCATTTCTGCCTCAACCAAGGGTCACCAGCCATAGTACCTACCTTGGGGCGTGGCTTGAGCGTCCACCAACCAAGAGGCGACGTGTTATTCCAGAGCCATGCTGCGCCGAAAAGCGCGTAGGTGCAGAGCATGCCCTTGCCAATCTGCTTAAAGAAGTAGGCATCCCTCTTCTCGAACCCCATCCTCCTGATCCCCCAAAGCAACAAGAACAGAGACGACATCAATAGTTTACCTAATCCGTGCGAAGAGGGAGAGGGAGAGCCAGGTATGGGATGCTCGTGCCCGCTTACCTGAGGAGCCGACGGGCCTGAGGGAAGCTGCGCGGCATCGCGTCACCTGCGGGACATATATGGAAGGAAAGTGAAGGCAAGAGGGTTTTAGTCCCTGCGGCATTTCGTCGAACAGGTGGGCGTATGTCTGCCGGTGAAGCGATTTGAATCACTGTAATTAACAGAACTAGTGTCGTTTTACTCAGAGACTGAGACAGTAGTACTAGAATAGAAGAGGAAATAAGTTAGGAAGGATAATTCCGAAAATCCTTTTCTGAGCCCAGGCTCATCTGCACCCGTGTTGAATAAAAAATTCGAAAAAAATACTAGAAAAATTCAAAAAATTATAATTTTTTTCCATGGTAGACAATTTAGTGCGTGAGGTCCGACCTAATTTTCATATGATTTGGACAACTGAGCAACTCTCGGCAAAAAAGACAAATTCAGGGTCTGTAAAACAGTTTACTGTTCATGTACTATTTTGACCCGATTTGTCTTTTTTGCTGAGAGTTACTCAGATGTCCAAATGAACTAATATTTGGAGCAAACCTCACGCAATAAATTGTCTACCATGGGAAAATTTTTTGGAATTTTTTGATCTTTTCTAGTATTTTTTCGAATTTTTTCTGATCGGGTGCAGATGAGCCTGTGCACCGAATCACTGCACTCGGATAATTCACCTAACATACGGTACTGGAGATGAAAATGCCAGGGTTAGAGGGAGAGCAAAGGAGAGGGAAGCAGCTCACAAGGGCCCGTGAGTCCGTGACCAGGACGATCGGGAGGGCTGCCTCGCGGGCCCGCAAGATTGGGTGGTCTTGTCTTGTGTAACGTGAGGCTTACCTCGGGGACATGGAGTATTTGATCTTGAGCTCACATGCTCTCACATGAATAGTAAAATCTAAAAAATTAGTAAAAAAAATTCAAAAAATTCTGAATTTTTTTTTGTGATGAACATTGATGAATTTCCTAACTGTGTGCAAAATTTCAGGTTGAAATGACATTCGTGGAGGCCTGGGCAAAAAAGATAAAATTGATGGTCCAAAAAGACTATTGTTGAAAGCATTTTAGAGCATCGATTTTGTTATTTTTGCCCAGACCTCCATGAATGTCATTTCGACCTGAAGTTTTGCACGTGGTTAGAACATTCATAAAAAAAAAATCAGATTTTTTGAATTTTTTTACTATTTTCTACAATTTTACTGTTCATGCGGGAGCATATGAGCTCGGGATCAAAAGAGCACTTTCATTACCTTCGTGTCCTCTTTCTTCGAGAAAACTTTCAATCAATTAACACTCGTCATATGTCCCACAAAAAAAACACTCGTCATATGGCAGTACAACAAATATATCAACCTAACAAAAATTATATGCAGGTCTGTAGACCACCTAGCAATGGGTACTAGAACGAGTCGAAGACGCGCCGCTGTCATCACCCCTTCCTCGTTAGAACCGAACAAAACCTGTTGTGAACTTGTCGTGCTACATCAACCGTCTGCTGAAGAAAAGAGTAGATCGAAAGGATCAAACATGTAGACACATGGCCGGAGACTGAATCCAAACAGATCCACCAAAGACCAGCACCGATCAAATCTCGTGAGATCCGATGGAGACACACCTCCACACGCCCTCCGACGATGCTAGACGCGCCAACGAGACGGGGATCAGACGTTGAAAACATTATTCCTTCTATGGGACATCGTCGCCGCCACACAACCCTTATTGAGACAATGAACCAAACAAGAGCGGGAGTTGTGTCCCTCCCGCCGGCGAAAAGTTGGAGGTCCTCCGCACCTCCATGACTCAAAGAACATCGAAGGCAGGGCAGACCGGCGACAGCGCCAATGGGAGGAGGAAAAACCTTAGTCGCCTCAGAGTTACTTCTTTGATATGACCACGTGTAAGTTAACTACGATGGTCGATACAGTTACGGCCACGACAAATGAGGAAAAGCTAGTTGCCGTGACTTGTATCCATCCGGACCAGTCAGAGAGATTGTGTTTGTTTTAGATTAAAGGAAAATATGAAGACACGTTTGGGGGCAAGACATACACGTAACATGTATTCTGGAAGCTTTGGTGTGCATGCGGGCGTGCAGGGTAATGTTGGCTCGGATGAGAAAAGGAGATCAAATTCATTCAAAAAAGACAGGCTAGGGGTCAAGCTGCGTTGGTTGTTTTTGTTCCTGCCGTGGAAGGGATATCATACAGCAAACCAGACGTATGATATGTGGAGTCTTCTATGTTTGAAGGAAATTGGATGGGGTCCTCCAACAGAAAAACAGAAGCCGGCGACGCATGCAACAAATCTAGTAGTTTTTGTTTTCTTAAATAGACTAGCATATACTTATGTGTTATCTTTTCTTTCAAGTACGTACCAAGGCTTGTTTTCCAAGATAGTTAGGGTGTGCGGCTATTATATAAAGCCAATTTTGTTCTTTGTAAAATCAGGTCATATTTTATGAATAAACACGATGTGTTTTTAGGGTAAATACCCGTATCGAGTTTTGGGGGAAGCTGTCTAAAAATCCCTAAGTTTTGGAGGGAGCTTTAGAAAACCTCTGTGTTGCGATTTCTCTGTGAGGAAATTGTTTTGCGCATGAGTACCACTTCGAGATTGGTTTTCTCATGCTAAGCCGCAAGGTTCAAACCATCTATTTCGTGTACATCGCGTGCGTGGGGGAGAGGTTGTTGCTATTGGTGGTGGAGTGTCGTGAAAGATCGGCCGCAACAACAGATCGGATCTCGCCATCGAGGTTCCGTGTATATCAGGTGGTATTCAGAGCATCAGGTTGTTCACGACACTATAGAGAAGATGGCAAGCGCATCGCTATTTAGTAAGTTAAGCTATGGATTTCAGTTGGAGGAGGAAAGTCGCTGGACCGGGCTTTTTCACACCCGTGTGGTAGTGAGAGAGATCATGTGGTATGACGATCGATCACATGAATTTGATCAACGCAGCAAGCATCGAGATGATGAAGAAGCTGGAGATACCAATAACAGCACATCCAAAACCATACTTATTCCGTTGGGGTCATGAAGAGCTCACTGTCACGCACCAAATTAAGGTACCGTTTTTGTTGGGAAAATTCTTTTGCGAGGTTTTGTGCGATGTGATTCCGTCGCCGATGGTTTCGTGCCACTTGTTGTTGGGTGAGCCATGGTACAAAGAGCATGATGTTATGTATGATTATCACACACACACATATACTGTCAAGAAGGGTAAAAAGTGCAATCTTGTGCCAATGGATGAGGAGCGTTTCATTACATGGAGGAAAGAACATCTTGAGAAGATAAAAAAGCAGGAAGAAGAAGAAAGGAAGAAGGTCGAAGCTGCTGCAATTGTTACTGCCGTCGTCGTTCAGTCTGCAAATAAAAATATTGTTGAAGAGATCAATTCGAAACTGAGGACGGTTTCATTTTAAGAAGGAGAGGATGATATGACCGCGTGTAATTTAACTACGATGGTCGATACAGTTACGACCACGACAAATGAGGAAAAGCTAGTTGCCGTGACTTGTATCCATCCGGACCCGTCAGAGAGATTGTGTTTGTTTTAGATTAAAGGAAAATATGAAGACACGTTTGGGGGCGAGACATACACGTACATGTATTCTGGAAGCTTTGGTGTGCATGCGGGCGTGCAGGGTAATGTTGGCTCGTATGAGAAAAGGAGATCAAATTCATTCAAAAAAGACAGGCTAGGGGTCAAGCTGCGTTGGTTGTTTTTGTTCCTGCCGTGGAAGGGATATCATATAGCAAACCAGACGTATGATATGTGGAGTCTTCTATGTTTGAAGGAAATTGGATGGGGTCCTCCAACAGAAAAACAGAAGCCGGCGACGCATGCAACAAATCTAGTAGTTTTTGTTTTCTTAAATAGACTAGCATATACTTATGTGTTATCTTTTCTTTCAAGTACGTACCAAGTCTTGTTTTCCAAGATAGTTAGGGTGTGCGGCTATTATATAAAGCCAATTTTGTTCTTTGTAAAATCAGGTCATATTTTATGAATAAACACGATGTGTTTTTAGGGTAAATACCCGTATCAAGTTTTGGGGGAAGCTGTCTAAAAATCCCTAAGTTTTGGAGGAAGCTTTAGAAAACCTCTGTGTTGCGATTTCTCTGTGAGGAAATTGTTTTGCGCGTGAGTACCATCTTCGAGATTGGTTTTCTCGTGCTAAGCCGCAAGGTTCAAACCCTCTATTTTGTGTACATCGCGTGCGCGGGCGAGAGGTTGTTGCTATGGTGGAGTGTCGTGAAAGATCGGCCGCAACAACAGATCGGATCTCGCCATCGAGGTTCCGTGTATATCATTCTTGGGGAGAATTACATGTGTGTCTAATATGCAACTTCTCAAATTATGCGTGTCTATATGTTAAGGCCTCACCCAATGCGTATGTGCTTAAATGATGCGGTAAGTTCATGAAAGGGCTTAACAACTAAAGTCCTAAATGCATACATTCTGAGCTTTTGTTGCTAAGCTTCATGCATTTAATTAGTTGTAGACTCTAAATTGTGTTCTCGTCTAGGTACGTGTGTCTAGCATCATTTCGTTTTGAGTCATCAAACTCTTATTTCTCCTCGTAAGGACAGTTCTTTTGGCCAATTCTCGCAGAATCGGACCTCTCCCCAACTTCTCCCAGAATCTTCAATCCCTATTCGTTTGATAGTCCTAGCAAACTAGACCCTAATTGCAATTTAATCGATACCCAATGGTCATTTTTTTCATCACGTCATATTATTTTTTAGTTAAAGAGATGACACTCATGAAACTATGAATCCCAGTCCATTCATCCCTATTGACTTCAACCTTGATCGACGTACTTTCAGTTACTTTTACAATCTGAATTTATTTCTCTTGTTGCAATCAATACTTCTAAACACAAGTTACATTAACTAGCAGGCAGAAGGCGCAGCGGCACGCCGCGCCCGACGGGAAGCCTGGTCGAGCCCGTTGTTGGTTACATTGCAGAAATTAACTACTCCCATTTTGGAGATAAGTCAAGTTTGCTTCATAGTGGACATGGCGATTCACTGGCTAATTTGTTGTAAGATAGACAAATACAATTGTAGGAAAGATACCTACAGAAAATTGGTTAAAAAATGAAACGGAGGCAATCAAGAAATCACAAAAAAAGGAGATAGTAAATAGAACACATATTGGACAGTGTTATCCTGATGGAAGCAAGAAAAGCAGGCAACAAAAGATGCAAAGGCATATTTTACTTTTTGGATAGTATCCATCACTAATTTCAGTTGAGATTTCAACATGCAAATGAGAATAGAAACTAACATCTTGTATCTGAATGCCAGGTGCATGTTGTATGGGTCACAAACTCTCCATGACATGCACTTGGATTGGATTGAGACGCAAGCGTTCGTTTCCAGATGTATGTTATTTCTACATGTGTCTGTTGCATGTTTAGATTGTCGTGAAACATGTAGCTGCACATCAAAAAAACACATAGAAGAAAGCGTAAAAAAACACTGTGTGGAATGAAGTGTATCTAGTTCATTGATAGCTAAAATAGACCAAAGTTAACTCAGCTCAGTACAATAACCGACCAACACAAAAACAAAAACAGCTGGTCAGAACACCTTGGTGTGTTTAAAGTATCGGTTCATTGCCTACTAAATATGATAGTACGAAAAAAAATCTCAACCTACTGAACAACTTTCTCCTTCAATGGCACAATATTACATTAATACCAAACAACATAAACCATATAATAGCAGGACACTGAACAAAAAAGGGCAGTGCTAGTGATAGGAAAAAGGCTATACTAAAATGATTATTTGGCATTGATGACCCACAAGTATAGGAGATCTATCGTAGTCCTTTCGATAAGTAAGAGTGTCGAACCCAACGAGGAGCAGAAGGAAATGACAAGCGGTTTTCAGCAAGATATTCTCTGCAAGCACTGAAATTATCGGTAACAGATAGTTTTGTGATAAGATAATTCGTAACGGGTAACAAATAACAAGTGTAACCAAGGTGCAGCAAGGTGGCCCAATCCTTTTTGTAGCAAAGGACAAGCCTGGATGAACTCTTATATAAAGCAAAGCGCTCCCGAGGACACATGGGAATTGTTGTCAAGTTAGTTTTCATCATGCTCATATGATTCGCGTTCGTTACTTTGATAATTTGATATGTGGATGGACCGGTGCTTGGGTGTTGTCCTTAATTGGACAAGCCTCCCACTTATGATTAACCCCTCTCGCAAGTATCCGCAACTACGAAAGAAGAATTAAGATAAATCTAACCATAGCATGAAACATGTGGATCCAAATCAGCCCCTTACGAAGCAACGCATAAACTAGGGTTTAAGCTTCTGTCACTCTAGCAACCCATCATCTACTTA
Organism: Thinopyrum elongatum; assembly: GCA_011799875.1. NCBI lineage: Eukaryota > Viridiplantae > Streptophyta > Magnoliopsida > Poales > Poaceae > Thinopyrum > Thinopyrum elongatum. The sequence goes on from CM022297.1 coordinate 241,080,256, forward strand.
TTACTCCCCAATGCCTTCCTCTAGGCCCAAATCATTGTGAAGTGTCATGTAGTCGACGTTCACATAACACCACTAAAGGAAAGACAACATACATCTCATCAAAATATCGAACGAATACCAAATTCACATGATTACTTATAACAAGACTTCTCCCATATCATCAGGAACAAACGTAACTACTCACAAAGCATATTCATGTTCATAATTAGAGGGGTATTGAATATCATTAAGGATATGAACATATGATCTTCCACCAAATAAACCAACTAGCATCAACTACAAGGAGTAATCAACACTACTAGCAACCCACAGGTGCCAATCTGAGGTTTTGAGGCAAAGATTGAATACAAGAGATGAACTAGGGTTTGGAGAGGAGATGGTGCTGGTGAAAATGTTGATGGAGATTGACCCCCTCTCGATGAGAGGATCGTTGGTGATGACGATGGCTTCGATTTCCCCCTCCCGGAGGGAAGTTTCCCCGGCAGAACAGCTCCGCCGGAGCCCTAGATTGCTTCCGCCTAGGTTCCGCCTCGAGACGGCGGTGCTTCGTCCCGAAAGCATCCTTATGATTTTTTCCAAGTAAAACCCCTTCATATAGCAGAAGATGGATATCGGGGACCTGCCAGGGGGCCCACAAGCCCTAGGGGCGCGCCCAGGGCGGTAGGGCACCCCCCAGGCTTGTGGCCACCTGGTGGGTCCCCCTCTGGTATTTCTTTGCCCAATATTTTTTATATATTCTAAAATATTTCTCCGTAAATTTTCAGGACTTTTGGAGTTGTGCAGAATAGGTCTCTCAGATTTGCTCCTTTCCGGTCCAGAATTCCAGCTGCCAACATTCTCCCTCTTTGTGTAAACCTTGTAAAATAAGAGAGAAAAGGCATAAGTATTATACCATAATGTGTAATAACAGCCCATTGTGCAATAAATATCAACATAAAAGCATGATGCAAAATGGACGTATCAACTCCCCCAAGCTTAGACCTCGCTTGTCCTCAAGCGGAAGCCGAAATCGATAATCATGTCCATATGTTTAGAGATAGAGGTGTCGATAAAATAAAATATGGACATGAGGGCATCATGATCATCTTTAGAACAACAACATATATTGTCATATAATTTCTTATGCTAAAGTAACAATTCATTCACAAGGTAAAGTATGAATCAAAAACTTTATTGAAAACCAACAAACTATGATCTTGGTCATTGAAACAATTGCAATTTATCATAACATCGAAAAGAGTCAATGTAAGAGCTTTCATATAGCAAGTTTCAAATACTCAACTATCATTTAGTCTTTCACAATTGCTAACACTCGCGCGATACTTATGAGATCAAAGTTTCAATCGGACACAGAGAAAGACAGGGGCTTATAACTTCGCCTCCCAACCTTTTACCTCAAGGGTAACGTCAACAATAATAGTTTATGAATATCTACATCCAAGTGGATATATATATATAGCTGGATCTTCCCCAACACCTAGTGCTTGCCAAAAAGAAAAAGTATAAAAAGAATAGGTGATGATCACCATGACTCTTGTATAAAGGTAGAAGTTAAATAAAAGATAGGCCCTTCGCAGAGGGAAGCAGAGGTTGTCATGCGCTTTTATGGTTGGATGGACAAAATCTTAATGCGAAAGAACGTCACTTTATATTGCCGCTTGTGATAAGGAATTTTATTATGCAGTCCGTCGCTTTTATTTCTTCAATATCACAAGTTCATATAAAGCTTGTTTTCCTCACACTAAAAGATCATACATATTTAGAGAGCAATTTTTATTGCTTGCACCGATGACAATTTACTTGAAGGATCTTACTCAATCCGTAGGTAGGTATGGTGGACTCTCATGGCAAAACTGGGTTGAGGGATTTTGGAGGCACAAGTAGTATCTCTACTTGGTGCAAAAGGTTTGGCTAGCATGGGGTGAGAAGCAAGCTCAACATGTTGGAGGATCCATGACAATATAACTTCTATTCGGATATAAAGAAACATAACCCATTATGTTGTCTTCCTTGTCCAACACCAACTTTTTAGCATATAGTATTTTAATTAGTGCTCACAATCACAAAAGATGTCCAAGATAGTGTATTTATATGTGAGACCTCTCTTTCTTTATCACTTCCTATTAATTACAACAATGACCAAAACTATGTTTGTCAACTCCTAAGAAATTTCATGCGACATACTTATTATATGTGAAGTCATCACTTCCCATAAGATCATTATATAATCTTTTTATTTCTTTTACTCAAGATCATAGCAAGAAAGCAAAGCCCTCAACTCGAAACTAATCTTTATTATATAACTCTCGGACTCGATTACATAGAGGGAACACAAAGCAAAACTCAAAGCTAGATCATACTAAAAACTTTATTCTACTACACCAAGATGTAACCAAAAGGATCGAACTAAGAAAAATGATAAAGGTAAAGATGTGATGGTGATACGATACCGAGGCACCTCCCCCAAGATTGGCAGTTACCAAGGGGAGTGCCCATACCCATGTACTTAGGTCTCTTTCTTCGGAGGCGGTGGTGTAATGTTCTTGGCAATAATGCCCTTCAGGATGCGATTATCTTTCCTCGAGCCTATTGACTTGCTGTTTGAGATCCATTATTTCCTTACGGAGTTTTCCTGTGATGGTTAGAGCTCCGATCACCCATGGATGCATCCTGGTTTTTCATGTTATTATAAGAGAGAAATCTAGCATTGGGAGGTATGACCGAATCCGGTATTGCTGAGCTCTGGAGTTCCTCAAGCATGGCTCCGGGTTGAGGGCGAGAAGTAGCTTCTTGATCCTCCTCCATGGCATCCACTCTTTTCAGGTCAGCCTCCATCTCTTCCTCCGTTGACCACCCAAAGTGGTCAGCTTCGCTGAATGCTCTTGGGTCCGGTATCGGGTGAGAGACACGACTCTTCCCGACCGACTCTTGCGACGACATCTTGCTCCAAATCTGCTGCAGAATTAGCTAAACACAAGAACAGAGGATATTGCCGTGATACAGTGGTCAAAACCTTCAGGAGATTATATAATGAATTTTTACCGACCAAAAGGAGTATACTACAAGAAAACGGAGTCCGGAGGGCACACGAGGTGGCCACAAGCCTGGGAGGCGCGCCGAGGGGGGTAGGGCACGCCCCCAGGGCTTGTCGCCTCCTCGTGCGCTTCTCGGACTATTTTTTATTTTCCTAATTTTTTAAATATTCCAAAACGGAGTAAAATTGCTTTTGGGAAGTTTTGGAGTCGGTTTACTTACCGTATCACATACCTATTCCTTTTCGGAGTCTGGAGCGTTCTGGTAGATATCTCTTATGTACTCCTCCGGTGTTATGGTATTAATAATATTGGTTTCAACATTTATGGGAGTACCTGAGATATAATGTTTGATTCTTTGCCCGTTTACCACCTTCGGGTTATTGCCTTCGGCGTTGTTGATCTTGATGGCACCGGAACGATAAACTTCTTCGATAATGTAAGGCCCTTCCTATTTAGAGAGAAGCTTTCCTGCAAAATATCTTAAACGAGAATTGTATAGCAAGACATGGTCACCTACATTAAGTTCACGCTTTTGTATCCTTTTATCATGCCATCTTTTAACTTTCTCTTTAAACAGTTTGGCATTCTCATAGGCTTGGGTTCTCCATTCATCAAATGAGCTAATGTCAAATAACCTCTTCTCACCGACAAGTTTGAAATAATAGTTGAGCTCTTTAATTGCCCAATAAGCTTTATGTTCTAATTCAAGAGGTAAGTGACATGCTTTTCCATAAACCATTTTATATGGAGACATACCCATAGGGTTCTTATAAGCAGTTCTATAAGCCCATAATGCATCATCAAGTTTCTTAGACCAATTCTTTCTGGATATTAACAGTCTTTTGCAAAATCAACTTTATTTCTCGGTTACTTAATTCTACTTGACCACTAGACTGAGGATGATACGGAGATGCAATTATATGGTTAACATCATATTTAGCAAGCAGTTTACGGAAAGCACCATGAATAAAGTGTGAATCACCATCAGTCATTAAATATCTAGGGACTCCAAACCTCGGGAAAATAACTTCTTTAAGCATTTTAATGGAGGTGTTATGATTAACACTACTAGTTGAAATAGCTTCTACCCACTTAGTAACATAATCAATAGCAACCAAAATATGAGTATACCCATTAGAGGAAGGAAAAGGTCCCATATAATCAAATCCCCAAACATCAAATGGTTCAATAACAAGTGAATAATTCACAGGCATTTCCTGACATCTACTAATATTACCAATTCTTTGACATTCATCACAAGCTAAGACAAACTTACGAGCATCCTTGAAAAGAGTAGGCCAATAAAAACTAGATTGTAATACCTTGTGTGCAGTTCTATCTCTAGCATGGTGTCCTCCGTAGGCCTCGGAGTGACACTTGCGTAGGATCTATTCCTGTTCATGCTCAGGTACACAATGCCTAATAACACCATCTACTCCTTCTTTATAAAGGTGTGGGTCATCCCAGAAGTAATGTCTTAAATCATAGAAAAACTTTTTCTTTTGTTGGTATGTGAAACTAGGTGGTATAAATTTAGCAACAATATAATTGGCATAATCAGCATACCAAGGAGTACTACGAGAAGCATTTATGACAGCTAATTGTTCATTAGGAAAGCTATCATCAATAGGTTGGGGGTCATCAAGAATATTTTCTAACCTAGACAAGTTGTCTGCTACGGGGTTCTCAGCTCCCTTTCTGACAATAATATGTAAATCAAATTCTTGCAACAAGAGAACCCATCTAATAAGTCTAGGTTTAGCATCTTTCTTTTCCATAAGATATTTAATAGCAGCATGATCGGTGTGAATAGTTACTTTGGAATCAACAATATAAGATCTGAACTTATCACAAACAAATACAACCGCTAAAAATTCTTTTTCAGTAGTAGCATAGTTTCTTTGAGCACTGTCTAGAGTTTTACTAGCATAATGGATAATATTTAATTTCTTATCAACTCTTTGTCCTAGAACAACACCAATAGCATAATCACTAGCATCACACATAATTTCAAAGGGTAGGTTCCAATCAGGTGGTTGAACAATAGGTGCAAAAATTAAGGCTTTCTTAAGTATTTCAAATGCTTCTACACAATCATCATCAAAAACAAATGGAACATCTTTTTGCAAAAGGTTAGTAAGAGGCCTAGAGATTTTAGAGAAGTCTTTAATAAACCTCCTATAGAAACCACCATGACCAAGGAAACTTCTTATACCTTTGATATCTTTAGGACACGACATTTTTTCAATAGCATCAACTTTAGCTTTATCAACCTCAATACCTCTTTCGGAGATTTTATGCCCCAAGACAATACCTTCATTAACCACAAAGTGGCACTTCTCCCAATTCAAGACAAGATTAGTTTCTTCACATCTTTGCAAAACTCGATCAAGGTTGCTTAAGCAATCATCAAAAGAAGTTCCGTAAACAGAGAAATCATCCATGAAAACCTCAACAATCTTTTCACAAAAGTCGTTGAATATAGCAGTCATACATCTTTGAAAAGTAGCAGATGCATTACATAAACCAAAAGGCATACGTCTATAAGCAAAGGTACCGAAAGGATAAGTAAAAGTAGTTTTTTCTTGATCTTCTTGTGACACAGGTATTTGGGAAAAACCAGAATAACCATCTAGAAAGCAAAAGTGTGTATGTTTTGATAGTCTTTCTAGCATTTGATCAATAAAAGGTAGAGGATAATGATCTTTCCTAGTAGCTTTGTTTAACTTTCTAAAATCAATAACCATTCTATAACCTGTGACAATTCTTTGCGGAATCAATTCATTTGTATCATTAGGAACAACGGTAATACCTCCCTTCTTAGGGACACAATGAACAGGACTTACCATCTACTATCAGCAATAGGATAAATTATACCTGCTTCCAGAAGCTTTAGTATTTCATTTCTTACCACTTCTTTCATTTTTGGATTCAATCGTTGCTGATGATCAACAACTGGTTTGGCAGCAGGTTCCATATTAATTTTGTGCTGACATAGAGTGGGACTAATGCCCTTAAGATCATCCAAAGTATATCCAATAGCTGCATGGTGCTTCTTCAGAGTTTTCAATAATTTCTTTTCTTCATGCTCTGAAAGGTTAGCGCTAATAATAACAGGATATATCTTTTTCTCATCGAGATAAGCATATTTCAAAGTATCTGGAAATTGTTTAAGATCGAACACAGGATCACTCTTGGGTGGTAGAGGATTTTCAAGAGTCTCAACAGGCAAATTGTGCTTCAGAACAGGCATTTGTTTAAAGAAAATCTTGTCTAATTCCTTTCTTTCATTCATGAACATATCATTCTCATGGTCTAGCAAATATTGTTCTAAAGGATCAGTAGGAGGCACGACAATAGAAGCAAGACCAATAATTTCATCTATATTAGGCAATTCTTTATCATGGGGTTGTCTATGAAATTTGGAGAAATTAAACTCATGAGACACATCCCCAAAACTTACACTAACAGTTTCTTTTTCACAATCTATTTTAGCATTAATAGTGTTCAAGAAAGGTCTACCAAATATAATGGGACAAAAATCATCTTGTGGGGAACCAAGAACTAGAAAATTAGTAGGGTATTTTATTTTCCCACATAAGACTTCAACATCTCTAACAATCCCAATTGGTGATATAGTATCCCTATTGGCAAGCTTAATAGTGACATCAATATTTTCTATTTCAGCAGGTGCAATATCATTCATAATTTCTTGGTATAAAGTAAAAGGAATTGCACTCACACTAGCACCCAAATCATATAAACCATGATAAAAATGATCTCCTATTTTAACAGAAACAACAGGCATGCCAACAATAGGTCTATGTTTATCTTTATTATCGGGTCTAACAATTCTAGGAGCTTCATCACAGAAGTAAATAACATGCCCATCAATTTTATCGACCAAGAGATCTTTAACCATAGCAATACTAGGTTCAACTTTAATTTGTTCAGGGGGTGTAGGTGTTCTAGTATAACTCTTACGAACCACAACTGAAGCTTTAGCATATTCCTTTATCCTAACAGGAAAGGTGGTTTCTCAATATAAGCAGTAGGAATAACAGGATCAACATTATAAGTAATAGTTTCCTCTTCAGCTTTAATAGGTTCTACTATTTTTACTTCAATGGGAGGACGATATTTAAACCACTTCTCCTTAGGGAGATCAACATGAGTAGCAAATGATTCACAGAAAGAAGCTACTATCTCAGAGTCAAGTCCATAGTTAGTGCTAAATTCACAAAAAGCATCGGTATCCATAAAAGATTTAACACAATCAAACTTAAGGTTTATACCTGACTCCTTACCTTCGTCAAGTTCCCAATCTTCAGAGTTGCATTTAATTCTTTCCAAGTGGTCCCATTTGAATTCAATAGTCTTCTTCATAAAAGAACCAGTACAAGAAGTATCGAGCATGGATTGATTATTACGAGAAAGCCGAGCATAAAAATTCTGAATAATAATTTCTCTTGAGAGCTCATGATTGGGGCATGAATATAACATTGACTTAAGCTTCCCCCAAGCTTGAGCAATACTTTCTCCTTCACGAGGCCAAAAATTATATATATAATTCCGATCACGATGAACCAGATGCATAGGATAAAACTTCTGATGAAATTCCAATTTCAATCGGTTGTATTTCCAAGTCCCAATATCATCGCATAGCCTATACCATGTCAATGCCTTCTCCTTCAAAGATAAAGGGAAGACCTTCTTCTTGACTTCATCCTCGGGCAGACCTGCAAGCTTAAATAATCCACAAACTTCATCCACATAGATTAGATGCATATCAGGATGTAATGTTCCATCTCCTGCATAAGGATTAGCTAGAAGTTTCTCTATCATACACAAAGGAATTTCATAATAAATATTTTCAGTAGGTGCAGTAGGTTGAGGGAAAATCTTTGCTCTTCTGGTCGGGGTGAAGATATCCCGAACAAACCCCTCAAAGGATGATGTTCCATAGTGACAAGTGACAGTAAATTTCAGCACGTAATATAAATGCTTCCTTACCAAAGGCGCTTCACTCCCCGGCAACGGCGCCAGAAAAGAGTCTTGAAGACCCACAAGTATAGGGGATCTACCATAGTCCTTTCGATAAGTAAGAGTGTTGAACCCAACGAGGAGCAGAAGGAAATGACAAGCGGTTTTCAGCAAGGTATTTTCTGCAAGCACTGAAATTATTGGTAATAAATAGTTTTGTGATAAGATAATTCATAACGGGTAACAAATAACAAGTGTAACCAAGGTGAAGCAAGGTGGCCCAATCCTTTTTGTAGCGAAGGACAAGCCTGGATGAACTCTTATATAAAACAAAGCGCTCACGAGGACACATGGGAATTGTTGTCAAGTTAGTTTTCATCATGCTCATATGATTCGTGTTCGTTACTTTGATAATTTGATATGTGGGTGGACCGGTGCTTGGGTGCTGTCCTTACTTGGACAAGCCTCCCACTTATGATTAACCCCTCTTGCAAGCATCCGCAACTACGAAATAAGAATTAAGATAAAACTAACCATAGCATGAAACATGTGGATCCAAATCAGCCCCTTACGAAGCAATGCATAAACTAGGGTTTAAGCTTCTGTCACTCTAGAAACCCGTCATCTACTTATTACTCCCCAATGCCTTCCCCTAGGCCCAAATCATGGTGAAGTGTCATGTAGTCGACGTTCACATAACACCACTAGAGGAAAGACAACATACATCTCATCAAAATATCGAACGAATACCAAATTCACATGATTACTTATAACAAGACTTCTACCATGTCCTCAGGAACAAACGTAACTACTCACAAAGCATATTCATGTTCATAATCAGAGGGGTATTGAATATCATTAAGGATCTGAACATATGATCTTCCACCAAATAAACCAACTAGCATCAACTACAAGGAGTAATCAACACTACTAGCAACCCACAGGTACCAGTCTGAGGTTTTGAGGCAAAGATTGAATACAAGAGATGAACTAGAGTTTGGAGAGGAGATGGTGCTGGTGAAGATGTTTATGGAGATTGACCCCCTCTCGATGAGAGGATTGTTGGTGATGATGATGGCTTCGATTTCCCCCTCCCGGAGGGAAGTTTCCCAGGCAGGACAGCTCCATCGAAGCCCTAGATTGCTTCTGCCCAGGTTCCGCCTCGAGACGGCGGCGCTTCGTCCCGAAAGCTTCCTTATGATTTTTCTGGTAAAAACCCTTCATATAGCAGAAGATGGACACCGGGGACCTGCCAGGGGGCCCACGAGCCCTAGGGGCGCGCCCAGGGGGGTAGGGCGCGCCCCCATGCTTGTGGCCACCTGGTGGGTCCCCCTCTGGTATTTCTTCGCCCAATATTTTTTATATATTCCAAAATAATTGTCCGTAAATTTTCAGGACTTTTGGAGTTGTGTAGAATAGGTCTCTTAGATTTGCTCCTTGTCAGTCCAGAATTACAGCTGCCGGCATTCTCCCACTTTGTGTAAACCTTGTAAAATAAGAGAGAAAAGACATAGGTATTGTACCATAATGTGTAATAACAACCCATAGTGCAATAAATATCAACATAAAAGTATGATGCAAAATGGACACATCAACTCCCCCAAGCTTAGACCTCGCTTGTCCTCAAGCGGTAGCTGAAATCGATAATCATGTTCACATGTTTAGAGATAGAGGTGTCGATAAAATAAAACACGAACATGAGGGCATCAAATGCAAGGGAATAGGAAATAATGCAAGGAAATTAACAAACATCAAAATATTCGGTGACACAAATTAAAGATAATGTAGAACTCTCGTTCAATCATAAGGTCATATTAGTGAATAGGTTACCAGAGTTGTGATTGGGGAAGCGATGTCGGCAAGGTGGAGCCGATGAAGGCGAGTTGCTCGAGTTAGGGAGGCGGGGGCGGCGAGGTAGGCGTGGTCAGCGGAGATCTGCCAAAAATGGGAGGATAGTGAGGCTAGTGGGATTGGCCGCCAGAACGCCAGTTTCCGCAGCCGACGGCGAGATGCATAGTGGATAAGGTGCAACACTACTCTAAAAGCTCCTGAGATCGATCTCCCGAACGGGTGGGCTATTCGCCTCCATGGTCAACAGGGAAAAGGCATGGTGGGGAGGATGTTGAGCTACCAGGAGAGTCGGGGGAGAGGCCACTGGTCGTTGCCATCAATGTGGAGCCGCCGCTGCTGTGCGTCTTCCCTAGGAGAGAGATGGGGGAGAGCACACCATTGGCCGCCGCTGCCCTTGACACACGCTGTTGCAGACTCCCCTCCCCATTCTGCGTACATCCTGGAGCCGTCCCTAACGCAACCTCAACAATGAGAACGACATAGCCAAGCACAACCGTGTGGCCGGCGCCGATGGTGGGCACATCCAGGTGGCCTAGGAGACAGAACTGGCCGGGGCCAGGAGGCAAAAAAAGAGAAGTCAGAGAGGACAGACATAGCCAGGGAAGAGCAGAGGGACACAACATCGGCAAGGCCTCTTGATTTTTTTGATCTGAACTTAAGAAAGGAAGAGGAAAAAGAAAGAGGAGACAACCGTGGAGGACCTTTCTTGAACAGCCTACCAGGAACGACATAAGCAGTGAGTAGTTGGGCCTGAATCGAGATATTTCTTGTAAATTAACCTACCCAGTAGCAGTGAACACACGTAAATTTTCAACAGTAAAGCGAACCAACCTGTGGTAGGATGGTTAGGAGGACAGTGGTATCTCTAGTCCACCAGGGTTCAAGTCCTACACTTGACATTGGTGCTCGCATTATTCCTGATTTATTTCAGGCTTCCAGTGATGTTCGTTCAGTGGGAGGAGACGTTCCCATCGACTGCAAGGCGCATGTTAAGATGTTATGCCGGCTCAGTCTCTCAAAGATGCTCATAGGCATTGGGTATGCGTGCGTGCGTTCATAGGGCTGAGTATATGCTCGTGTATGTGCGTGACTGTTCCCGTCAATTGCGAGACATCTGTGGTGACTTCGTAAAATCTCAAGATATTATGCCGACTCGGTCTCTCAAAGATGCTCATAGGCATTGGGTATGCGTGCGTGCGTTCATAGGAGTGAGTGTATGTGAGCGACTTCGATTGTACCATGTTAAAAAATCAACAGTAAACACTAAAAATAAAAGTAAAAAGGAAGAAAAATCACACCTTAAAAGGGAACACGTGTCAGTCAGGGGAGATGCATCGCCTGAGAGTGAAGGAGACGCTGGCTAGCTTAGCCATCTTAATTTTTTTACTAGCAGACGGAGGCGCGGCGGCATGCCGTGCCCGTCGTGAAGCCCATGTGTGTGGTTGCGTTGTTTTTTATATAGAAGAAAAAAAGGCAGAGAGTAAGCGAGCTGCCAATCGGTAATGTGCAAGCCAATTTAACTTAGATAAATACCGAAAGATATGAAAAATTTGTTCACCCATGGTTACAAAAACTTAGCCACTGCGCAGTCTGCAGCTACTGCCGCTCATAGCCTTCGCCTCCGTTACTCCCTCCGTCGCCGTCGTCGTGGGAGGCCGCCGAGATAGGCCATGTGGCAGATTTTTGTGGCGAGGACACACGCTGCCTCACCTTGGTGCCTCCAACCCGTTCCTCAGATCCATGGTCCCGGAGCCGACATCTCCTCTCCGGTAGGCATGTGTTGACCCTTCAACGGCTTCTTGCACTCGCCACTGCCATGGGGAGGCCCTGGATGGATCTGATGTGGATGTCGCAGCTAGGCGGGCGGCGATGCCACAGACTGGCCTACCTTGCTCATGATCCGTTCATGTCGGCCCCTTGGCCGACGGGTCTAGGTAGGGCTATCTCCGGTGAGATGGTAGTCGGTGATGATGTGCTCCGTCGTTGGTGTTGGTCTATGTGGTGGCCACTCCGCTTTGTGGCTGCGGCCTCGCCGCGAATTGTGGGGCCATCAAAAGGTCTTTGCGATTCCTCTATGCAAATCTGGTGGTTGCCTCGACTGTGAGATGGATGACGACTTGCAGCAGAGGATATGATGTTGCAGTAACGACGATTGGTTTTCTAGCGCATGCAGCTGCTAGGATCGTAGAAAAGTGGTGGCAACAACACATGATTGACTTCGATGGTGGTGCTTCCCAAGTATCCAGTCTCGAGCTCCGAGGTGAAAGACTAGGCTTGGCCCAAGTTGGTTATACTTGGCATTGGCGATGTTTTTGTGTCGTTGCCTTGTTGAAGGCATTTCCCAAATATGCTCATACCAGTTCTTTAGAGGGAAAACCTAGATTTTGGCCATTGGTGGTTGGATCCAGTGACGACAACACTCGAATGACGCTCCTTTCCTGAAGGCGCTGTTGTTGAAGAATTTCATTGTCCTTGTGGTGTTATAAGATGATTGATGTGGATATGGTTATTACTGCATTTTATCAATTGCGGATTTGATCACTTCTGTTTTTTCCTCTCGCTTGGGCATAACTTTGGTCCTATATGACTTTGCTATTTGCCGGCCTTTTTCTGTGTGTGCATCCTAGCTATGCAGAGCCCGGGCGTGTGCTTATTGTGTTTGTATCCAATTGATGCTTCATTTTGAGTAACTAAAATTCACCACAAACACTTGGCTCTATATTTTAAATATTCCAGCCAAAGTTGTTCCTACGAAGATAGTCAAAGTTTGAAAATTGTCTGGTGCAACCAAAAGTTGTACAAAATGAAGCTTCCTTCGAAATGAAGTAAAATTTCTTCAGTATACATTTTAAAGATCATATTTTACAGATAATCCCCATCCTACAACAGATGAAAAATTGTATTAGTGAACAAAGTAAAATATAGAAGAAGGAAAACCAATAGAAAAAGTGAATTAGAAAATAAAAAGGATTAACCTTTATGCTTTTTTTGGATGTCTGTATTGGGGACCTCTGTATTGAATTGGTTTCAATTCCAATTCAGCCAGGAAACTGTAATGGACACCAATACGAATTCGGTTGTTTGGGTGTTTGCTGAATTGGCTCATGGAATCTTATTGAAGTTTCAATACAGAATCTTGTTTGGATATCAAACTATGGAATTGCATAGCAACATTAGTATGTGCATAAAACCAAAATGTGTACAATGTGTGAATACAATTTGATGAATATATTACAAAAAATACTATCAAATATTCTAGAAATCAACGACAACATTATATATTATATTATATTGGTTCAATAGCAACAACATCAAATATCTTGCACCAACAAAGTACATCACGATAGGTATTCCAAATTCACAACAACAAGACATAGTTCCAATTTTAACAATACAATAGTTCACATAAGTTCAAGTTCAACATGACATGGTCCCAAATGTAGGAAAACAGTAGTCTAGATAGGTCCCAGTTCAACAAGACAAACAGGAAAGCATAATTTGCATAACTTCAAGGCAACAATAGCAGCCAAGTCTTCCTCATGTGCATGGGCAGCTCCATTAGAGCTTCAAACAAGCGCTCGTTAAGAATCAACTTCCCATAAGAGCGCAACATGTTCGCTTCTGCCAAATCTGGTATCAACTGAAGTGCAGCAAGTATTTCAGAAGGAGTAGTAGTCTTTGGCAATGGAAGTGGATCGGTTGTCTTCAAAGCATCTTTAAAAGTAGTCCTCATTTCTCCAATCATGCACATAATGGCCTCACCTGTTCGTGCTCTCTTTGGTGCCACTTCTGGAGAGATTTCAATTGGTTCTTTTGGCTCTGCAACATTCTCAGCACCCGTCATGGCACCTTCACCATTGGCATGATCTTTTGAGTATATGGTAGATATGAATTCCCAATGCTTCACTACTTTGGTCTTGTAAGAACCTATCCCTTTCTCTTTTGCTTTATTCGCCTGCACCATGAACACACATAAGAAGAGTATAGTTGCAGCCCCATATTCTTGTATAAGGAAAAAACAAATAAAACAATGCAAATATATAGAAGTTACCTCCACTTATTTAGTCCAAACATCGTCACTATCAATGGATAGCTTATGGTTGACCCAATCCCACCCAAAACCACTTTGAGAAAGTATCTTGCTTATAATTTCAAACTGCTTGTCGAAAGTCCTAAGCCTTCCCAAGATGTTATCCTTTGCGATATCCTTATTACACTTCTCCTTCACATTCTTTATAGCTGCAGTGTACACATGTGCTTTCCATCCATTTTGTGAATGGTCACCCATGTTGTGATGATGAACAAGCACTTCAAGCAAAGCAGTGTCCATGTCATCATCCCATGTGACATAATTCCTCTTTCCAGGTGGTGCAGCACCTTCAGCCATGGTGCTACAAAGAAAGAAAAATGCACACAGAAAAATAGTATGTTTGATCAATAAATGGTTCATCACATAGTAAATTTCGAGCAAACATATATATCAAGATGATGCATGTACAAAGGAACACACAACGCACCATCATGGTCAGCTATGCTATCACACAAAAGACAATCAGCAAGTGACCAACATCACCTAGGTACTATACAAAATGAGACCAACATCACCTAGGTACTGCACAAAATGAGACCACCATCACCTAGTTACTGCACAAAATGAGACCACCACCACCTACGTACTGCACAAAATGAGACCACCACCACCTAGTTACTCCATCTCTAGTTCAGCATGCCTAAGAAGATATTCAGCATACATGTCTTCCGATAATTGTTGCCTAAAGTTGGTCCACTCATTAGTGACTTGAACAGACGTAATTAAGTTAGCTTCATCCATGGGCTCATCTTCCAAATCTGCTAGATCATTGTCAACTTCTTGCAGCAATAAATCATCCATCATATGCTGCCTATCTCTTGCAAAGTTGTGTAACACACAACAAGCATTAATAATTCGAATCTGCAAGCAATTTCATTCATCATAGTTAGCATGCATTGCTAGCCATATGTTATTTAACACCATATGAACATTTGTTACCTGGTCCTTTATGTCAAAGAAAGATTGAATTCTTAAGATGGCCCATTTTTTCTTCCATAATCCGAAAGTTCTCTCCACAACATTTCTAGCACGAGAATGGCGCAAGTTATACAGTTCTTTAGGATTTTGGGGCTGTTGTTGACTTGAAACCCACTCTTTCAAGTGGTACCTAATAGATCTGAATGGAGCCAGAAAGCCAGGTCCATTCGTGTAGCCAGCATCCACTAGGTAGTATTTGCCTATGGTTGACCAATTCAAGTTAGCTAACAATAACATAGAGAAAAAAGAAACGAAATGCCAAGAAAAACTAGTCATACCCTGAGGTATAACAAATGCATCTTGACGGTCGTTTCTCATTGCATCACGCAATACTCTGGAGTCAGAAGCAGATCCCTCCCAGCCAGGTAGAACATAAAGAAATTTCATGTTCCAGTCAACAACACCTAGCATGTTCGTGGTGATATCTTGCTTTCTGTTCCTATACCTTCCTTGGTTAACCGGAACAACAGAGACGTCGACATGACACCCGTCTAGTGCTCCTAATGCATTGCCAAACCAGTTCCATTTGTAATCATCCGGAGGTTCAACGGAAGGATCGGGAAGCTTTATAAACTCCCCACTAAGGGAAAGGATGGCTGTTAACACACTAGAGAAGTGCCTACTAATAGTCTCTAAAGAACGCTTGTAAGTGCCGCGGAGCAACCTCATCTTAAGACCATGTCCAACCACCAATAAAAACATTGCAACCTTTTCTTCTACAGTCACATATATGCTGTCAACCAAGCCACACTTCTCACGCAACATAGCGCATAAATCATGGAAGTTTCTTTTAGTTAACCGCAACCCATCATAGCAAGTTACTTCTGAACCATTGTACATTTCTTTGAGCAAGTACTTCCTAAGACCATACCGATGCTCGTCATCAGTAAAGCATCCTAAACTCTTTGGTGCCCTCTGTGTACTAAGATAAGCAAGTGCAAGACAAACTGACTCAACATACATTGCTGTCAATACAAACTGACTCAACATACATTGCTGTCAATACAATTCTTTTTCTCTTTCTTCTTTTGTTCTCTTCGGTTATTGAAGCAATTAAGTCCAGTTGAGACATGATGGAGCTACAATGCACACACAGGCAAACACAAATTATGATGAGCACAAATTTAATTGACAGAGAAATATTCAATCATCACATGAGCAGGACACAACATCACACATTCAGCACATCAATTGATAGAGAAAATCATGAATTATTCAATCATCACATGAGCAGGACAAACATCACATAATCAACATCTCAACAGAAATAGAAAAGCATGATTTTTTCACCTCAAACCTGCCTTGTGCTGACCAAATCAATCTGCAAATTAACATACAACATAGGTTAGGAAACTTTGCAAAAATAATGGACCAACCAAACTAGAGAAGATGAGCTATGGAAGGACCACATGATGTGGATCTGGGCTGGCAGAGTAGAAGAAGGGGACAGAGGAGGAGGTGGTCGGATGAGAGATCTAGGGCTGGAAAGGTAGAAGAAGAGGGGGCGGATGAGAAGGTAGCTGGATGGCGGCCTAGGAGGGGATTGGTGGTGGCAAAGTAACAAGAAGAAGGGACCGAGAGGAGGAGGTGCTCTGCCGGCGGCCAAATCCAGAAGGATATGGGGCTGCCATCGAAAGGGGAGATGTGGCCAACAGGAAGAAGGAGGGGAGCGGCCGAGGAGAACGAGATGCAGCTGCGGCAGCGGGAAAGTAGCTGCCGGGGGAGGAGGAGAAGGCCGGCGAGAGGAGCGTACCTGCGCGCCGTCGTCGAGGTTCCTCGCGCGCTGCCTCCTCTGGCTCTTGTCGCGGGGTGGGGGAAAGGGTTTCCCCTGGTCGAACAGGTACGTTTTGCGGGAAGAGCGCTGTTTCCAGGCGTTTCAGAGTGGGAGAGGTCTGAATCGTGGAAGGGCTCGGCGCGTAAGCGAGATTTCAGGCCTGTATTCGCGCGATTTCGGACGGCAGTTTCCATATACGATCCAAACATCTGAATTGTAAGTTTGGCAATACCAATTCGATTACAGGGCCCTAATACAGACATCCAAACGGGGTATTATACAAATGTCCACTCTTTTAGGCTCGGTGTTGGCAGCCCAGTCAAAAATACCAACAATGCCACCTGTAATGCATACAAATTTTAGTTCACAAAACAACAAAATTTGAATGAAAATACTCTAGTAAGAATATAGAACCTTTGGCATTATAGTGCAGTGATGATTTCTTTATACACGGTATTTAAGTAATACATGTCGCATCCCATCACCCTTAGTCATAAAAATAGCACACATGAGCAATGAAATTAGAGATGCATTATCAATCAAAATCAAGTTTAATTCTTACAGGCTAAAGGTACTAACCTGAATACTCAAAGGCACATAATTTTCTTTTATTTGCTTATCCTATGGTGTACTGCAAAAAAAGTTGCTAGGTATCGCATCATAATTAATCTAATTTTATATAGAAAGTAGAATGAGCAAATAAATACTACACTTTGTACTACTCACAATGTTATAGGGATAGGGTATGCGTGCGTGCGTTCATATGAGTGAGTGTAACTAAGCATCTGTGTTGTACTGTGTTGGCACTGTGTTCGCATTTTTCTAGATTTATTTCAGGCTCTCTAGATAGTGTTATAGGTGTAACACCCCCAGTGGTTAGCTACAGTAATCACCCTGTTGATAATGCCATGTCATCATGATCAACAGTGCTTAATCAACATTAGTAATAAATCCCTTTTCAAATTCAAACTCAAATGGAAATTCAAACTAAAAGTGGAAAATAAAAGTTATTTAAATCAGAAACTAAATTGTTTATTAAATAGCAAGTAAATCAAAGACAATCCAAAAATTGAAACCAGCATCATTGGAATTGGATAAGTGACTCAAACATCCTCAAACAGTGACTAAAGACAATATTTATTAACCTTTTATTTAATCTAAATTAAATATGAAATTATGTTTTGCTCAAATTAGTTTTTGGTGTTAGGGTATACCGCACTGCTAATTATGAGCTAGGTCACTAATTTTGTAAAAGTCATTTGGAGGTCTGACTAAATGCAAAACAGAGGCTAGAAAAGAAAAGTGAAAATACTAAATCCTACTGGGCGCGTGGGCTGAGAGTGCTACAGTACATGGGCCAGCCCACCTTGAGCCTTCCCCTTCCTGTACAGTACAGAGGAGGAGACAGGGGCGCGCCGTGGCGCACATCCACGCCTCCATGGCCGCGGATGTCGCCGTGTCGATCATCCGCCGACACGTCTGAGTAGGATAAGAGCCCCCTCGTCGCTGTAGACAAACCCTAGCACGCCATATCCCCATCGCTCGCCCTCCTCTTCTCTGTTTAGATCGTGCCCGAGCCGTTGCTGCCGCGCCATCATCGTCCTCGCGGCCACTGGCCTCCCCGGCGCCCGGGAGGATGTCCAGGAGCTTCAGCATGGACGACTCCTTCGTCTGCATGCTTCGATTCGAGTAGGGGCGCACCGGAAGCTCGCCATCGCCCGTCCACGGCCGCCGAAGTTCGTCGTCAGATGCGCCGCCTCCCGAGCGCCCCCGACCTCCTGACCTCGTCCCCGGCTCCGCGGTGAGCCCCTCCTTCGGATCCCCTCTGTAGCCCCCTCGATCCGTCGCTGTTGTAGTCGTGCTCGCCGAGGCCGCCATGGCCGGCGCTCGCGCCCGCGTCCGTGCACCCTAGCGCTCACCGCGCCGTTGACCGCATCTCCGCGCCCGCCCACCCGTGCTCCGCCACGCCCCGGCCTCGCCCTACAGCGTGTGCGCCCACTCCTCGCCCGTGCGCCAGCCCGCTGCCGCGCTCGCCGCCCGTTCCTGTCGCGCTGCTCCGCTGATGCTTGTAGCCGCTGCTGTTTCCTGCTGCTGTCTACTTCTGCTGTTTTTCGTTGGCCCTGCTCTGCCGCTGCTTATGCTGCTAGCGCCGCTTGCTGCTGCTCTGTATTGCTACTACTTCATGCTGCTACTGCTTTGCTCTGCTGCTGTTGATGCGCGATCGCCCAGCAGCTCGCTGCAGTCGTCGCCGCTGTCCTGCACCTCCTGTCTTAGCCATGGCTAGCATGTGTAGAGTGCCGTGTGTGTGTGTACGTGAGGTGTGTGTGCTCTGTGTGTGTGCGCGCCGTGCGTGTGGCCGGCTAGGCTATGCCCACTAATGGCCGGCCCTTGTTTAATTAGGTTTGGTGTAGCTTAGTATTATTTAGTGCTAATTTAGCCTATTAGCAAATGACATGTGGGTCCCATCTAATTAGTTTAGATAAATTCTTTTGGAAATTATTAAATCAGTGACATGTGGGCCACCACCTCCCATTTTGACCAGTCATTTTGACTTGGTTAATTCGGATTTAAATAAATACAAAATTTCAGGAAATGGTTTAATCTTTAGAAAATCATATAAAATAATTCGTAGTTCAGATCGAAAAACTTTGTACATGAAAGTTGCTCAGAAAGACGAGACGAATCCGAATACGCAGCCCGTTCGTCCGCCACGCGCCCCTAGCATAGCGAACATGCAACCGTCCCCCTCCGTTTCCTCTGTCTGAAAATGTCCGGAACCGGGAAAACATTCCCGGATGGATTCCCCCTTCTCCGGTGACGTGCAACCATACGTTAGGTCACCCCTAGCATCGCGTATTTGCCATGCTGCGCTTTGTGATGCTTTGATTGCTCTGTTATTTAATGTGCTTCCCCTCCGTTACTTCTTTCCGGTAGATTCCGGTACCGACGTAGTCCCCGAGACTGACGCAGCTCCGGAGATCGACGACACCGTTGACGACCTTGCCTTTGCCGCCGAGCAACCAGGCAAGCACCCCCCTTGAGCATACCAATATCGCCTATTCTTTCTCTCTCATGCTTGCATTAGAAATTGCTGCCGCTACTACTTTACCTATTCTGATGCATAGCCTGTTTATTGTAACCTGCTATTGAAACCTTATCTGCTTATCCTAAACTGTCTAGTATAGGCTGGGTAGAGACCTATCAGTGACCCCACTTATCCCGACTGCCCCGTTGGATTATCCGAAGACCCGATCAACGGGATTGAAGACCAGGCCCCGGCACCGCACATCACCCTCCCTTAGTTGTAACGACACCGCAGCGTTACTATCGAGTGCCGAGGGTGAAACCTCTTGTAGCACTTCTGATGTTAACTCTGTAGAGTAGCTATTCAGTCGTGGTCATCGAGGGTGATTCCTCCTTCACCACTTCCGATAACGACGCCGTCGTACAACACCTCAAGTGTGAACCCAGCGAGGGTGATTCCTCCGAGTTCACCTTGATGGATACATCGTGTAGGAATCCAACGAGGGTGACACCTCGGATTCCCCTGATGTTATGGACACACGGATATTTGGACTGTACTATTGATATTTGGAAAGGCGGGTCGACCCTGAGGGGTACCCGCGTGTGATGTGAAGACGGGTTGCCTGTATGGTGCCCGAGTGAAGAATACGAGGCATGGCCGGGCATTCTTGGCCCTTGCCGCAAGTCCTCGAGACGGGGCGATGGGGTCACATCTTTCGTGAGTCTCTACTCGTTATCGCAGCCCCAAGGTACTAACGGTTTTGATATTTGATTCGAGTGGGCCTTTGGCCCGATAGCACTAACCATCACGTGGGAAAAGTTATGGGCACTCTGCATCGTATGCATCAGCCGAAGGCTCTGTCAGACGTCCAGTTCAGCATTGCGGCCGGGACGGACCGGCGCCCCCCTGGTGCCTGGCTTCCCCCTGCACGCAACGACTCGGAGTGCACAGGGCGATGGCCCAAGACCTCTGAGCGCTTAGGATGTAGACCGACGGAGACCTCTCTACTGAGCTCTAGGTAGGGTTGCGGTGTGTCGTTTGGCCGAGGCCAGGCATGACCCGGAAAAGTGTGTCCGGCCGGAGTTAAGCGAGCGTGGTGGGTAAGTTGGTGCACCCCTGCAGGGAAGAACTAATCTATGCATAGCCGGATCCTCGGTAACGGACACTCGGAGTTGTATCCCGATCGATACAGCTAGAACTGGATACTATGGCTCTGGGATTGCTTCTCGCAGGGAGTTGAGAAGGGATCTCAGGACAAGGTTGATGACTGTATGGCTCTGGGATTGCTCTCTCGCAGGGAGACGAGAAAGGATCTCTAGGTGAGGTTGATAATATTATTACTACTTTATACTGTGCTATCTACTCTCTTCTATTGCTGCAAGACCGCTAAAGACGATGAAGATGCTAGTCTTCGATAGGAGTAGGCTTTCTCTCTATTCTGGCATTTCTGCAGCCCAGTCCACATATACAGCCTCTCTTTGATAATGTTGCATATGTAGTGTAGATCCTTGCTTGCTGAGTACTTCGGATGAGTACTCACGGTTGCTTTGTTTTCTTTTTTCCCCATATCCATTTGATGCGACCAGATGACGGAGCCCCTGAGACAGCTGCCCCGTCGATCGACTACTACTACCACCCCGAGGATGGATACTACTACGAGTTGGCTGACGACCAGGAGTAGGTTCGGAGGGTCCCAGGCAGGAGGCCTACGCCTTTCGATCGTAGTGTTTTCTTTTGCCCCGTCTTCTAAGGGCTTTTCTGCGTTTTCTTTTATATCTGTACTCAGATATCTGATGCTTCCGCTGACGCTTGTACGCAAGCTTATGTATTCGAGCCCTCGAGGCCCCTGGCTTGTAATATAAAGCTTGTATGACTTTATTTATGTTTTAGAGTTGTGTTGTGATATCTTCCCGTGAGTCCTTAGGCTTGATCGTGTGCATTTGCGTGTATGATTAGTGCACGATTGAGCCGGGGGCGTCACAATAGGGATACGGTGTGTGTGTGTGTGTGTGTGTGTGTAGTGAGTGTAACTGAGCATCTGTGTTATACCGTGTTGGCACTGGTGCTTGCATTTTCCTAGATTTATTTCAGGCTCTCTAGATAGCGTTATAGGGGTATGGTGTGTATGTGTGTGCGTGCATAGGGGTGAGTGTATGCGAACATCTATGTTGTAATGTGTTGGCACTGGTGCTCACATTTTTCTGAATTTATTTCAGGCTCTTTGGTGATATTCGTTCAGTGGAAGGAGACGTTCTCGTTGACTACGAAGATGCCTGCTGTGATGTTGTGCCAGCTCGGTATCTCGAAGGTTCTCGGATAGGGTGATAGGTTGCATGTGCATGTTTTTATAGGGATGAGTGTGTGTGAATATACATGAGCATATGTGTTGTACTATGTTAAATAACGGGAGCACACACAAAAGAAAAAATATATAGTAGTGAACTAAATAAGAATGAACACGTGTCAGCTTAGAATGCCCTCACGCCAAACAACTTCGAATGCATGGTAGGAGGGCTAGCTTAGCCGCGTTAATACTTTTAGATATTCTTGTAACTAGCAAGGCTAATAAGACTATCAATCGTACTAGTTTCGTTTGGGGCTGAGACAAATTCTGTATTTCCGGGTGCAGGTACTAATTATTAGCAGCAATTCAAAACTCATGTGTGTTCGATAAACCTTAAGGACATTGACTTGGGGGAAATTGCTGCTTACTACGAACCTTCGCACTTGAGGCCTAACACCTTCCTAGATTAAAGGAAACACGTATCAAGGCGCTAGTCAATGCCTTGGTGCCCGGATGAAAGCCGCATGGAATCAACCGCCCTGCCGCATGGAATCAACCGCCCTCTCCAAGTGTGCTACATAACACACGACAACGAAACTGGTCGACTTCTTATACACCAACATTGAATCTAGTTATAATCCCTTGGCACAAAGCCAAAAAGCTCCTGCAAAAACCCGATGGCTTGCAAGGCAGTCTGGTCGTACGCATCAAGGCCACCTTGCCAAGCAACACTCCAGAAAAAAATTCTTTTTGGCGAGGGTAAGACGCCATCTCGAGGCAACTTCGATTTTTATTTCGGACAGCACAACCCTGTAGTCTGCAGCCTCACACACATAGAAAAACA
Organism: Thinopyrum elongatum; assembly: GCA_011799875.1. Taxonomy (NCBI): domain Eukaryota; kingdom Viridiplantae; phylum Streptophyta; class Magnoliopsida; order Poales; family Poaceae; genus Thinopyrum; species Thinopyrum elongatum. Next base: position 241,103,120 of record CM022297.1, read on the forward strand.
CCGTCAAAGCAAACCACATCTCCATGTTCTCGAAAATAGGGATTACAAAAAAGACAACAAAACCCATCTTGTACACTTGAATTAACAAAGATGTAAAAAGCTGCAACAAGAAATCACACGTAGAAACACGACGCACAGATAGAGCAACATGAAGAGAATCAACAATTTTATACATGCAAAAGGCAGCAAGACATCCACAAAGAAATCAAACAAGCAAGCAGGCATGGGTGACGAGAATGGACAGCCCACCTAATCGAATAGCAACAACTGCCAATCGAGTTCGTCGGGAGCCGCAAAGCAAAAAAACCTTCTCAAGCATTAGAGATTAGAGCACAATCATTTCATCAGACAGACCGCACGGAGATGACTGATGAGATAGCTCACGTGGAAAAACAGGGATCCGAGAACATCCATAATCAAACTTCAGGAAGAAGCCCACAAGATCTGCAACCACGAGGGCAAAGAGAATGTACGGTCAACAAGAAGAAGAAATCACGCACATTAAGCAAGGAAATGAAAGCCGAACCTCAGCTAGACTAAGCAATGAACACCGTGTTGGCCAGTGAAGAAATAGAAGGCAATCGTACACGACGACTGATGAGAAGCTTACAGACCCCCTTCCATTTGTGAGGAGCGAAGTGAAGGGAACCTAGCATGCCTTGTTAGATGTGAAATGGTGAGCGTGAAGAAAAGCGTCACGGGAGGAAGAAGAGGATATGGGGAAGGAGGCAGGGCAAAGTAATCGACACCACATAAGCAAGTGAAATGATAAAGCTCACCACACGGAGTCGCACACGTGGACGCAGGCCAAGTACCAGGGAAAGAGGCGCCAATAGGCACCCCTCCTCACACGTAAGCAAGACGAAGTCGAAAAGAACACAGAAAGAACGTCGAACGGCACAACAAGGGCGCCGTCAACACAGAAAGATAAAGCATGAAGGATCACCCCTGCCTGACACAACCCCTCTCGGTGTACCACAAGAGAGCCTAGGGCTTCGTGCCACAATCACTCCCTGCATGCTGCAACTAACCGAAAATAAAACCCAGGCAGACACGCGCGACACCAGAAGGATAACACTAAACACCCGCAGAGCAAGGCGACACCAAACGACCAAGCAAGTGACACATTTTTACCCAACGAGACAAACGGTAAACACCCTCGACCAATGGGTTAGCCCATCCAAGCCACCGACCCAACAAACTAGCACGTGGACCGAAACGCCAACCCGATGCAAATAGACATCTGGATAGACCAAAAATGCGTATCGAAACACTAGCATGGGCAATCACGAGGGACATTACACGAACCATCCCACGGCCACCCACTGTGCACGGGGCAAACAAGGTCGAAAAACCAATCGAGCGATCATAGGACATGTTTTCACCAATCAAGACATGTTTTCACCAATCCAGCTAAACATTAACCCGTTCAAGACGTCGACCCAACACACTGGCAGGTGCACCCAAACCATAGCCCGGCCCCAACAAGCAACCGGGTAGGTGGGGTGATAGAGGCGAAGGTGTCCCGATGCACTACTGTAGGATGGTCCAAATGCAACAGTCCAATCAGAGACCCTTTGACGAAACTGTGTGCGATGCCTCAATTACAAACGGTGATGTAATAAAACCATAAAAAAAGATGCAAAACGTTTGCGATGGCGGTGACATCAAACACGGTTCATATTAGAGTTGCGTGTGCGATGCGTGGCAAATGGTTAATCCAGAAGAACTGTTTGCGATGAGGCAGAACAACAGAAACGGGCAGCCCGATGAGGGTGTGTGCGATATACGGCATACAGTTCACTAGGATGAACTGTGTGTGATTAAGCAACACAATAGAAACGGTTCAACTGAACAAGATGTGTGTGATACGCGGCAACAGGTCCGTAATCAGAAATGTGTGCGAAGACTAATAATAACACAGACGATTGCTGCTAATAAGCCGTGTGATTTGCTCTGTTTACAGAAGAATAACACATATATATATATATATATATATATATATATATATATATATATAAAAACTGAAATAAACATTCAATTACATAAGTGACTATACAGATCATTCGCGCACACCTCAATAAACAATTGTCTGCAATCTAAACTAGGAGAAACGATCGTCTAGTCATCTACTTCTTGTGACGCTCCCGCCACTGCTCTGTGGCTTGATCCCTCGTCTGGGGCAGGAAGAAGACACTCCCTCATGTCAACGATCCGCATGTACATCTCGTAGCTTATGTACGCGTTCTTGGCCGCGTACTTGACGTGTTGTTCATCCAGTCTCTCATGCCAGACACTGTGCCAGACGTTCTTATCCTTCTTGCTCTCATCCTTCATCTTCATGTAGTAGGGGGGTCGATGATGGCCGAGGCGAGGTCAACCAGGGAGTTATGTTTGTTGTTGTCGCTGCCCCAGACCTTGTAGTGGTCCTGGATGTTGACAAGATTCTGGCATTTCAAGCCCGAAACCTTGAGTGCTTTTAGATCGTTGGTGGTGTCCACCGTAGCGAAACTGTAGTTGGAGCTGTTGATAAACCTGGAGAAACGCTCGCAAGGCCTTGTGGCCAGGTGGTAGTAGTAGACGAGGATGTCATGTCGCACGCACAACTGGGCGACGACAACCTTCTGATCGTGCTCGGCACGACCGATGGTGTACTCGAGGTCGAAGCCGACCACTTGGTACTTGTCCTCGGCAAGCAACTGCTCCATAGTTTGGATGGAGCTCTCCACCGAGACCGGCTCGTTCATGTACACCACCGAGAGGGCCTTCCCCCTCACGTGGGTGTCCACTACGTGATGCGTGGTGAACTGCCCGCCGTTGTCGTCGTCGGCCGCTGGGAGCGCCATTGGAGCCACGGGGAGCGCCATTGGAACCATTGGATGTCCTCTCTGTATGTGTCGTCATGGGTGTGCTTATTGTGTCGTGTGACATGAGAGATGAAGGTAAACGGCCACAGGAATAAATGGGGGCCGGGCGGCTTAGATTCTCGGCGTGTCCGCATGACAGTTTTTGCAGCGGGTAACTGCATCGTGGCGCCGCGCCCGGCGCAACCGCATGCACACGAACGTGTGTGATCGTGCGCCGGCCCCAAACACTGGCAGCGCACGTGGAGGGACGAGGGCAGAGCGCCCGGAGAGACGCGAGAGCAGAGCGCGCGCGGCGGCACACGAGCAGAGCGCGCCGCGGCCACCTCAACCGCAAGCAACCACACGCATAGAGCAGTTGAACACGCAAGAAATGGTCGTCTACAAGCCGGCCGACAGTTGCGTCACTACGTAGAGAGCGGCCATGTGCTACTACCGCCGTCTTGGTCTATTAGTTCCCTTTATATTATGTGCCATATTTTGACCTTAAATTTAACCAACAAAATGCTAATGCATGTTACAAAAATTATATAATTGGAAACTATGTTCAAATACGAATCCAACAATATAATCTCTGGCGACATGCATTCGTATTTTATTAGTTAAATCTCTAGTCAAAATTTGGCACAAAAATACATAGACGACTTATAAACCAGGACGGGGTAGTAGGTAATTTAATCGCAAATGTTTTTATTTTATTAACTGTATGTGTACGTGTCCTTTCGTCCTCCTCTCGCATGTCTTGTCACCCCGCTGCCGCAGACGGCTTAGAGCGCAAGCTTGAGCAGTGCACGGGGGCGTTCTTTTGGCCAAACGGTGGTGAGCCCGTTCCCGCGCAACCGCGCAGGTTCCCGCGCAAGCTTCCCGCCCGACTCGATGAAATCCCCCAAAATCCCAATGCTTACCGGTCGCGAGGGTTTATATAGCAGGCCTCAGCTGGCGAGTCATGCGTCGCATTTTCCCCTCCCTCCCTGTAGCTTATCTCGTATGCTTCTCCCACAATCGCCAATGGCACCGGTCCGTCGTCGTCGCTCAGCCACTCCGCCGTCATCAGAGGACAGCTCCAGCTGGGAGGCAACACCGCGGCGGCGGCGCAGTCCCCGGCGTAGTGTAGTGTGCGTGGCGTCCCTGTTGGGTGTGCGCGGAACACCCACCACACGCTCCGCTGCCACTGCCCGTCGGCAGCTGTTGCCGGCTGCCGTTGCCGCCACCCCACCGTCTGCCGCCGTGGCCGCCACACCACCGTCGAAAGTCAGGGCCATCGCCCGCTCCGCCGCCGCGGCCCGAAGGCGGGAGGTGGCCGTCGTGGCCGCCACCCCACTGCTGGCCACCGTGGCCATCACCCGCTCCGCCGCGGCGGCCCGAAGGCAGGAGGTGGTGGTCATGGCCGCCACCCCATCGTCGGCCGCCGTGGCCGCCAGCCTACCGTCGACCGCCGGGGTCATCACCCGCTCCGCCACCGCCGCCCGAAGACGGGAGGCGGAGGTGGAGGCCCGCACATGTGTCAGCGACCTTGCGCGCTACATCGAGTTCCTGCGGGAGGAGGAGGAGCGCCTCGTCGAGCACGCAAAGAGCCTTACTGCCGCCGTGGCTGGAGCACACACCACCGCAGAGGCGAGGAATCAGGAGATCTACGAGGAGAACCACCACTTCGAGAGGGGTCGTCTGGAGCGGCAGAGGGCGTTTGAGGTGAGCGTCGCTGAAGGTGCAGCAGCAGCAGGTACCGTATTGCAGTTGTCCAGCTCGTCGGTAGGCTCCTCATCCTCTGCCTCTTACTGAGCGCGCTCAGCAGAGGAGAGGCTGCCGAAAGTAGTACAAAGCCCCTCCGTAGTAGTAGTAGTAGTATTTAGGGGCTATTTTGTTCAGTTCATCTGACTATAGATGTGGTGGAACTGTACAACGTACTTGAAATTAGCTAGTATATATAGTTGAACTAGCTATTTTAGTACATGGTTGGCAACAATTGGGGAAAAGTTTGGTCGGTTCAGCTGTCGAGTTGAACTGTTTGTATAAAGAATGACTGCTTAATCTATGAATGAAATCTATGCTTAATTACTAAATTTTAGTTGTAAAAATTAGATAGTGCTAGTGATTTTTAGCTGCATATTTTGACAAATCGCAGTGTTACAAGGTTGACAAATGGCAATGTTACTAGATCAATAAATGTCAATCTTTCCAGTTTGACAAATGGCAATATACCCAATATGACAGATGCAAATCTTACCAAATAGTCTGTACGTGGTTGCACATGGGTCATCCAAAACAACCGTTTGCGTTGAAGGGATGTACAAATCCTGGTCGGCACATTTTCTCTTGGCTTAGCGCCGAAGTGTGGCTTTGCATACCGTATTCAATCTGAACCGTTTGCGTTGAAGAGATGCACAAATCCTGCGCTGGGAATTTTTCCTTGACTTACTGGGGAAGACCATAGCTCTCACTTTGCATACGGGTGTTCTATCTAAAACGTTTGCGATCAAGAGCTGCACAAATCCTGCTCGGCACATTTTCCCTTGGCTTCCTGGGGAAGCTGTCGGTTTGCATACGGGTGTTCTAACTAAAACGTTTGCAATGAGTGTTTTATATTTAAAAACCATTGACGTTTTTTAAAAGAAAATCGTTTGATAAGTCTGTACATTAAGAGAGAAAAACACAAGTTCGTTCAAACCATATCTTTCATTCAGTCACACTGCGAATTTATATTCATATGATCGAGATACAATATTAAACCAAAAAAAGACTATTTCCGGCGGCGGCAGAGGCGGCGTGCCGCGCCAGCGTTGTCATTGTCGTCCTCCGAGACGCCATTGTTGAAGTCTTCAAGGCAGTACAGAATGTTCTTCACTTGGAAATCAAACATCATGTCGTCGCGCGATCAACGGGCGGGGCGCGGGAGGACGGCAACTGGCGGCGCTGCGAGGTAGCGGTCGACGGCGGCATCCCATGCCGCTGAGGGGGGCGCGCGCACGGGCACGGGCGCGGCGGGTGCAGGCAAACGCACGGGGACCGGCGCACGGTGGGTGCAGGGGCGCGCACGGGCACGGGCACGGGCGCATGCGCTGGCATGTACACGAGCTCGCGCGGGTCCGCGGAGACCTCGCTGACGCCTGCGGCTTCCAGATCTGCGATAGTGCTCGGCGACTAGCCCGTCAATGCTACGGGGATGGTCGCTGGCGCGGGCGTAGGGATGGGAGCTGGGACGGGCACGGGGGCAGCAACCGCCGCGGCTAGCTCGTTCAGGGCCATGTCCATGAGGCCCCATTCCTCCTTATTTTCTATCTCCTCCGGCTCGGAGTCGACTTCACCAAACTTGAAGACTAGTGGCAGATGATGCTTCTGTGCCACGACGTTGGTGGAGGTCTGCGGGAGGGAGGGGAATGGGAGGCGAACAGTAAGGCCGCCCGTATTAAACAGCGGCTCAGGGGCCCTTAATGGAGAGGATGCGAGCAAGGCAAGCGGCCATGGAAGTCAAAGGGCTCGCTTCCCAGTGAGCCTGTGCAGCGTACAACTCGCATGCTTCCCGGTGAGCCTGCATATTGGAGGACAGTTTGCATGCCTCTCGGTCAGTCTGCGCACCAGACTGCGCTCGTACACCTCCCGTTCAGTCAAGCAGTTGTCCGCACGGCACCTCCTATAGCCATTAAAAGAGAGACACGTGGCGTCACATGAATGGTTAACAGAACGCACACGATTTAAATTATACAAACGTTTGAGATGTTAAAGTGGCAGCTATTTGTTTCAAAATGCCTTTGTTGGCTGTTATTCGAGTGCGCCTTCTCTCAAAATGGACACGAAAAATACCACAGCATGTCGGGTGCCATTCCATGATAGCATGCCAAGTTTCATGAATTTCAGACGACTTTTGGATTTACTAGAATTTAAAAACAAAGTATCTCAACATTTTGCCGGCAATCAACAGTGCCCTGGTGTTTGAAATTCATTCCCATTTCTTGCATGGGACCTAATGTGGCGCCCCCGGCTCGATCGTACACTAATCATGCACGCAAACGTGTACGATCAAGATCAGGGACTCACGGGAAGATATCACAACACAACTCTAAAACATAAATAAGTCATACAAGCATCATAATACAAGCCAGGGGCCACGAGGGCTCGAATACAAATGCTCGATCATAGACGAGTCAGCGGAAGCAACAATATCTGAGTACAGACATAAGTTAAACAAGGTGCCATAAGATGGCTAGCACAAACAGGGATACAACAGATCGAACAGGCACAGGGCCTCCTGCCTGGGATCCTCCTAACTACTCCTGGTCGTCGGCGTCCCGGACGTAGTAGTAGGCTCCGTCCTGGTGGTAGTAGTCGTCGAAGGTGGCGTCTGGCTCCTGGGCTCCAGCATCTGGTTGCGACAACCAGCAAGAAGGGAAAGGGGGGGAAAAGGAGGGGGAAAGCAACCGTGAGTACTCATCCAAAGTACTCGCAAGCAAGGATCTATACTACATATGCATGGTATATGTGTAAAGAGGCAATATCGGTGGACTGAACTGCAGAATGCCAGAATAAGAGGGGGATAGCTAGTCCTGTCGAAGACTACGCTTCTGGCAGCCTCCATCTTGAAGCAATAGAAGAGAGTAGTTGGAAGTTAACCAAACAACAACGTAAAGCATAATCCTACCCGTCGATCCTCTCGTCGCCACCATGCGAGAGAGCGACCACCGGGTTATATCTGTCACTTGTAAGGGTGTGTTTTATTAAGTATCCATTTCTAGTTGTCATGAGGTCGGAATACAACTCCGGGTCGTCCTTTTACCGAGGGACACGGCTATTCGAATAGATAAACTTCCCTGCAGGGGTGCACTACATATTCCCCAACACGCTCGATCCCCTTTGGCCGGACACACTTTCCTGGGTCATGCCCGGCCTCGGAAGATCCACACGTCGCAGCCCCACCTAGGCTCAACAGAGAGGTCAGCACGCCGGACTAATCCTAGGCACTCTGGGGTCTGGGCTCATCGCCCAGTGCGCTCCTGCACGTTGCGTACGCGGCCGCGAGCAGACCTAGCAACCCACACGATGACGGCGGTTACGTTAGCGCGGTCCAACACGGCGCGCGCCGCTCAGTCGCTGACGTCAAGAAGGCTTCAGCTGATACCACGACGCCGGGATACCCATAACTACTCCCGCGTAGTTGGTTAGTGCGTATAGGCCAGTGGCCAGACTCAGATCAAATATCCAATCTCGTTAAACGTGTTATTATGAAGTAAACGCGAACGCCGACCAGGGCCTGGCCCACCTGTCTCCTAGGTGGTCTCAACCTGCCCTGTCGCTCCGCCACAAAGATCCACTCAAAGGGCCGTTGGGACAAAGGTCCTTTCAGCCCCCAATCCGTGAATCACTCGCGGGTACTCTTCGAGCCGACCCGACTTTAGTCACCATTTGTATAGTATGTATATACGTATAGTATAACCCGTGATCACCTCCCGAGTGATCACGGCCCGATAGTATAGCAAGGCAGACTGACAAGAATGCAGGGCCAATGATGATAAACTAGCATCCTACACTAGGCATTTAGGATTGCAGGTAAGGTATCAACAACAGTAGCAACAATGACAGGCTATGCAGCAGAATAGGATTAACCGAAAGCAGTATCATGCTACACTACTCTAATGCAAGCAGTATAGAGGAGAATAGGCGATATCTGGTGATCAAGGGGGGGGCTTGCCTGGTTGCTCTGGCAAGTAGGGGTCGTCAACAACGTAGTCGGTCGAGGCACCAGCAGCTGCGTCGGTCTCGTAGTCTACCGAAGAGAAGAGGGGGAAGAAACAGTAAACACACGGCAATAATGCAACAGGGATGCATGACATGTCTAAACGCAGGGCCAGGGTGATATACAGCCTAACTAAGCGATTTAGTTAATTTAAGAATTTATTCGGATTTATTTAATTAAAGTTGGACACTATTCATTTATCGAAATCGGTCTAATTGTTCAACGTTCTCATAGCTGCGGGCGTCTGACGGAGATACCGAGGGCGTATCCGGGTTCGTATCGTCGTTCTGAGCAAGTTTCATGTATAAAATATTTTCATCGGAGTTACGGTTTAAAAGATATGATTTTCTAAAGTTTTTATTAATTTCTGAAATTTTAATTAATTATTTAATTCAACATTATCCGAAACAGTGCTGCGATGATGTCAGCATGACATCATGCTGATGTCAGCAGGCGCCCTGACAGGGTGGGTCCCACCTGTCATAGACTGTTAAATTAATTAGGGTTAACTAATTATATTACTGTTTAATTAACACTAATTAGTTAATTAAATTAACCTAATCAGGATTAATTAACTAATTAATTAATTATTTTTATTATTTTTATTTTTATTTCCTTTTTATTAAAACGTTCTGGGGCTGGGCCCCACATGTCAATGGGCCAGGGGGACTTAACGGGCGCTGGGTACGGGTAACGGGCGGGCGAACCCGCTCGAACGGGCACGGGCGATGGGGCGCGCCAGGGCGCCATCGCCGGTCGCGGGAGATGGCCGCGAGGGTGCGCGGCCGGCGGCCACGGCGCGGCTGGAGCCGCGGGGGGGGGAGGACCGGTGGCCGGAGGCGGCGTAGAGGGGCGAGGTGGGACTGGCGGCAGAGGTAGGCGAGGGTGAGGCGCAGGCAGCGCGCGGGGTAGTGAGTAGGGGCCGGCGAGGCAGAGAGGCCTCAGCGGGGCGAGGCGCTGGGCGCGGTGACCGCTGGGCGACGGGCACGGCCGGACGGCGCGGCGCATGGCCAGGGCACGGCCCGACCGCGGTGAGCGCGGGGCCGGAGCGCGCGAGGCGTGGTCACGGCCGGAGCGGAGCAACGGTGGGCGCGGCGGGAGCGCGGCAGGCGAGCGAGAGAGGAGGACCGGGGGCCTCACCGAGGGAGCGTAGGGACGGGGCAGTGGAGCGCGAGGAGGAAGACGGGGACGACGGCGGAGAGGAGAAGCAGGCCGGCGGGGGAGCGCTCCGGCGACGGCGTCCAACGGCAATGGCAACGGGGCGGCGTCGGGCGGCAGGGTCGGGGCGTCGCGGCGACCTCCACCTCTCGATCCCGATCCAATCGGGGGAGAGGGGGGAAGTGGGGGGGGTGGCTGGTTAGGGTTTCCCCCCCCATGGGGATAAGGCAGGGGATGGGGCTGGGCCGGCCAGTTGGGCCAGGTGGGTCGGCCAGCTGGGCCGCCTGGCCCAGTTGGCCAGGGGGGCCTTTTCTTTTCTTTTGTTTTTCTGTTTCTTTTCCCTTTTCTTTACTGTTAAATGTTTAGGCCCCAAATGGTTTTTGTAAAAAGTGTGACCTATTTCATAAATACCATTGCATTATTCCTCAACACCTAAAATTAGTTTGGACAAAACATAATTCCATATTTATTTCAGATTTAATAAATGGTTATTAAATACCATCTTTATCCACTGTTTGAGGTTGTTCGAGTCACTTATCCAATTCCAATGATGTTGGTTTCAATTTTAGAATAGCCTCTGGAATATTTGTTACTTATCTGACATTTTAGTTTCTATGTTGGACAACTTTTATACTCCACTTTCATTTAAATTTGAATTTGACTTAGGAGTTGAAATGCAATATTATGCTAATGATGATTATGCACTATTAATCATGATGACATGGCCTCATCAAAAGGGTGATCTCTGTAGCTTAATACAGGGGGTGTTACAAATCTCCTCCACTACAAGAAATCTCGTCCCGAGATTTAGGAGGTAGAAAGAAACAAAGCGGGGTATTCATCGCGAAGACGATCCTCGCGTTCCCAAGTGGCTTCATCCTCAGAATGGTTTGACCACTGAACCTTGAGGAACTTGATAACCTTCTGGCGTGTGCGACGCTCGGCTTGATCGAGAATGCGGACCGGATGCTCTCTATAAGAGAGGTCTTGTCGCAGTTCAAGCAATTCGTGATCTACTCCGCGGATAGGGTCTTTGAAGCAGCGGCGGAGTTGTGATACGTGGAACACATCGTGAACCTGAGAAAGGTTCGGTGGAAGTTCCAACTGATATGCCACTCTACCACGCCTTTCAAGAACAGTGAAAGGACCAATATAGCGAGGAGCTAGCTTGCCCTTGATCCCGAATCGGTGTGTACCTTTCATCGGTGTGACTCGAAGATAAGCCTTTTCGCCAGGTTGATAGACCATATCTTTGTGTTTGCGGTCATACTGACTCTTTTGACGTGACTGAGCAGTCTTCAAATGCTCGCGGACAACGCGAACTTGATCTTCGGCAAGTTGGATAATATCCGGACCGAAGAGTGGACGTTCCCCAGTTTCTGACCAATTTAGAGGGGTTCGGCACTTTCGTCCGTACAATACTTCAAAGGGGGCCATCTTCAGACTGGCTTGATAGCTGTTATTGTAAGAGAATTCGGCATATGGGAGAGATTCTTCCCATTTGCTACCGAAGGATATGACACAAGCTCGAAGCATGTCTTCGAGAACTTGGTTGACTCGTTCAACTTGTCCTTGAGACTGAGGGTGAAAAGCGGTGCTGAAGGACAGATGAGTTCCCATAGCTTCTTGGAAACTAGCCCAGAATCTTGAAGTGAATAAGCTGCCACGGTCTGAACTGATAACCAGTGGAATACCGTGAAGTGAAACAATTCTGGACATGTAGAGAGTTGCGAGCTGACTAGCAGTGATCGTCTCTTTGACGGCTAGAAAATGTGCAACTTTGGAAAGTCGGTCAATGACGACAAGAATAGCATCATTACCTTTCTGTGATTTGGGAAATCCAGTGATAAAGTCCATTTCAACATGGTCCCACTTCCATTCAGGAACAGCAATTGGTTGCAGAGTTCCGGCGGGCCTTGGATGTTCTGCTTTGACGCGACGGCAAACATCACATTCAGCAACATAGCGAGCAATGTCTTGCTTCATGTTTGACCACCAGAATCTTTGACGGATGTCTTGGTACATCTTGGTACTGCCGGGATGAATAGACAACGGAGTGTCGTGAGCTTCTTGCATGACCTCCTGAGTCATACCCAGGTTACCTTTAGAGGGGACCACTAGACGACTTTTAAAGAACAATGTGCCAGTATCATCAATAGTGAAGAACGAAGGCCTTCCTTCAGCGAGATAGCGCTTAATCTTGTGGGCTTGAGA